>JAOPTO010001090.1:0-121258 GCA_033822845.1 Tetrapedia diversipes | reverse complement strand
TTAACATTAGAACTACCAGAGCAGTCAAAGTGGTCAATTGGTAATTATTCATAGCAACCTTATAAATTCACTTTACCAAGCTTCCAAAATTTACTATGATTTTCTGCAGAAGGTATAAATAAAGATTTGTTTCCTATGTATTCGATATTTTTCACGTAATTTTCAATTTCATCTCTTCCATGCAAATAAGCACACTTTAATTGTCAGTACCTCTAGTGTTAATTTCTGTGTATTCGATATTTTTTCATGTAATCTTCGATTTGATCTGTTCCATGCAAATAAATACTCTTTAATCATCGGTAGGTCTAGTGTTAAAAGCTTCTTTCTGAAAGCTATTTAAATTAATTGGAATAACTATCAGTGACGAAATAATGGTAAAATGAAATGTCACGGTAAAATGCGATCAAGCCAGAAATTTCGCGAATTTAACTCAACGTCTTCTTTTGGCGAACCGTGTGTCCTTAAAAGCGAGTAGCAACCTTAAAAGTGAAAACAGTCGTAAGAATGAACAACTACAGAATAATTAACACGAGTACCCAAGTTCTAGCATGGCGATCGATCGTTTTGCGATACTCCAGGTGGTCGTGGATAAATTCTTCCCTCGTTTTAGCAACTTCCTCCCTTGGGACCGTCCATTTATCCTCCTCTTGCAGCTCGCATTGCGTCGCATTCCTTTGGCGTTGCGACATGCAAGTTTTTCGCGTCCGTTGTCAGCCAAGGTACACTCCTGTCCATAAATCATCGGACACCCGATATATTTGGAATTAATTATACACGTTACGGAGAACCTTAAATTGCAACAGTTAGTTATCGATTTAAGGCTACTCGAAATTGTCGATGTTTTTTTGCAAAATTGAAGCAAGAAAATTGTAACAGGTATTAAAATTTATTAGGTATTAAGGTATTACTGATATATGCGTTAATAATTTGTATCGTCTCGCTTACCCTGATTACAATTTACTCTCTTTCCAGCATGCTTCGTATGTATTCTTATTTTATACTTCATATTTCTTCGTATTTCTTCTTTTATCAATTGTGTAATGTAGTGACCGATGAGCAGCAAGTAATTTTAATAGATTTTATAGCCATTCTAAACGTACATGCTTTGCTAAACAAAATTAGGAGAATTCTGTCATTTCTATAATACTAATAAATCAATAAATATGTATACTATTTCGTAACGGACTTAATTCAGGGTGATACAAATGTATCAATTTACACAGTTTTCACTGTGATTTTGTTCCTAAAATTTTGCCTACAAAATGCTTTAATACTATTTCTACCAAGAGGTGTCAAAAGACACCTTTCAAATTTTAACTTAACATTATTCTCTAAATTTAATCATTTCTCCACAACTAATTTTTTGACTTTTCGTACAACAGTTGTTAAATTAATTCAGCGATATCATTTTCCTCCAGCTCATCCTGCATCTAAAAATGTGCATATAGTATACCTGTTTCTACCAGTGAGGTGTCTTTTGACACCTTAAGGATTTCATAACAGTGTCTACTTTTAAACCGTTTTACATATAAATATCAACACCATTTTGCAGCATCATATCAATTGTAATCTGATTAGGGAATCCCCATTTCAGTTGTAACGGAAGATATTTTGATATTTGCTTGTTTTTCGCCATGTTGCATTTTGCCAACCACATCCTTTCCAAGTAGACAAAAAAAGTGCCAAATAAAGTATTGCTCAGGTAATAGAGCAACAGGAACTTGCTTGCGGTGCGAAAAGTATACGTGTGGGAAGTGCTTAGTAGAGCAACCATTGATTTGTAAAAACTGTGGTATTGAATAACGAAAAAATTTTATTACAATGCTGTTTTTATGATTATTGTTTTTTTTTTTGTTACAAAGATTGAATTTTTATATATGAGACTGAAAGTTCGTTAAGTTAATGATATTACAATGTTTAATTATCTTTCTAATAAAAATAAAAAAATGAAGAAGGTAATATTTTCTAACTATTCTTCCCGTTATATTGCTCAAATTATCTATATTTAACTGATAATTTGAAATCCCGACAGTTTTTGCCATTATTTGCATTCAAACGCAAAGCTGTCAAAAGACACCTTTTGGTCAAAATAGGTATACAGAAAATCGTGGTAGAAATAGTGTTAATTTCCTTTACAATGATTTTACATTCATCAAATACTCGTATCTTACCTACTAAGTATTTATTTATATTAATACTCGAATTTTATTTACAATACAAACGATCTATTATATTTATTATGTAATAACAAATTAATTATAACAGGAATTTTTTTAAACGTATCCACAAGTATCTGGTGACTTATGGACGGGAGTGTATCTTGTCCCGTATAATGAAGGGCAACGTTTCCGTCGTGGTAGCCACTTTTTCTGACGAGGCCTTCGTTCACCAAACGAGCAGGGTCGCGCGTTTCAAACGAAGGAATCCCGGCCGCTAATGATCAGAATGTTTGCTCATGTAAATGCGGATCCCGATCTTTTTTCTCTCGCACGCCTCGCTGGAAACGAGTTTATCGCGCCGGTTCGGTTTTCGATGGATCATGGTTCCGGCGTTCGTCGAGGGGTGGACCTTTTAATTCGCGAGCCAGAGGGGAGACGTTTGGAGTTCACGCTTTTAATTGGACCTGTGGTTGCTGAAGTTCAAAAGTACTGAACACGGCACGGATCGTAGCTCGGTAGAAAAATTTAAGAACTTTCGTATCACCCGTTCGCATTCGATTTTTATTTTCAAAATCGCATTGATTTCGAAAGCGATTTGTAAAATTGAAAATTATTCACAGAGAAGATAACATTTATTTACGAGCTCGAGATCTTGTAATTTCAAAATCTTTCGATTTCTAAAATTGAGGAATACTGATAAAAACTTAAATTTTTGTTATTCGAACGCGTTTTCCATTTTAACATTTAAAATTCGATGTATTTTTTTTTAAATTTTATAGGGTTGATTTATAAAACGGGAAATTTATTGATAACAAGGATTGCATAATAGTATATGATTCAGCAAAAATTAATAGTACGATCCATCTGTTTAGTAAAATAATTGTAATAAAGTGAGTTGATAATATTTTGCAATGCATTTTGCTGAAACAGACTTATATTTTTGTTACAGAAATCGAAGCGCAAGAGGCTTGCAAATGGCTAAGGGCAGCCGGTTTCCCGCAGTACGCGCAGATGTACGAGGGTAAGTTCAGTTTCCACGATATTCCGTGTATATTACCGAAATACAATACCTCTTCACGGTATTTGACCTGATCGAACGTTACAACGTACCTACTGGAATCACAAATCGGAACGATTTCTCGTTCCAACATCGTTTCCCTTTGTATCTGTTTTGACATATGTACATCATCGCATAGAATGGAAACCGAAGCATCTTCTGCTTTCTCCCCATCACTCCGCGCAACAACAATTTATCCATGCATAGAAAAGAAACGATTTCCATCTTCGGTCATTTGCGGCAAAGAAAATGGGAAATCGTGAAAGAATAAAGCGATATGAATAATTTACGATCGTATTAACTCCGATGAAACGTATCCACGATCACCTACCGCCACAGAATAGAATTTGTCCCTCGATAAAATCTAAATCTTCGGCGTTTAAATCCGTTGGGGCCGCTCCGAAATATGTAATTAGAATGAAAGGCCATCTCCACGGGGGTGTGCGCTCGTTATTTCCGACAGTTCCAATTTACCTTCAATTTACCACGCGACGATCAACACGGTCCCCTTTGGAAAATCATCCTCGATGCATTCACTTTCGACGAGATCCTTTCGAACGACGCATAGAAAGTTTTGTCAGTCGTTTGACCAAGATCGGGAGAAGATTATGGTGGAAAAAGAGGTTTCACGAAATTCGAGCGACCTTTTTTCCTCGCCTCCTCTCCTCCGTGGGGCCATGTGGCTCTTTTCAACTCGAACGGGACCTCCATTTTTCAGTTCCAAACGGTCACGTATAGCGAAAAGCGCACCACGTGCCGTTGTCCACACGAAAAGGGGTAAAACGGGGGAGTGGCAGCTTTCGAAACTGGAGGCGGACCGCGTCATTAGGCCCGATAGGGATCAGCATTCCGTATAGAGAAGCTGTAAATAACTGAAAACTGACCACGGTTCAACTAGAAATTCCTACAATTTACGTTGAAATGTTTTCGTGGTTATTGAGGCAGAAAATAATGTAGAAGATTTGAATTTTGTATTAAAAAGGTGTTTGAAGTGGTGAATTCGAAATTTAAATTTGAAACCCTTAAAAATGTTTCGCTCCATGATTTTTAAGCGTGAATGTTTTAGTTTAAAGCTTGGAGTTCTACATTTTTATTCTACTACCTTAACCTTGAACATTTGAAGCACAAATTTAATACTTAAAAGTTTTAAATATTTCGCTTCACGATTTTTAAGCGTGAATGGTTTAGTTTAAAGCTTCGAGTTTGACACTTTTATTGTACTACCTTAACCTGGAACATTTGGAGCACAAATTTAAAGCTTAAAAATTTTAAATGTTTTGGTTTACGATTTTTAAGCGTGAATATTTTACTTTAACCTCTTCAGGGACGATTTTTTGTAGGAAGAAAAAGAATTACTTAATTTTTTCGTTTATTATGATTTATTCGTTTCATAATTAATAGGGATACAAAAAGCAAAAAGAATTGAGAAAACAATAAAAATTCACGAAAAAACTTAACGTTCACATTTGTGCCCGGTGAGCGTTATAATTATAAAATACTAAATGTCCACATATGTGGCTAAGGGCGTCAAGAGGTTAAAACTTGGAGTTCGACATTTTTATTCTACTACCTTAACCTTGAACATTTGAAGCACAAATTTAAAGCTTAAAGATTTAAAATGTTTCGGTTCACGATTTTTAAGCGTGAATATTTTAGTTTAAAGCTTTGAGTTCGACATTTTTATTTTACTACCTTAACCTTGAACATTTGAAGCACAAATTTAAAGCTTCTGTTGGGTTTTTAAAATAATAATAATAATAATAATAATAAGGCACACTCTCTATACATAATATTAAACATTACTTTTATTCTAATAACTATCTTTTACTAACTTTCTAATAACACGAGCCTGGGAGAACTGCCCAATGCCGAAATATGTCCAGTAACACCGCGCAGTTCTTTTGTTTTATATTTTCCTTTTTCTTCGATCTCACTCTTTGCATTCCATCTCTATCGATTTCAAATTAAAAAATTTGAATAGATATGCGTACCAATCGAATAACAGACACAGAAGTCGTCAATGAATTACTATCGTAACGCAAACGGAATAAGCATCTTCGCGTCGTCGCTCGCGTAGACAAATTCGATTCCGAAGAGAAATCGCGTGGGGTGCGAGCGTACGTCACGCGGTCGTACAAAAAATGGTGCAGGTTTCGGGAAATGAAAACCGAGAGAACAAGCCGGAGTATAGACTTACAATATCCTTTCGAACAAGAGGAATCGTCAGCTCGAAAGGGAGGGTGGTCCAGGGACCACCAGAGGCGGGCGTATGTGAATGTTTTCGATGGCTGTCCCTTGTACGTGAGATTTTTACTAATATCCGCTGGCCTCGGAAACAAAGGTCTCCCTGTTTCGGTTTTGTTTTTTCCCCGGCTACGTACCTCCATAATACTAGAGTATAAATTTCAAGATCTCATTGTTCGGCCACCTTGGACGAACCGTTTCATTTGCAATTCATCGTCTCGCGAAGAGGTAAAGCGGTATAACGAGTTCTCGGTTTGACGTTACCAATAATTATGAAAATTGTCCTGCAGGTATAAACATTTTCTTATGTAGCCTGTCGCGTGTAATTTTCGTACAGCTATAAAAAGCTTTAATCTAAATGTGTTCAGCTTCGAATAATTTCACTTCTTCTGAACAACAATTTCGTTTCACCAATTTCAGTCGTTTGCGAGTGCCAATAATAAAATTGGCATTATTAAGTTTTGAATTTAATTGTTTTAATTACCCAATTCTATACGCTTTGGTTTACTACTTCATTGTTTCATTACTAGATTATCACATTTCATTCTGTTGTATTATTACCAAACCATCAGACTTTACGATCGTATACTTTCACTGCTATTGTATCATTAAATTATCCTTTTATTACTGCATTTTCTCACTATTAAATCTCTAATCTTTATTCCACACCACTTGTTTTATACCTACAGTGGCTCCAAAAAGTATTCGTACACTGTTTTATAAAGAAATTCATCTACTTCTGAAATTCTGATTTCAATAAAACTTTATGTGGGAACAGAGCATGGTGTGTCCTGCGTGGAGCAATCTTTTTTGGCGGCAAAATATTTTTTAAGGGGACTGATAACGAATCTCAGAATTTCAGCGATTTTTCACCCTTTGAGTACAAGCTTTTCTGTGGTCTTTTTTTAATGACAGGGCGATAGAGTATTACGAATTAAATATTTTCTATTTGAAAGATTTTGCTTTATCAAGTACCATTACAAAGTTATCTTTAAAAAATGAGAGAAATTTCAGAAACTTTAACGCTGGTTTTACCCCTTTAAAATGGCATTTAGATGAAAAGAAGAGATTAATTCATACGTATACTATTACGATCTGCATACCCACAAAGTTTTATCAAATACTTCTATCAGTCTCAGAATTTCAGAGTTAAACGAATTTATTTGTGACATAGTGTACGAATACTTTTTGGAGCCACTGTATATATACTTATATTCATATATATATATTTAAACTGCAATATTTATACTATATATACACTGTATACATTTAAACTGAAAGGATACAGCTTAAACAGCTTCCATCGTTGGCAATTCCGTTTTCCTAACAAGAATGAACCCGAAGCTGCATTGTTCCAATGAAGCGGTTAACCGTTTACAAATAGCCGGCCGCTTGCGCGCGAGCCGTCGTAGATTGCCCGAAAATACACCGTCGGGGCTGAAACGGTGCAGCGGAGGTGGTGAGCAAATAAACAGCGGAATGAAACAATGACTCGCTAATGACGCGGTAAGAACACACTGTTGGCCTGCCGTTAGCGCAAACGCGACTACGAGAGCGCGGGGACGCCGCGAGGCCGCAATAACGAATGCATTGTTGGCGGGCGCCGCGACAAAGAGGCCATTATGATAAGTATTAACATGTCCGGGTGCATCAAGCTGCCCCCTAATAAGTTACTTCTCGCCTCGCGCCGCGATTCGACTCGCTCTGCCCACGTGGCGCTGGTTACTAGCCCTTCTGTCGCTGCTTTTTCAACTACCGCGTTGGCTACCGGATAAAATTACGGAAAAAAGTAATTGTTTCTAATAATTACTAGATTCTGTTATTTCATGGTAGAAAAATCACTTTTTGTCTGCTTTTGTTTTGGTGAATTATTAGGTCGAGTCATAAGTAACTTCTGATGCAGTTAACACTATTCCTACTACGACCGGTTAAATGACCGTTCTTAAAATTTCGATTAGAATTTCATATATACAACATAATTGAATCACCTTTTTTCCTCAAATATACATATAATACATTTCTCAATATTCATTTTCTTTTTCATTGTTTATTTTCTGAGAAAAATTTGTAGCCTGTCTAACGTGGGAATCGTCGCGGTAGGAATAGGTATACGTGAAGTGTCGGTAGGAATAGTGTTAAGTAGAATCTATTGTTCATATCTACCCGCTATAAGTTACCATAACAAGAAGTTTCTGTTTTCACTATATAGATGAGGCTTTAGTTAGTCTTTTATAAACTGTTTTGTGTGGTACCCGTTACGTTAAACTGTTTTTTTTTAATCTCTGAAATGGAGAGTTAAAAAGTACATATTCGTAATGTAATGCATTGGGAATTTAAACAAGGCAATAGTGCTAAGGCGACAGCTGAAAAAATATGCAGTGTATATGGTGAAGACTAATAACTGATCGGGCAGTTAGAAATTGGTTTATAAAATTCCGTTCTGGAGATACGACCTTAAAAGACGAACGGAGGGCGGGACGACCTTTCGACTTTGACGACAACCTTTTAAAAGCAATATTGGAGCAAAATCCACGTCAATCAATAAGAGGTATAGCAGAAAGATTGAATACATCACAATCAACTGTTAACCGTCACCTGGAGAAATTAGGGAAAGTCAGCAAGTTAGGAGTATGGGTAGCTCACAATCTCAGTGAACAGAATAAAGAAGATCGCATGTCAATCGCCACAAGTTTGCTCTCACGGGTAAAAATTAAGCCTTTTTTAAACAGGATTGTAACAGGCGATGAAAAATGGGTTACCTATGAGGATATAGTCCACAAAAGACAGTGGCTTGATAAGGATCAACCACCCCTATCAGATCCGAAAGCAAATATCCATGGCAAAAGATTTTATTGTGTATATGGTGGGATTGTCAAGGAATAATTCACCACGAGTTGTTGAAGTCAAATTTAACGATTACTGCAGATAGATACGTTCAGCAGTTGCAAAGAGAGCAAGAGAAACTCCACGAAAAGCGCCCTGCACTCGTCAATTGCAAAAACGTCATTCTTTCACTCGACAATGCGCGACCACATACAACAAGGGTGGCTCAAGAAAAAATTCTTCAACTTGGATGGTCTGTTTTACCACATCCACCTTACTCCCCGGATCTTGCCCCAACAGACTACCACATTTTCCATTCTTTATAAAACTTTTTTAACGGAAAAACCTTCAATTCTGAAGAGCAAGTCAGGCAGGCTGTCAAAAATTTCTTCCAGTCCAAACCAATCACATTTTACAAGGAAGGAATTGATAAACTGCCAGGAAGATGGGAGAAGGTTATATATAATAGTGGTGAAAACATAATAAATTAATATAATTTTATTATTTAATGAGAGCAAAATAAATGTCTGATAAAAAAACGGAAATTACTTATGACTCGATCTAATAGAAAGTGGTGTGATTATTTATTGGTTTATTGGTCCATAGAATATGTGGTATGAGAGTGAGGATGGATGAGTGTGGCGAGTGCATGTAAAATATATTGTATATAGATCTTAAGGTTCGAATGTGGTGATGAATGATCTCTATGATTTATGTATATCATAGTTATAAAATAAGAAAATGTTAAAAATAGCGGAAGCGATTGTCCGTGTGTGTGTGTGTGTGTGTGTTTTGTCAATTCATGTCATGTTCTTGTTCGTTATACATATTTCAATAAAGGATTTTTAATTTTCGTTTTTTTGACTCACAAGTGCAAGGTATCAAAACACGAAGTGTTTTTTAAGAGAACTTTTCGATTTAGTTTCGAAAGTTGTCAGTTGCTGGGTTTGATAAATATTTGAGAATGTATTTAGGTAATTATTGTTCACGGATTTAAAAAAAGAATTGTAGTTGTTGAGTATGTAGAAATCTAAGAGAACGATCAACGTGTTACATTTTTGAACTGGAAACTAGAAAACCTGCTAAATTTAACTTTTAGATTTTAGCTTCTCCTTTCAAGCGTGAACCTTCTTATGGTCATCGTTTCGTTCACACCTAATTCGACTGTTCCGCTTCCAATTTCACACTTTCTAGCCCACCAAGGCCTCCTTTCCCCAAAAGTCACTCACATCCGGCAATTAGCTACGCGTTTTCTTAACACTCGATTACACGCGAAGCTCTTTATTACGCTAACTTAAATTATTAGCTGTTAGACTTGATGCAGATGAGCGAGCTTTTGACGCCACTTCATCCATCTTCAAAAAATTCGATTAAAAATACGATTTGATAACGGATATACTTTATTCCACTAAAGTATATTAACTGTCGCATGCCAGACAGATTTGAGATGGTCTTGATGATTGAATGTAAAAAGTAACTGTGTATACATACTTCGCGGTTTCTACTGCGAGTATAAAATTTACATACAACCATCTGTATGCATATCAAAGTAAACAAATAAAAATCAAATCCACTTCACGATAAATGATATAAAAGCATTAATGGCTGGATCAAAGTGAAACCAGCTCCATCCTTCGAGGGTTAAGTGTTTGGTAATATACAGTGAACATCAAGATTTGAATGACTACAGTCACCAAAAATAGGTACCTAGCGCGAAAAAGATATAAGAGTACGCAGCTAAGTTCGGTTTTGCAACGATTATTTCTATATTTATACCTTAAACTAATGTAAAATTGAGGTGCTAACCTCAATCGAGGTTCTCGATAATACAAAAAGAGTACTTAACGAGCATCAGATATTGGAGTCACCGTTGTATAGCGAAAAGCTCAGAACAAAAGTCTGCCAACAAAACCGAGAACAACGATAATTGCACGCCGTCCATCGATACGCCAGCAGCGTATAGTTTAACCAGTTAAGTGTGTTTGACGACTATATCCGTCATGGAGATATGGCAAAATTTTGTGTCATGACGACTATATCCGTAATGCGTAAAATTTTGTTACAATTTGATATTTAAATTGTAATTTTGATGAAAACTAAATTATATTCGTAAAGTTTAATATATTTAGAGGTCAACACGAAATGAAAATTATAAATAATTTGAGTTGGGTTTATAACTATATCCGTCATCGTCTGATTATCGCGACACACATTGGGGTATATTTTGTAAAGAGGTCGCTACACTCAACTGGTTAAACAAAATTCGTGAACGCCTCCAGTCGCCAACGAGATACACACGTCCAACGAACTTTCGAAACGCCAGCAGGCGCCAGAGCAGCGGCGGAAGGGTTAAGAGACAAAGGTCACTCCCTGTCGTTCGTTCTCGTATCCTTACGGATGCGTGTCGCGGACACCGGACACGGTATCGTGTTCGAGGTGAACCGATGCTTGCTGCTCGCCAACCTGCCACCGGAGCGTGTCGCGTGGTAACATTGAGCCCAGGTGTGTGCAGAACGAGCCCGGGGAAAGGGCTAATAACTCGTGTTCCGCGGTCATTAACGTCCTTGAAACGGCGAGTAATTCCAGGTCTTTCTTCAATTTCAAGAGCTAATGCGGGAATAATAATCAGCCGTGCGTCACCCCGGCCGGATGATTAACGACCATCCGAGCAACATTTTTTCAGGACAAGACACTGTCGAACCACCGTCACACCGCGTAACACAATGTTACCCCGGAGATTTATGCGGGAAACGGGAGGCCTGCGGATTTTAAGCGCGAACGAATTAGCGGGCCTGGCCACGGCGTCGGCATAAATTTCTGCGCTGTCTCGTTACCGCGTTCGTTTAAATCAATTTCGATCGCGACCGGACGGTTCGCCGCGCTCCCGGCGACGCGCCGCCGGTTTAGAACATAATTTAGTGGCGTTTAGTCGTGCGAACGGGGCGAACTTTGGAACGACGCGAACGTGGCGGAGATACAGAGGGGGTAGCTGCGGAAGCGCTGAGTTGGGCCTCGGTTGTTGAGCAAGCTTCCGGTTAACTGTGTGTGACTGTTACGGAAGAGAAGGAGCGATAAGGAAAAGGAATTTTTGGTGAACGTGACCGAACGTGTGTAGCTTTTCGAGTAGCTCTCGAACGAGAATTAACCCTAGAACTTCTGAGCCTCGATCTGTTACGCGAACTCCTAAGGGGGGGGGGGGGTCCTCGAACCCATACTTCTTTTTATACATTTATTCTGGAAAAAGTAGTTCTTTGAAAAATTTTTTGCAATCTTAGAATATGCTATAGTTTATAAACAAGATAACATATGTTTTTGCGTTCAATTTGTATTGATTTATGTATATTTATAAAATTAAATACTATTATAAAATAGTAACGTGAAGCTAGTTTGAACTTAATTCTTCTGATTTTTCTGATAAACATGAATAACAGAGTATAGTATTAAATGAATGTTTTCTGCAACCATGGTTTTTGCAATTGTAACAGCTTTGCATTGATTTTAATAAACCATTATATTTTATGCGTCTGCTTTTAGCTTCCAGTATACACTGATAACATCTTCCCTTTTTCATCGGTTCTGTATCTTTGGGTATTTTAGTTCGTAGTGTCTTTCCAGTCAAAGTTCCCAATTAGTTACATAGTTTTATTCTTGGTTCTGTAATTTTTATTCTTTGGAAAAAAGGAGGTCATCACGGCTGCGTAGTCAGTTATATTTCTCTTATGCTTACTAATTTTTTACACATAGCAACGGGAACCTCTTAATATCAAACTTAAATGTGTATACTACAATAAATAATTTTAAGAGAATATTTTATGAAAGGGAAATGATTCTAATTTAAGGTTTTTCAATTTGTAAGTTCGAAGAACCCCCCCCCCCCCTTAGTAGTTCTAGGGTTAACACTTTGCCGGCCGCACATTTATCGAATTACGCAGGTTCTATTGCTCGTCAACGGTGATATTTGTTGAGGTATAGGAAATTTATTTCTACCTGAAAACTCTCCATACTGAAAAATGGTGTAGGGGTTAGCCAGGTATAAAATGTTTGCGTTGTCGCCGTATTTAGTTAGTTCATCGCTATGTGTATTGTGCGCCAGTCATATAGACCATCGATATTCTTTAATTAATAAATATATAGTTAATTTTTCCGTTGTATAAGTTCTTTTTACACATAACCCCTCAACAATATTTACGCAATCGTTCGTAACATAAGTAGTTGCAATGTAATTATTATCAAAGAAGGCGTTGAGATAACTGTTACACCATTTTTATCGCATAGTCTTATATTTTTAAATTATACAAACATCGAAATAAAGCATCATCGCTGGCAAAAAGAAGTTACGCGTACGTGACAGCTCCTGGCAAAGTGTTAAGAGGCGAGGTGAGTTACTAGGTAAATCGCGAATTGCGCTCGTAGGATTTATTCGGTTTCAAAGAAACGTTTAAATTTGAATAATTCAGATGTGGATTAAGTTTTCTCTATCGTTAAATCGAGGCGCGTCATAAATTGTTTACTAAGGAGATATAGCAGAGATATTACTTGGAACGTAGACTAGCTTTAAAAATAGAAGGCTTTGTTGTTGAATGAAACCAGTTTCTCATTCGCGCAGCGCGCCTTGGAAACCGTCAGGATTTATAAGTTGTTGATAAAGAAATAGCAAATTGTTAGGCCTACCTTACGTTATAAGATACCTGAGAAGTGATAAATTCTTTTGATATACTAGCAAGCTGCTTGTGTAAACATTGCGTCTGCAACTGCTCAATTTGCCGATAACTGGTCGAACAAATAGTTCAAATAAACATCGGCGCGGTTCGTACGCGTGTAAATTCAACAGTTTTATGGTTTAAACTCGAATTGCAACGATGCACAACGGTTTCGATGTATTAATCGATAACATTCTTCGAAGATAATGTGCTCGAACCTTGAAACGGTGTTCAGGAGCAAGCAACGTTTACACCGATAAGCTCGATAAACTGGTAAAAGTTCAAACGCCTCTTCCGTGAATTCGTTTGGTGTGGCACCGTGTAATCCTGTTATGAAAAACATACGCATAAATTAACAACCAGAAAAGTTGAAAGCGTGTTACACAGTTTGTGGAATTCTATTACGAGATTCTGTTTTGCTTAGGAAAAAGGAAAATGGAGCACGGATCAGAAGAAGGATGGCTGAGTTCAGTGAACGAAGAACAGTAACGGTTCTGATCTCGTGTTAACAAGTTATTTCCAAAATTTGTATACCAGACACTGTTACGCAAAGTATGCTATGTCATACTAATTGAACCGTTATAAGATAACAGAAATTACCTCGAAAAGCATTTTGCAACGAGAACAAAAAGTTTTTTATCGTACAATAACACCCTAGTTGTCAAAATATATACAGATTCTCGCAATCGATTTTCTTATAAACGAAACTTCACACAAAAAATTAACCTTTCCCGTGATGTAAAGATTTAGTTCGTTAAAGTTTTACGTATCGTAAAAGCTGACATAAAATTACTCCCTTTTAGAGCAACCTTTATACAGTAGCGGACGAAAGTTCAAGACGACAGGGCAATGTAAAACATAATTTTATGATTCGCAAAGATTGTTTATTTATTCATTTTTATCGTCATTATGGTAAGGTGGAATGGGGTAAGTGCGTACCGGTTTTTGTTAAATTCGACTTTAATCATTTATCCTTTAAATTATATTTGAAATATTTAAATTATATTATTGGTATTACGGGAGTGAAATAAATACTCTATAATTCGCATTGACAAAAACGCCAATTTACATTAGAAATTACAACATTTATTGAAAATAAAAAAGTAACAAAGTAAATAAAATAAGAAAAAAATAAATGTTTTGATGACGGCTTTGATCATTTACTGCTGTCTTACTGAATTTCTCAAGAAATTATTTTATCATATCCGTGTAACACTCAGAAACAACATACCTTGTTGCTTATCAACAAGAAAAATCTCGTTTATTTCGTCAGTTTTCCCTATATCTTAAATTCGTTTCATCTGTTCATCTGCCATTTGACAAAAGTTATGTATGGTTTGGAGTTCGTTCTGTACATTTCATTTTATATATTTTATAATACATTATAATTATCAAATTATGGCGTTTTAAAACTTTACCCTTGACGAATAAATAATATATATTGAAGATAAAAAATATTTAAAAAATTGAAAAATATTAATTTTGTAGTGGATAAAGTAACAGTAATTTGATTCTGTACAATATTACAATTGAATACACCGCCGAACAGATTCAGATTGCGTGAAAAAGTATTCAGTCGCCAGCGACAGTTAGTGCCGGCTGCACGCCGTCGACGCCAAGCGTTTCGGCTCAGAGTCTTCCGCAGTCAAAGGGTTAATTTATTTTCTTTGACCTTTTGTTTTTAAACTTTTATCCGCTACTGTATAATATCTAAGCGACACAACTTGTTACCTCTAACGAAAACGTTCACCTAGTCATCTCTGTTATTCTATCTAATAAAGGTACCGGTCAAAATTAATCCAAGCTCGGTCGACGGACAATTAACAGGATATCCTATCAAGCTCGCATTGTGCCTTACAGGAAAGCTGGCCGCGAAAGAACGGCGACGTTAGGAAGTCGGCGAACAACCGACGACGCTGTTCCTTTCCCTCGAAATAGCGCGTGTTCGTAGCGAGGCGCGGCCGAGCGTTCAGCCGTGCGATGAAAAGCGGTCTGTCAGACGGTATCCATCCGTCGCTAATTAGCGCACACGTGGATTAACCGTGAATCGCGTGCAACTGCGAGCCAGGGGCTGCGGCAAGTATCGAGTCACGCCTCTCCTGTTTCCATTATATTAATCAAACGAGCCGATCCCGGAGCCGCCGGTGAGACAAGACCCCCGGTTGCCGGTTGCCGTTGTTGCTGTTGCTGTTTGACAACAGCGTGACTAAACGCGAGCGGGCCTGTCGCGACGTATTTCGTGGTGAATGTGCGCACTGCTCGAGAGAAGTATCCTGTTCGTTCCCTTGCGACGGTAAAGCACACCTTTAACCCTTTGCTAACACGAAAGGCGACTCTTTATCCTCAAAAATTCCCAAGCGCGAAGTACTGAAATTAAGTATATGGTAGGTGCCACAACTTGCTTGCACTGAAATTTGTTTCATTGAGACGGGTGATACTGAATTTTATAAGTTTGGTTGTTCAACCCTTTGCATTTGGAATTTTGTGAAACCGCGTACAACAAGTACTACAGTGGTTTATCGGGAACGTACAAGCATTTGTATGCCGCGGATTCAACTTCAAACCCATGGGGACTTACTAATTTTTTTTTTCTTTCCTTTTTGAATGTATCTTTCTTATTTTCTGTTCATTTTTTGTTTGCGGAAACACATCGAATTTTAAATAAACTGTAAATAAAGTGTCTTACTAAAAAACTTCAATTCAATGAGCCTCAACTAGCGAAAGGTTTTATATTTTTGTTTTTTCTGTATCAAATAAAATTGAAGTTTTTTAGTAAGACATTTTATTTACAATTTATTTAAAATTCGACATGTTTCCGCGAACAAAAAATGAACGGAAAATAAAAAAGATATATTGAAAAAAGAAAGAAAAAAAAGTTAGTAGTAAGTCCTCACGAATTTGAACTTCAGTCTGCGGCGTACAAATCCTTGTACGTTCCCGGTAAACCATTTTATTACTTCATAAATAGTTTGAATAAAATTATAGAATTATACTTACCATAATAATAAAACTTTAATCATAATTATCTCGAAAAATATTGAGTGTTTGCCCCTATAGTGCTATATTTTCGTGAACAGAATGACTAGATCTGCAAGTGTGCAAGGTTTCAACTAAATCGGTGACCCGAAGGACTTGCGCTCTTCTTGTAAGAACTTAATTATTGACAAAGACGTCGCGATTAGAACAATTTACTCTTACATAGATAACTGTATATTAACCAGTCAGCTGTGACACGCTCTTTTGGGAGCGTGCACCTACGTGTGTCGCGAAAATCAAGCGATGACGGGTATAATCGTCAAACACAGAGTAAGTCTCACTGTTAAATTAATGGATCAAAAAAATCGGCGTTATTTTATAAAACGAATAATTTTCTTACTAATATTTATTCATTTACTTAACATAAACATATACTATATATATATATAATAACGGGAAAACTCAGAATAAATCAAATGTTTATAAAAGTTAAAAACTCAGACTGCTTCTCTCCGATAGTATTCACGAAAACAAGGAATGACACACAGTGCACGACTTTGCACGTCGCAAACCAATACCGTGATTCTTTCCTAATCTTTTTTTTTTTTAGTAAAGTGCACACCTTCGTGATGGATTATTTGGAGTTACAGAATTCAACGGTATATAATCTGGGAAATGTTTCCCCCTGAAGCGCAAAATATTAGATCTTGGTTGATATTGACCTCTAAAGGTTCTCAACAAATTGAAATTTACGAATATATTTTAGTTCTTGCTAAAATTACAATTTAAATAGGAAGTGGTAACTAAATCTTACGCATGACGAATATAGTCGTCATGACGCAAAAGTACAACTATTTTGCATGACGGACATAGACGTCAAACACAGCTGACTGGTTAAGAACAGTTCATGAACATGTATGCGAACGGGTCAGAAACAGTTCGCGAGCATACGATTTCTAAGAAGAATAAATTGTATAGTCTTCGCGATACGTTTGTTAGCGAAAATTCGTCCTGACCTAAGACGTTGCGTGAAATTAAGCCGGGAAATCGTACCGACGCGACGGTCGCCTAGATTTTTCGTATTCGTGGCTAACAACACCACGCGTGAACGAGGTGGCCACCGATTTCTCGTCGGAGAATTGGGCTAATGAGCGGCTCGATCGAGGATCGCCATCGGATTCGCGGCCTTTCGGCTTTTTCCTTCTTTGTATGCAAGCGGGATACTTGCAAATGCCGGTTGTTAATTCGTCAGTAGATCCAGTTCGAGGTAAGAGGTTAGTGGAATGAATGCAATTGGGTTAGGTATGGAAATGAAGAGCAGATTAACGTAGTAAAGGCGAATATTAAGCGATATTATCTCGGTGAAGTCTCGATGTTACCTTAACAAAACCATTTATTTGTTCATATTCTCAATTAGCTCACATTGATGAGTTTTGTTATTCAACGGTAAGAGATTACAAAATTATTAAATAAATTAAATTAAGTTAAATATTATAATTACTATAATAATTATATTATAATTAAATTAAATTATATTAAATATTATAATTAATATATTAATTATATCATAATTAAATTAAATTAAATTAAATATTATTATTAATATATTAATTATGTTATAATTAAATTAAAGTAAATTATTGGAACTCCCTTAGGTAATCGCAACGCTGAAGAATAAAATCCAACAATGTGAATTGATTGAAGAAATGTGAATTGATCGCAGGTCAAATGTTGCATTGGTGCAATGTTGGTCTGTAATAAGCTAATTAATTTCCGTTTCTATGGGCTACGTGTTGTACATGCCATTAATAGGATAAATGGTGGCAATGGAGGTCGTTTAAGTCATGATTCCAGTAAAATCAATATACAAATTGAAACATACCTTGAAAATTACCTCTATCAAAACTAATGCTATTCATGAGACGTATACCTAGGGACTTATAGTTGTATATAATCATTAACCAAGGATTTAAATCAACCAGGTTTATTGTTTGAAATTAGATACAAGAGGACTGCTGCATACTGCGTGGACCGATTTGGTCGTTACCGTTTGATAAATGGAGCACGAAGTTTTCGTTAAAGTTTAGCTGGAATGATGAACGATAGCCATTTGTTCTGCACCTTCGAAGTTCGAATCCGGGGATTTCGTCCTGAATTAATGAGTTAACCCAATAACGTCGCCCTCGTTGGCGCCTGGCCAAATGAGTCATTTTACACCGAGATGACTTTTTCACGGGACGTCACGCTGCCATGGACAGGAAAACAAGAGGGAATCGTTTCCTGGTATTCAAGCTTAGCGTCCATTAAAAGTGGGACATTAATTAGAAAATCGCTCGCCAGCGTATTTATAATCAACGAAAACGGCGTTGGGCAATATCACAAAACTGTTTACGCGTGTTCAGCGCAACTCAGAAATAGACGTAACGAATAAAAATGGTAACCGTTCGCGCTGGTTAGCCGGATCTGTTGCTATTTAAAATCTAACGTTAAAAGTCATGCCCTACTTTATGGGGATGACGTAGGCGAATCCCCGTTCGGAAAAAGAACCAAGCCTCGTGAACGTATTAATCGCGCCCCGGCGGGATCCAAAGTCAACCGATCATGGTGATTTTCCGTACTTTCCGGCGTTTACGTATTTTCTTGGAACAAGAGGCGCCGCTTCCAAGAACACCGTTTCCCTGCCTGATTTGTTGAGACACCTGAATGGTCCGCTGAGAGAATGAAATCCATAAAGTCGCTGAAAGTATATCTGTTTACGTCTCACGGGCAACGATAAATACAACGGGAAGCACGGTAACGACGATTGTCACGTGAGAATGGCCCCTTGAGTCCTTTTCAAATAGTAAGTCAGCTTCTTGCTGCTTTGCTCGCCTCATTTGCTACATTTCTGAACTAAATTAAAACCTTTCGATTTTCTCTTAATGTAATTAAACACAAGCATCGAATGTTTCAAATACAACTGAATGGACAAACAACACTATTCAGATATTCGTAATAAAACGGCAATTAATCGAAAAATTCTCGAGAAATTTCATAATTAATTACTTCCAATTATTCGAGAAATTATAGTGTTTTTCTCGGACATTTAACTCGGACTATTTATTGGGTTGGCAACTAAGTGATTGCGGATTTTAAATAAGAATGAAAATTCAAAATTTTTACTTAAAAATATGACTTTATTAAATTAGGTATTGTCCGTTTTCGTCGATGACCTTTTGCCATTTTTTAAACGGTGTCACAATTACATGTTCAGAAAATTTTTAATTTTTACCAGCAAAATACTGAATTAAATGAGATTTTACATTATCAGCATCATTAAAAATTGTATGATTCAAGTAGTACTGAATGGAATAAAATAAATAAATAAAGCCTTTCTTTAAGGCTTCATTCCCATACAACTTCTTGTATGCTTGCAATGCGTTCCTGCCTTTCCAGAAATAATTACAATGAAATATGTCTGAAATGCGCGTTTTCTTCTTCCATCTTTAAATTGGGATCAAAACGAAACTAAATAAATAATCGATAAAATTGTCTTACTAATTAATGATGGAAGTTCAAACAACAAGGAAACAATATAGTTTAGGTGCTTTGAACACGTTGACAAAACGAAAGAATGTGCTAAAACCATCCAACCCAATAACACTATTCCTACCGACACTTCACGTATACCTATTCCTACCGTGACATTCCCACGTAAGACAGATTACAAATTTTTCTCAAAAAACAAACAATGAAGAAATAAGTGAATATTGAAAAATGTATTATACGTGTATTTGAGAAAAGGTCTAAATTTTAAAGGCGATTCAATTACGTTGTACCGATGAAATTCTAATCGAAATTTTAAAAATGGTCATTTGACCGGTTGCGGTAGGAATAGTGTTAACCTCCGGGTCTGACTAATAAACAAACTGACTAAAGTCTGAAAATTTACGAAACTATCATTTGGTGATTAACATTTGATCGCCTCTCGAGTGCAAAGGGTTAATAATTTGGGAATCCTCGAGAAGTCCCGAGCCGTTTCTCGGTTCTCGGGAAACGAAGAACATCGAGAAATCAGGAACACTGGCCGCCATTGGAGCGCTCTCAAACGTCACGTGAGCCCCGGGCCTTATCGTAGCGCCTACAGAGATGGTTTTGTGGTGCTAATGGTCAGGTGGTCGTTTCGTTTCGTTTTTCCCGCGCCGATTTACGAGGACACTCCGGTCGACCCTTACCGGACCGTCGATTTATTCCTGCGACGCGCGAACGCGCGCGCGAAAATAATTTCAATCGGCCGTTCTAAAATTACACGCGCAGTCGCGGCCTACGGTCACGATTCACGAAATGCCACGGTGTCGGAAGCACGTGCTGCTCTTTCTGCTGTTTCAACGGGTTGGAGCGGGGCCAGCAAACAGCCCCTTTTATTTTCCTCCGTTTCATCGTTCTTCGAGCCGACCATTTAGGCCGCGGTCACACGATTCCCGTTCGTAGCCGAGAAAGGTTTCTCAAATCGGTTGACGAAAGATACCCGACCGAGCAAGATGGATGACGCTGAAATTGTCAGCTTTATTTATAGTAGGTATATCGGAAATTCTACAGGGAAATCGTGTGGAGCAAGGAAATATTGGGTGTATACCGTGAATCGCACAGCAATATTTTATTTCAGTCTTTTATTCCGAGTTATTACTTGTTACAGCTGCTACGTTCGTTCGCACTTCGTTGTTTTTAAATGTTTCATAGTTTCCAATACAAAAATTTTAATATCAATTACACGCCATCTGTATGGTGCAAAATAGTTCACGTGGATTAGCTTGGATTAAGCATTTTCAATTCTTAAACTTGTGTTAAACGACCGACAACGCGATTTACCTCCATTAAATTTAATATTTATAAAATTAAATGCAAAATAGTAACGAGAATAAAAAAGATTTTAACCATTTATAATAGTTATTCCTAACAAGAATTATTTAATTAAATATACTATTAACTCTTACACGACTTCTTTCAAAATTTATCTCGTAACAATTGTATCCGGATAAAAAAACATCAAACGTAATAACGACTGCACATGTCTGTACATCAACATACGTCATGCCGATTGTTCTCCGACTTTGTTATCTCTATCTCTGCAGTGAGCAAAAGTAAATATTCACCAACGTGACGCATACGTAGCTCCTGTAACCGCCTCTATGCATAATATAACACCATGTAACATCCCTTTCTTGCAGCATCCGCAGCTTTAGACTCGAAACGCACGACTTTTCCCGTTGCGATCGATATATCCTTTCTTCTTCTTAGCTAAAGAGAACAGAGGAAATATCGTCGATCACGCGAGTTCGCAACGAAAAATATCGCACGTCGCTATCCGCCTTCAATTCCATTCCCTGCTATTTTCTCCTCTTTCTTATTTCTTCTTTCTTTAACCCTTTCGCTTCGGCTATCCAGTCCGCCGAAATACCGTCATTGAACGGAAGCACGCGACAGAAATATGTACAGCGCGCATGGTTTCTGTACATACGTTTTCCAAAGTCTTAAATAACAACTGTGTTGCATAAAAGAATCATTGCTCTAATCTAACAAGTATATTTAATTTTAAATATGAAAAGACTTACAAAATTATTAAAATACAAAGCACATTTGGGATTCATTGATTCATAGTTCGTAAGTAGCGTTTCTCTTACAAGTATAAGCTTAGGTTTCTGTACATACGTTTTCCAAAGTCTTAAATAACAACTGTGTTGCATAAAAGAGTCATTGCTCTAATCTAACAAGTATATTTACAATTTTAAATATGGAAAGACTTACAAAATTATTAAAATACAAAGCACATTTGGGGTTCATTGATTCATAGTTCGTAAGTAGCGTTTCTCTTACAAGTATAAGCTTAGGTTTCTGTACATACGTTTTCCAAAGTCTTAAATAACAACTGTGTTGCATAAAAGAGTCATTGCTCTAATCTAACAAGTATATTTACAATTTTAAATATGGAAAGACTTACAAAATTATTAAAATACAAAGCACATTTGGGGTTCATTGATTCATAGTTCGTAAGTAGCGTTTCTCTTACAAGTATAAGCTCTAAAGGGTGCATTATACAAGCAGCAACAATGACGCAGAAGAGCTTCTAGAGCAAGAAAGGAACAATATTTTGGCATGTAATGAAATTAAAAACGGAGTACGCTGTATCCCTTCCAGGGTTTCATCTATAAGCGGCGCTCGTACCCACAGGCCATCTCGTGGATTGCGCTTATAAGCGGCGCTCAAAACGAAAGAATTAAACGGAACAAACCCTTCGTGCACATAGCTACGTAAAGGTAGAAATCTAAACGGAGCACAAAAGGAAAATAAAAAAATGGAAAAAAGGTATCGAAAGTACGAACGTCATAAGATTTAAATATATTAACACTAGATTTACGAAAATTTTTTGTGCATCTATTTCTAATATACATATCCCAGGAAATAGGTATACATCATACAGAATTTGAAACTCCATAGCTGAAAGGGAAACAAATTAGGGTACATTCGTATCAGTCCAATCGATGAAAGTCAACAAAAATCATTCGGAATAATAGTAATCGTTTTTGCAAATCTTGCTCATGAAGTTCGAAACCCGTCAAATTCACGGGTCCAGTCGTAAACTTAGCGTTAAAAAGTTTATAGGATAATGTTAGACAGAACGGAATGTCCAGTCGAAAATCGCGATCCTGTCCCGTTTCTGGCAGCCAGACAGTCGGTCTGTTACCCGGAATCGCGAATAGCACGCGGGCAGCTGTCGGTACAACGATTTCCGTGCTCGCTTAATTAGTTGCTCGAACCACGCGAATAGAACGGTTCACGGAACCGGACGTGGACGCGACCCGACGCGATGGAGCAACGAAACGAAGAGAGAGAGAGTGATAGGCAGACAGAGAGAAAGAAAGAGAGAAACAGACAGACAGGGAGAAAGAAAGAGAGAAACAGACAGACAGAGAGAAAGAAAGAGAGAAACAGACAGACAGAGAGAAAGAAAGAGAGAAACAGACAGACAGAGAGAAAGAAAGAGAGAAACAGACAGACAGAGAGAAAGAAAGAGAGAAACAGACAGACAGAGAGAAAGAAAGAGAGAAACAGACAGACAGAGAGAAAGAAAGAGAGAAACAGACAGACAGAGAGAATGAAAGAGAGAAACAGACAGACAGAGAGAAAGAAAGAAAGAAACAGACAGAAAGAGAGAAACAGACAGACAGAGAGAAAGAAAGAAAGAGAGATCGCGTTCTCTCCCGCTGCAACGGGGTTCATTAGGTTTCTGGGGTATTTACGCGACGTGAATATTTGGCGATGATTAAGCACAGAGGCTCCTAACGCTTATTATTCTGCGGCTGAGCTGAGTCGTTACCGCGGCGGGCCTTTGCGCCGCGAAGGCAAATACAAATTAGCACGTGGATCGCCCGCCTTTCCGTTGCTCCCGGCTCGGGACCACTTTAACGAGGTCTTCGCAACCGTTTAATTCGCCTTCGAATCACCGTTTAATTGGAACACCTGTAGGAAATTGTGGGTTTGTGGAATAAGCGAACAGGTTCGCGCGACGCGACTACTTTTGGCGGCTTTGCGTCTTCGTGATTTGGATGATCGCTAAGCGAACGTTGTTCTTTCAAGATTGAACTACACTTTGAGTTGGTACTTCTTAGATATTTACCATCGTAACGAGTAATTTGTGAGTTTCTACTTAAGTGATGTGTGCTTTTCCTTCTTTCTTGTATTTTTTCGAACAACTTTTTCATTGACGACGAAGGATACTTCTAGAAAATCTTAGCAACGATAACAGTTTTTGTACTTGTCAGTTTTCTGATTTTTTAAAGCAGAAGATCTTTCTTGAATCTTAATCTCTTAAAGCACAAGATTTATTAACAGCAGAAGTAAATAATGTTGCTTTATTCTTCTGTTGTATTTGTAATTGAATCGCTTAACCGTTTTTGCACTTCGAGTTATTTTTCAATTTTGTTGCCAATAACTCTCTAGTATTTTAGGTGTTTTATTTCAAATTTACTTCAAAAACCAATTCCTTGAGTGGAAATTATTTTTTTTATTACTTATATTAAACATAGCTCTCAAACTTTGTTGAAACTTATATTTGTTTTGATTTCGTTGACTCTTTGGTCTTAAACTTTTGTCCGCTACTCTATTTAAAATGGTACTTTAAAAATGTCGAGTGTGACTCGACAATAGGAGTTATTGTGATGAAAACCGACGTCGAGTTACACTCGACGAACGAGTGCAAATGGTTATGGTATTTTATTTACGTAAATTAAGAAAAAGTTAAACATTCGTTAATATCTGTCTGATGCTGAAGGCAGTACCAACAATCTTCCTTTTTGTTGGTTTCTGTTTTCGCGAAATCTTTTAATGCAGCCACTGAACTTTGAGCTTAAGAAAACCGAAATAATGGTAACCGTAGCTTTTCCACGGAAACGCTCTTTCCCCGAAACCTTCGAACGATTCCGCAAAAGCGTTGCAGAAACAAAGCTACAGACCACTCGAACGGGGAACCGTTGAAAGGGAAATTTGGAACGGGGATGATTATTTGAACTAACCAGTTGTGTTGCGTTGTCCTAGTTAGCCACGACCTCATGAAACGTATATACGCGGTCATGACTTACAATATTCGCCAGAGCGAAAAGTGGAGTGCATACACATGTGCATAGAGGAACATAAAACCGGCCCGTACGCGCTCTGTTTCAAATACCAGCGAGTTTCTCTCGCCGCGAATTTCGACCGAAAAGTTACCCGCGAAATATCACGTACCGTGCGCGGTAACTTCTGCAAGGAAATAGTGGAAGGCTTTTATGAAAATTGCATGACTAATGCATATAGAATTGATTCGACCGACAGAGCGATTCGTGCTTTCCCCTGGTGAAAATTTCGCTACTTACGATGATTAAGCAAAGAGAAATAAATTAGAGAGGCAGAACTCGCTAATTAAATTACACATCAGGAATTAATTAAAATAGTAGGAATTTTTTTAACGAATTTCTATTCTCCTTTTTGTTTTGACGCTCGAGGTACTTCCACGCAGTTGCTCTACACAGTGGGTATACATTCGGTTATCTGACAATATTAAGTATATCTGTCTGGTTTTTGATACCTGGATTACTTTCATCGTAAAAAATCACTTGAAAACATCAACGAAACATTCTGAATTATCGAATCGTTCTGCATACGGAAGTTGTCGAACGACTTAACTCTTTGAGACACAGGATTTCAGAAAATAAGTAGACCCATGTTGCACAGAAATTTTGTTGCGTTTTAAATTAAACAAAATTGGTATATTTTTATTAACCCTTTGCACTCGAGAGGTGACTATTAGTCGTCTAATGATACTAATTTCAAAAATTTTCAAATTTTAAATATTTACTAAGATTCGTCTATATTAAACGTTATTTAGTTTAATTGAGTGATATACTAAAATTTACATATGTGACTATTTAACCTCTGGGTCTGATTAATATACTAATTAACTAAAGTCTGAAAATTTGCGAAACTATCATTTGATGACTAACAGTCACCTCTCGAGCGTAAAGGGTTAATAAAGTAATGGCATGTTTAAACTTGCCAACACAAGCGAACATACTTATACAATTTTTTTTTATGCTGTTACCAACTGCTTTACGTGAATAAAACTAAGTATAAACCGATGCAAATGCAGCTATTGCAATATTTCGAGGTGGGTCTAAAAACGTCCCATCATGCATTATCGTGCATCAAAAAAGGTGAGACATTTTTAATCCCTAAAGAGTTAAACGACGATTAACCTTCGTACCTTGAACACCTCGCCTTAAGAAGCTATAAAATCTAAGATCCGACAAGTCTTACAAGCCGATAAATCAATATTCAAATTCTAAGGTGTACAATCAAGCTGCAGAACAAATTCCAAATTTTTGAAACAACAAGTGCTGTTTTTAATTACCGAATCGGTAGAAGGAAACATGTTTGTTTGAAAATATTCGTTGAGGCCGAAAGGTTACAAGCAAACCAACGTAAAATTTATTTTTGCCCGTTTTCCCAGGTTCCGTTTAAAAAATAGTGCTTTTTACAAACGCTTGCAAAACAATTGCTGGAGAAATGCAGAGCGCGGTTTGTAGTAATTTTAACGTTTATTTTTATACTGTTAGTACACAGTTTACTGCTTGACGGTTGGACATAGTCTGAACTATAATACACGCAACAGACAAAGGACGAGCATAGATGACATTAGTACCGTATTACATCGAATATAAGACACAGATTTTTACGTGCAATTTTTTATTACGTGTATTTATATATTTTAAAATAGTTATATATATAAAATATATAAATAAAATAGTTATATATATAAAATATATAAATAAAATAGTTATATATATAAAATATATAAATAAAATAGTTACATATATAAAACATATAAATAAAATTTTAGTTCTTTAAGTATATACATATTTTTGTTTATTCTACACTTTATAATAAAAAATACTTAATTCAGGTATTTTTTAATTTCCAGCTTGAAATACTTAGGATGCGTCTTTTAATCAGTGGCGTCTTATAATCGATGTAATAAGGTATATATACGTAAGCAGAGTTGTCGCAATTCGGAACTAAATTGACAATAATCGAACGAGATCTCCAAGGTGGCAATTTTCCGTCGAAGACGTGGTCGGGGAAAGTGGGTGAAGGTTTCATTGGCGAAAATTCTTTTCAGCAGTGCGCGCGTCAGACTGTTATTGTACCAGGGGGTTGTTTATCGTCGCTTTATTTCCGGCAAAAGTCCGTGTCCTTCGACATAACCACAATCTAAGCAACCTTCGTCCCAGTTTCGGGATCCCATCGATATTTCTCGATAAACAGCCGTACATTTTCCTCCGGCACGTACTATTTTCGAGCGGGCCGATGTGAAATGTATCCCAAGGTTTCACACGGAACGTTACCGCACAGGAATTCGCGTCTAAACCACCAATGTGGGATCAAGTTCAATAGATGTTTACGAATCTAAATCAATTCGAGTTGCTCTTCAGGCGGTCCTTATGTTATTCCCAAGAGGCGATGTTCTCTGGCCTGGTAATCGGATTGTACGATTTCGAGCTTCAGACCGAGAATCTTGTAGGGTTCGAAGATGTGCTTGTAGTTTGAAGTTTGAAGCAACCGAATTTTGCGAAAGTAATTCAATATTTCGAAACGGAAAACGATGTGTCGTAGTCAGTTTCTGGTTGAGGTATTCGTAAAAAGTTCGAGTCTATTATATCTGGCGAACATTCGATTACACAGAGGGGTGTCTTATAATAATAAATAAGAAATATTTTGCGTGATTGATTCAAAGATGACGAAAAAAAAACATATGCACACAAATTTACTGACTTCCGATATTACAATCGTCGCCAACTATACTTTTACGTTTTGGCTATACATTTTCATTTATTAGACGCTTCAAAGTGTTAAATAATGATCGTATTACATTGAAAGGAAAACAAAACAAATTGGAGATCGAAAGGAAGAAAAAGCGCTTATTTGCATAGGGAACATTTACGTCACGATTTTCAAGCAGTAAGAAAAATTTGCTTTAAGCTAATGAAAAATCGTTAAGTGCGTATTGTTAAAAAAGATATGTGTGTTTTTCAATTGAGATTTTGCATCGTATATTAAAAATTCGCCACAATAACCATAATAGGTTTTGGATGACTTCGATTAGTATAATACTTTCGCCTAGCGTTACTTTTATCCCTGATCTCCCTTAATCACGAGGTGCTTGACTCTTTGCGGTATAACTCGACGTCCATCGCCAAATTCAGGCCAGAGAAATTTCGTTTCGCGAGCGCTTCTGCGTCTCCAGCGATCAGGTCGCGGTCGATACTGACGCTGATAAATCACGCTGAACTTGATGACGTTTTTTTTCCCCCGTTACGCGACACAGTGATGTAGGGGCGCACGGTGTTACGCTCGCTTTACAAATAGCCGACCCTGCCAGGAGGACGTCATTAAATTTAGATTCTGAAGGCAAACTCCGGAGGAACGACGAAACGAGCGTGTCCGATCGCTTGCCGTTACCAGAGACGTTACTTAATCTTTCTCGGCCCTGATTGTGCTCCGTTTGCGTTGCTAATAAGAAAGAAAGAAACATGGTTGGAGAAAGTACATAGCGGTGTGCTTCAGTAGGGCGTAATGACTTTTATTTTATCGATGACGATAGCAAAGGTATTTGTTAGGGATCGATAACTATATGTATGTATTATGAAAACCGGCTCTTATTACGAGGTCTGGGCCTGATCATCGCGTATCCCCTGGATCAGAGCCTAACCCACCCGGGTGACCACCATCCTTTTACCAGTAACTTCCCTTTTCCGAACTTTTCCATCCACCTTACAATTATCTACTTCCCTCTCCCACTTCCTGTTTTCCAAACCCTTAAAAAGCGCGCTGCATTCGTCCATCAGTAGAAGAATAAACTCAGAGTACCAGCAGAACAACCAAGCGCGACACCTGTTAGGGATTGATAATTATTTATATTTATTATGGAAACCGGCTCTAGTTTATAACCACAGGGTGGTTTAGATCTGACTATAGCGTATTCCGTGGATCAGAGCCTAATCCACCCGGGTGACCACCCTTCTACCAGTAACTTCCCTTTTCCGAACTTTTCCATCCACCTTACAATTATCTACTTCCTTCTCCCACTTCCTATTTCCAAAACCCTTAAAAGGTATTCTGTATTCGCCCACCGACAGAAGAATAAACTCAGAATACCAGCAGAACAACCAAAAACGATACCTGTTAGGGATTGATAATTAATTATATTTATTATGGAAACCGGCTCTGGTTTATAACTACGGGGTGGTCTGGGCCTGAGAATCGCGTGTCCCCTGGGTCAGAGCCTAACCCACCCGGGTGACCACCATCCTTTTACCAGTAACTTCCCTTTTCCGAACTTTTCTATCCACCTTACAATTATCTACTTCCCTCTCCCACTTCCTGTTTTCCAAACCCTTAAAAAGGCGCGCTGCATTCCTCCGCGGTGAGAAGGAAAAAGAAGTAAAACGAAGAAAAACGAAGCATGCTAGTGATTCACAAATCGCGTCGCTTGGGAAGTAAGAGTCAAGAGACATCAACGCAAGAGTAGGGACAATACGTCACCTTGGAAATTAAGAAGCGTTGATGCGGTCGATAACATTATTGTTTAACCCTTTGACTGATATGAGCGTCTCTATATTCGTCTGACGAAAGCTACTCGCGTGAATTATGGACACGTATATGCGTTTGTCAATTTTTATAAGCTCCCATTTAGAGCAACACAATTTTGCTAATAGATCGTCGTTCACGCGGAGTTGTTCGACCGTGAGTATATTAGCACATAAAGGGTTAACCCTATGCACTCAAGGCCTTTCTCGCTCGGGCGAACCAGCAACTCCACACGATTTTGGCTATACTAAGGAAACATTTTACAAGTACTTTAAAATCATTTTATACTGAGACAAACGTATATAAATAATAAAATTTCACCAACTTATTTATTTTTACATTGGATTCAACAAAATCTGTTAAATATTCTACTCTAGGTGCATTCAATCTCCCAAGCGCCATAGCGGCGCCGCTCGAGTTTAACCCTTTCGCTACGGGAGGATTCTTCGGCGCGCAACTCCCACTGAACAAGCTGCCACGGCAAAAGTGTGCACTTACGAAACAATTGCGATTGCCCGTCGTACGTTCTATACTGCGGAATCTTATACAGAACGTAACTGTAATCGGTCGTAGAAAGGAAAGGGTTAACAAATTATCGCATAATGCAATAATAGTCTGTTCGCGAAATTTCACGGGGCGACTATAGTCACCGCTCGTACGTAGCTAGCGTCAGTCGTTGGGTGACTATAGTCACCGCTCGTAGCGAAAGGGTTAAAGGGATATAGGTAACAGAGATAGCCTTGAAACGAAGTTTCTGGAAGGAGTTTCTTGTCGACGAGCTTCGTTAGAATATTTTGGGTAGGTGGTTGAGCGAAGGAAAAAGGCTGAAGAAGAGACAAGCTTTGCTTGACCTTGTCTTCGGTGTGAACGTCAAAATGAATCATACCGACTCGTTCGCGCTGACTTGCACGTTGGCATAGGGCAGTTGCATTAGTCAGAACGTTGGAATATATTCAGCTGGAGCATTCGAGTTTCGAGCGAACGCACCATACGTATTGTTATATCGCGTAGCTAATGGCAATCCCTCGCGAGGGACCAAAACAGATTAAAATGAGAAAGTGAATAATGTTTGTACAAAGTACGGTGAATAATGAAGGTAAAGTTTAAATGTATAACGGTGGTAAGGGTAAAGTTTGTAATAACTTGCATTGTAATACAAGGCATAAATAGATACCTATTACAATAGAAAAATCTTGAAACAGTTGAAAGCAATCAACTTGTATTTGCAAACTCTGTTCTTTGAACCATTTGACCAATGGTTAGGTATACACTTCAGTGTTTAGGTATATACATATATATGTGGTCTCAATATTGTGAAGAAATTTGAAGGCAAGTATTTTCATTTCGAATATTGAAACCTTTCAATGGTCAATCTACCGTACAACGTTGATTTCGATTTTAGTTGACATTATAGAAACTGGTAATTCTTTCAAATCAAATATAATCGAATGATCTAACTATCATTTCATGCTCATAATATTTAGCCCCAGTTTTTGTCTCTTCTGTAATACAATACAATGGTTTGAATCATTCTATTTTGATGAACAGATCTCAAGCGCGACTATGTATAATATCGATACACGAAAGAATTGTGCCGGTGATTATGAAAATGATCCAATTATTAGCTGAAAGCTTGTTCTAAAATTTATCTTCTCATATTTTCGTGATCCTGCTGACTTCCATGAGATTCGATTAATAAAGCAACTTGATTTCTTTAATTGTTGACTTGAAGATCAATTTTTTTTTAATTGCAGATCCATTAATAATTAACCTGTTTAAGATTCTTTTTCCAGTCAAGCGAAAGCACTTCAGTTTCGATCGAACATTATGAATGAACATGTGCCTACGTGACTGGCTTCTTGAACGTCGCTAATCGCTTTTCGCTTGATCTTCGACTGAATACGACTATCTAATGCTATCTCTGAGCAACCGATTGTTTGTTGTCCCTCGCCGTCGGTCAGACGATAACGAGAAATAAGCTCGATATCGGACCTAATCGAGCGCTTTCTGCACGTACGACGTTCCCTGTACTCAGAGTTAAGTCAGTTCGGAATTGATTCCTTTCTCGACTCGCCCCATCTTTTCTTAACCCCTTGCACTATTCGGAACCTCGGAAAAAGTCAGGCCAAACGCGGCTGCCTCAATTGTCGCGGTGAAGGACGAGCGGTGGAGCGAGCGTGCCGAAACTTGAGACCCATCTTATCCACGCGATGGAACTCTTGTGAAATTCAAATGAATTTGAATCAAAAACTTTTATATATACTTTAATTATCACATAAGATTAAAACAAATTCTGAATAAGTAATAATAATATAATTAATTAATAACGAAATAAAAATATGTAAAAGCAAATCCGCGGTAGTAGTATTTGAACTCGAATAAGTTTTCTGATTATCTCACTAATATTAAACCTAAAACTGAAAGACACAATATAAATAAACAATTAAATATCAATTTTGCCCGAAATTAAGACCACGAGTCAGACTCGTGATATTCATGTTCGGCCTGAAATGTCGAGTACGAGTCAAGCTCGTGATATTCATGTTTGGTCTGGAACTGAACAACGAGTCCGACTCGTGACATCCATGTTTGGCCTAAAATTTTCATCACGAGTCAGACTCGTCAAAATAGTGCAAGGGATTAACACTTTGCCGGCCGCACATTTATCGAATCACGCAATTTCCATTGGTCGTCAACGGTGATATTCACGTAATCGTTCGTAACATAAGTAGTTGCAATATATTTAATTATTATCAAAGAAGGTGTTAAGATAACTATTACACGATTTTTATTGCATAGTCTTATATTTTTAAATTATACAAACATCGAACTAAAGCATGATCGCTGACGAAAAGAAGTCACGCGTACGTGACAGCGGCCGACAAGGTGTTAACGATACGGATTGCTTAAACCTTTTTGATCTTTTGTAACCAATAAATTTTGGTAATCGTTAACCGTGCGGTTGATTGAACTTAAAATAAGCCAATTCTACATTCGGTAACGTCATTTTGTCATTTTATCGATACCTTATGTTTGAGAGAAAATTTTATATTGCAGCACCTAATTATAGATTTCTTTTGATCGAATTAAAAAATTGACTAGACAATTTTCGTGTTCCTTTATATCCACCTTTGTTATCGCTAACGTTTAACGATATCAGTATTGTCTATCGTTACTTCCGTTCTCACGTTTAGCTGTGTTTTTGTGCCCATGATTAAGTCTAACAATTACACGGAGACCGTAAACACACGCGAAGGCGTCACTTTCCAAGAAGCAAAATCGAAAAGAAGCGTAAAAGTTACATATCGGGAAGCAAATGAATGTTGTTGCTACAAGTGGAATCGCTGGTGTACACCGTGAACCGGAAAACAGGAATAAAAGTCAACGTATCCGAGATGCAACGTGTACACGGTGTTTACCAGTTTCACATCTGTAAAAAGCACGGAGGAGTTGCGGTGTGTGTTTTGCAGCAAGGATTTCAGACGTAAATATTTGAAAATCGTAAAGCGATAAAAGTCGCGCGATGGAAAGATGGCCTCGTCATCGACGATTGTGTCTTCGTATCGGATAAACAAAGCGGCGATACGCGGCCTCGTACATCGCGGATCTGATGTACCGATCGGTTTCGAGCTGTTACAGCTGGTTCGTAATGGCAAAGGACGCTGCCACGTTCGTCTGATCACATCGATCTCCGTTGTGATCGCGAGGCTGCGTCGTGAGTTTCGTTTAACCCAGGGCTTCTTAAACTTTTGTCATTCACGATCCCATTTATGATTGCGAGTTTCTTGACGACTCCATACAAATATAAAAGAAAAATAAATTAATATTTTTTGATGATTTATTTATTAGGTAACAATATACATATATATATACATATGAAAATAGCTCAAAACCTTCAACAAATGCGCGTGTCTAGACGCTGCAAGTCCACTGTATTCCGCCAACTCTAGTGATGTTATAAAATGGTATATATAAATATTTGACATTAAAATCTCTCGATCCCAAAATTTTGCTACGCGACCCCATTTGGGGTCGCGACCCATAGTTTAAGAAGCCCTGGTTTAACCCTTTGCGGTCGACAACATTTTCGGCCGGGTGAGGCGGCAGGTCGACGCGATTTTCGCGAATGTGTCGGGCACGTTATAGGTACAATAAAATTATCTTATAAAAATGTTATATTTTGATAGTTCATCTATATTTATACCATAAAAAAGAATCAGTTGGCCAAAAAGAATCAATTTTTTTTGAATTGAAGAAAAACACAATTTAGAACGTTGTCTTGGCAAGAAAATTAAAAAAAATACAAAAATAATCAAAATTTTTATTCTATTGTAAATTTTATTGTCGCTCGAATTATCTCGAGTGTGGCCCAGTTTGGCCAGTTTAGCGCTCTCGAGTTAACTCGAGCGTGCACGTTAAGGGGTTAATATATGAATATTAGAAATACATATACAAGAAATGTCCGTAAATCGAATGTTAAAGAACAACGCTCCCGGCTTCGTGGAACCGAAGGAAACGTAACCCAGTTCTCCAGCGGATAAGATTCACGAATCGCCGTCGACGACAGGCTGCGCGGGTATTCTCGTTTCCCGGGCTTCCGGGTAGCGTTGTTGGTTGCGCGCGAGAAAAGAAACGCGGGGAACTTATACGGGACGGCGACGAAGCCGATGAAACGAGGAACAGATGCTCGAAGGAGCACACCGAAATAGACGCGGCTCAAAACGAGCGCGATATATATTTCTGTTCGATTTCGCGCGCGCGCAAGCTGCTGCTGGGACGATTAGCTGGAGGATGAACCGGAAGCTGCAATCTGCGTTCCACTTCCGAATTTCAGTCGAACTTGGCAACGAGAACTTTTCGTTTCGTGAGATTTGAACGTAACAATGGACGACGATGATCTTGTTGTATGTAATCGTGTTGTATTTGAATCGAGTAAACTGATTTCGAATTTCGAGGCAAATTGTAGTCTCTAACAAGTGGCTCTGATATTTGGCAGAGTCAAGTGTTTTAAGGGTAACTGTTGAATTCCAAAGGGATTTATGAAAGCTTTGAATCGTTACGTATTCTGAGCGACATAAGAATTTAAGAAAGAAAGGATCTGTGTTTTGTTGCCTTAGAATGATCGCTACTGAAAAATCGAACTCAAAAATTGCAAGCTAAAGTACCATTAACACGTTCGTCGCCCAGCGTGATTCGACTGAGTTTCTTGCTGGGCCCAAATTCGATTACATAGAAAATTGGGGTAAAAAAAATATAAAAACAGCGAAAGTTTTAACTTTTTATTTTTATTTTATGTTTTTTATATTTATATATATTGTACTTCAATGCTTATTCCATTGAATTCCTTTTAAAATTCCAATTTAACACTATTCCTACCGACACTTCACGTATACCTATTCCTATCGCGACGTTCCTACGTAAGACAGACTACAAATTTTTCTCAGAAACTAAACAATGAAAAAAGAAGTGAATATTGAAAAATGTATTATAGGTTTATTTGAGGAAAAGTCTAAAATTGAAAGGTGGTTCGATTACGTTGTATATGTGAAATTCTAATCGAGATTTTAAAAACGGTCATTTGACCGGTCGTGGTAGGAATAGTGTTAAAATCCTATTTAACATTAAGAAAAAGAGCGTCACCCAAATATGAGTGACGTGGCGACGAACGTGTTAATATCCACATGGGTACAACGTGAATTTCAAATATCGTAGAATAATCAACTCGTGATAGAAAGCTTGCAAAGTGATTTCAAACTTTCGACCAAACAACGTGCTTATAATAAGTACACTTCGTTCTGTTTCCACCGACATCGGTCGAACGATCATTCTAACGTCGCTAAGCGTGATCAAGGTGAACCTCGAACGATTCGATGTGGGAGGAAACTGTTACTTGTGCGAGGGAAAGTTGAACGTTTCTACGAAACGTTCCGGATAGACAGGTATATACGGTCCTGGTTCTTCTCGAAAAGGGGGGGGGGCAGCTGCCGCCCCTGCTCTTTTTCACCGGACGCACTTTGATCTTTGTTAATTTAGAGCGATCGCCGGATTACGCGGCAGCATTTCTTTCCAACGGAACAGCTTTCAGCGACTACAAACAGCCGGATGAAAGAGAAAAGGATTTTTTCGGTTCGTTACCGTTTCCCTGCTTATTTCGTTTACTCGTTTCTCCCTCGCTTTCTGTGGCACGACGATTTGCTCGCGGCGGGCTCGCTGCAGGGTGCCGCTGGAAATACCCTGAAGCCTATCCGATTTAGAAAAGTTCCAGATTAAAATTAGGGTACGTTAACGTTTGGAATTCAACCGGTTGGAATTTTGATGGCCCCCGAGCGTTCAACCGTGCTCGGTTTACCGTGTGCGATCACCTACACGTTAAATGAGCGCTCGAGAAGCTTACCCACCGATGTCAACGCTTTCACACTTCCCCCGCTATCCCGTGCGGCTCTGCATCACACGTTCTCTCATTAATATACAATAACATTGCAACTGAACCCACGATGGACCTCGAAGCAAGCCAGACCGACAGTCGCTCAGCGTCCATTTGAAACGGAGCAAAAAACCGATAACCCACAGCTGTGTGTCGCTTCATTTTAGATACGTCGTCGCAAACAATACTGTCGTTTCAAAATTTGGAAGCTGTTTCAAGATTGCATATCGCATGCTAATCTTTTTGCCATTTTGAAATTAACACTTTCGTAGAGCTTCTATCGAAGAGATTTATAAGGTAACACACGGATCTAAATTGTTTCCTTTCTTCACCTTTCACGATCTTCAGAACGCACTTGCCAAGCTTTCTACCAGTAGCGTACACTGTAATTGTACTCTCTCCCCTTTAACTCTGTCTCCTTCTTAATTAAATTATCCTGTTCCATATTTTTCATTCCTTAAAATATCGAAATATTCGAAACTCCGCCCGTATTTTCCCTTTCAAGTAATACCTTTCGCAGTCCAAAGAGCTTTCCGTAATGGTCCAAGAAGTAACTGAAGTCTTTAATTCGTTTATCCTGACCGTTTTACAAGCAACGTTTCTAATTTAACACTAGATTCACAGACATTTCTTGTGTATCTATTTCCAATATACTAAGAAATAGGTGTACATTATGCAGAATTTGAAGTTACAGAGCTGATAGGAAAATAGTTTAGGATATATTCGTATCACCCCATCAATAAAAGTTAACAAAAATTAGTGGGAGTAATAATTGTTTTTGCAAATTTTGCCGCATTTTTCCCATCATGTATTCTTCCAAATACTCGTTTCTTTCTTTCTGATTCTAAACCTTTCTCAGTCGATTCTATCCCGTTCATCCAAAATTCCTTAGTCGCAACGTAGCCTCAAGTATTCATCGTTCGCGACTCAGAAACACTCTAGTCCAAATATTCTACGTTCACACGGCTATCGCTCAACTCAATCACTCTTCGCATTTTCCTAAACTCGTATCCATTCGATCGCGTTCCTACACTAGGTAAGATGTTTGAACTTACAAGGGAAGGACCGCAACTGTACCACACGGATTTCAACGATCTTTCATAAGATGATAGAGTACATATTGTTAAGTATGTCTGCCAAATATTAGCCGTAGTTACCTGGTAGTTTTAAAGATATAAACAATTAAAGACATATTTGTATTGATCTACCATGATTATGAATTTATAATTGAAATTGAACAGTGGCGAAGCGACAGGTTGTATGTATTGTGAATCGGAAATTCGACGATCGAATCCCCGTCATGTAAATTTTTTTTATATTTATTTTTCTTTTTTCTTTCTCTCTTTAGTCACTATTACTTCACTATGGTGACACTGTGCATGATGAGTTGACTATCAGAATGATAGTTATCGTAGATGTAAAAAAAATACAAATCGAAAGTTATTCCGAATCAGGATTACAGAACAAAAGTTTGTTTATTGCAGAATATTTTTTAATTTGTATGTTATCTATGTGTCTAGCTATACAGTTTCATCACAGTGAAATAGTAGTGGGACAGAAAAGAAAAAAAGATAACGAAAAAAAAATTAAAAAAACTTTAGTCAACTGGGATTCAATCGCAGAACTTTTCGCTTATAAGTCGCACAACACTTCACTTTGCCGTCGTGGCTTTGCAACCAAGGATATACAATCATAACACTTCACGGAGTATGTACCTTTAATCAATTATATCTTTAACCCTTTATAAGGCAGAAGGATTCGGAGTAATAAAATAACTTGCGCTTATATTTTTGGCATGTTTTTATTTATATAACAAAAATAAACTTAAAAGAAAAACACTAATTATTTCGGAAGTTTTGGAAAAATAGATGGTAAAAATATTCCCACTGCCCGTCAACAGAGTCACATGCAAGCTGAATTTGAGTTTGCTGAAGTTTTTGTTGGTGGTAAATATATCGCCTCTGCCTTAAAAAGGGTTAAAACTATCAAGTAACTACGGCTAATATTTAGCAAACATACTTAACAATATGTACTCTATCATCCTATGAAAGATCGTTGAAATCGGTGTGGTACAGTTGGGGTCCTTCCCTTGTTAGGTGTCACGAACCGTCCCGGAAACGAAAACCGCAGGCAAGGCGAGAGTGGGGAGGGGGAGTGGGGTTGTTGTTCATAACCGAGTGCGAATTTCCATTTCAAACTGCGCCCTGCCGGATCAACATTAATTGCAAAGTGAATATTGGAACGCATCCCCTCCGCCCTCCTCGACCCCCCTTCATCCCGTGGAAAATATCAAACTCCCTTTTTCTTTTCTTCCTTTCCTTTTTTCGCCGGAAATTAAGGGAGCGCCCGGGCAAAGTTCGCAGGTTCAGGCATTATACTCACCATTCGGGGCGCATTTACGCGGCTCCATGCATAATCATTCGCCGAGGAGAAATAATTGCCCTTTATAATGGTAATAACGTTAAATTATTTAGGAACGTGGAAACATTGAATAAAGACGCGACGAAGAGAGCGCACCTCTTCGGTCTCTCTCTTTTTTCATCTTCACGCTCGAAACGGAATAAGTTGAGGGCGCATTTTCGTAAAGGCAGGGCCGGCGCCATTTTGAATGGCTCCGTGGTTTATGAAAACACATCAGGCATTTTGCAGGACCGCCTGTATGGTAGACTTGTTAGATTTCGAGGTTTGGGGATTTTAAATGTTTTATTCTTGCCAAACTTTGATTTACAAGATCTAACACGTAACGAAGTATAGAAACGAAAGCTACTGCGTCGCTGCTGGTGAAAATAAGGTCTGCCCTAAGTTTCTTATTGTCTAAATATACAGGGTGTTCGGACAGCCCTGGGCTTAAATTGAAAGAGTAACTCCCTGAGACATTCTAAGACGAAAATCAAGAGTAACGATTTTGCGTTTGAGGCTTTGTTACGAGTTATAACTAGTTAAAGATATCGTTTAATCCGGACCGTTCGACTCTTGAGAGCGGGTAACCAAGGCAACTCGGTCGGTAACGTCGCTGAGTCCACAGTGATGCTCAAGCGTCGAACGGTCCGGATTAAACGATATCTTTAACTAGTTATAACTTGTAAACAAAGCCTCAAACGCAAAATCGTTACTCTTGATTTTCATCTTAGAATGTCTCAGGGAGTTACTCTTTCAATTTAAGCCCAGGGCTGTCCGAACACCCTGTATATACCTGGAAATTTAGGGTAGTGGGGTAGGAAAAGTACAACAGGGATAGAGAGAGGATTCAGGAGTTGACGAATAGATATGGGATAGATGACTTGGATGGATGAGTAACGGTTCAGGGTTTAGGACGGATGATTCGAAAGGATGAGTGGCGGTTCAAAAGTGTAACTATTTAACCCCTTGACTACGGCAGACTTTGATATGTACTGGTCGTACCATACGGCAGGGATTGAGTTACGATGTGCGCCGAGAACGGCGAATTTTTGGTGTCAGAAAGCCAAACTGAGTGAAGCGCCTATAGGCGCTCTCAGTATCACAAACGCAAAATTTCTAAGCGCCCACAGGCGCCCACAATAGTCAAGGGGTTAAAGGAGATGGGACTGATTGTCTTAATTAAATAAGCGATATCTAACAGACTATTCGGGTGTGTATAGACAATACAATCGTATAATCCTGTTGGATTTGAGAGAAAAAGCATTATTTAATTTGTACCTCCCCACCTAAAGGTGTGCCGGTCGGGGGCAGGTAATTTTCGGACCGACCCCCGACCCTAGGAGTGTAAGGACGACCAGGAAAGAATAAAGGCTAGTCATTCAGAGGAATTTAGAGAAAGCGGACCTCGAGTTGTTCTTATTTAATCCAAGCACCCTTGCTGCCCATCCCTAACACGCGTAGCATTTAGCGCATCTCCGTGACTTTGGTTATTTCAATTCAACAAATCCGTTAACACTATTCTTACCACGACCGGTCAAATGACCGTTTTCAAAATGTCAATATGTAAATAAATAAAATGTCAATCTAACGGTTGAAACTAATGAAAATTTATCTACGATCGTCAAAAAGTCAACAACGATTTACGTCTCTAGTTATCCTTTCAATAGAAAGCAAAACAGCAAATTCGATAAATTTTGATGACCTAATCAAATCATTTATTTGCCGGCAAATAAAAGCGAGAAAAATAATTTAATGTTTATCTTGCAAAAAATATATAATATGCAACATCCTTTGTACTGAAGTATAATAAATAATTTCTAATTGGGAAATTGTATGTGCATTCTGGAATTTTTGAACCAGGTGCCGCGAAAGGTCACGCCTGCCCTGCGTAAAGGTAATTTTTCCTTCCATTTTCTCGTTCTTTTTTCTCTTTCATCTCGCAGAATAGTTTGAGTTTCCACGAGAAAAAAGCGTGCCTGAGAAAGGAACAAGCATCCGTCTCTTTTAATAATTTCCTTGTTGCCACTGTGGCTCGCTTTCGAAAGTAGGTGAAAATGGCCCCTCGGTACCCCGGCTTCCTCGCCTATATTACCTCGAACGTTGAACGAACGACGAGTTACGTGGGAATTACTTGTTCGCTTATCTAGAGTATGGTAAAAGGGCCGGGTTTTAAGGCGTCGTAAGGTTTTTATACCGGGTGTCCTATATAAATGGTCCCTTGCATCGCGACTGCAAGTATCGTTAGAACTGTTGGTGAAATCGAGATATTGATAATAAAAAGAGGTTTAATAGTTTAAAGGCGATTATAATTCAGTGTGATTTTTTTAAATAGTGAACGCATAGAAGAGGTATGAAGGCCGAATTTTTTTTTAGAGGTAGGAGGTAATTTGTTTTTTCTTATAAAAAGAAATTTTCTCATTTTTTTCTTATAAAAAGCTTATTCGCACTAAAAAGTGGTTTTATATTTTTAATTCAGTGTTGAGAAAAGGTACTAGTAATGTAATGATTGTCTTTTTAAAATTCAAGTAGAATATACTTTTGTTTTGTTTAAATGCAAAAATCTATTGAAGTATTGAAATTAAAATATCTTTTAAATTACTAGCTTCTTACAATTATTTTATAAATAGCTGAATATTCTCTTACGAATAATGACGAGTTATTAAAAAATATGCGATTTTCCTTAAAAAAAGAATGGAATTTCGTCAGAATTCAAAATTACATTCAAGCTTCATCCCCGACAATGTTTGCAGACGCGAAAAGAGATCCTTTTCTCGTAATCCACGAAGTAGGGAGAACAAAGAAGACGATAAAAGAACGGCCACAAAGAAAATTACGGAACGTTATTCTTGTCGGACGTTCAAAAATGTAAGTTACGTCAATTAGCCTGAAAAGGGTAAGCCCGGCTACGAGATAATATTCTTTATGCCTGCCTTGTTTCCCTTTATCAAACTTCAACAATTTAGTAATTATCTTGTGCTCGACTCTATAATTGCTTGTAACACATGCACACGATGCAAACGTAGAATTAACCTAGCAATTGATTAAATGTCTTGAACAGCACACGAAACACACCGTATACAGGCGGTAAAATGATAAGTGGATTACGGATGTTCATGCAAATGCTATAAGTGACGTAAATTTAGGACAACAGCGCGTAGGGGAACGTAATTTCATAATTTATAAACGTTGCGCATTCATTTTTATCGTTAAAATAACGTAACGTTCTTCTTATCAGTTCTTACAAAACGTAAATTTTATTCGTTACGATGTCCCCGTAAATTGAGTCAATTTATTTTCATGAAAATTTTGAGTTTAACCCTTTGCGCTCGAGAAGTGATCGTTAGTCGTCTAATGATAGTAATTTCAAAAATTTTCAAATTCGAAATATTTACTAAGATTCGCCTATATTGAACTTCATTTAGTTTAGTTAAGTGATGTACTAAAATTTACATATACGACTATTTAATCTCTGAGTTTGACTAATAAAGTTAGTCGTCTAATAATAGTAATTTCAAAAATTTTCAAATTCGAAATATTTACTAAGATTCGCCTATATTGAACTTCATTTAGTTTAGTTAAGTGATGTACTAAAATTTACATATACGACTATTTAATCTCTGAGTTTGACTAATAAAGTTAGTCGTCTAATGATAGTAATTTCAAAAATTTGCAAATCCGAAATATTTACAAAGTTTCGCCTATATTATACGTCACTTAGTTTAATAAAATTTACATATATGACTATTTAACCTCTGAGTTTGACTAATAAAGTTAATCGTCTAATGATAGTAATTTCAAAAATTTTCAAATTCGAAATATTCACTAAGATTCACCTATATTGAACTTCATTTAGTTTAGTTAAGTGATGTACTAAAATTTACATATACGACTATTTAACTTCTGAGCCTGACTAATAAAATTAGTCGTCTAATGATAGTAATTTCAAAAATTTTCAAATCCGAAATATTTACAAAGTTTCGCCTATATGGAACGTCACTTAGTTTAATAAAATTTAGATATATGACTATTTAACCTCTGAACTTGACTAATAAAATTAGTCGTCTAATGATAGTAATTTCAAAAATTTCCAAATTCGAAATATTTACAAAGTTTCGCCTATATTGAACTTCATTTAGTTTAGTTAAGTGATATACTAAAATTTACATATACGACTATTTAACCTCTGAGCCTGACTAATAAAATTAGTCGTCTAATGATAGTAATTTCAAAAATTTCCAAAGTTTCGCCTATATTGAACTTCATTTAGTTTAGTTAAGTGATATACTAAAATTTACATATACGACTATTTAACCTCTGAGCCTGACTAATAAACAAATCAACTAAGTGTGAAAATTTGCAAAAGTATCATTTGGTGACTAACAGTCACCTTTCGAGCGCAAAGGGTAATATAATGACTGCTGCGGTACAGAAACCACCTGTCGAAATAGGAGAATCAGCTGACTGGTAGTGGAGAGTTCCTGTGGCTCCCACCGGGGAGAAGCAAGTTTATCCGCCTTGATCTAATTCCTTAGGCGGTGCAACGGCACTCAGGACCGAAAAGTTACGTTAACCGAATGAAGCAAGTTTTCAACGCTTTCTTAAGCTGAATATTTATGATTGTTGTTCGAGCAAAAGGTATTCTAACAGACACCCTAAACGACATACAGTTACTGATAATAGTCCCATGAATGCGTACTGAAAGATGAAACGTGTTTATCCTAGCAAAATCATTCTGTTATTTATTCAAACGTGGAAGAAGACTCGTTTCACCGAAAGGTGAAACGTAAATAAGTTGATTTTGTGGTTGAGTGGTTATCATAGAGTATAGGGTATAAGAAAGAATGTTTGTATGGAAGAATGATTGTTAGGGTTCGTGTTAAGGTTCGTGTTGTGGAATAAATGTAGCCAAGTATGATCTATGTGATTTGTATTAGGCGTGCAAATTAATTCGGTGCCTTTGCATTTAACGCTTTGTAACTTCCGTTTAAATTAAAATACCTTTCCTGCCCTATGGTGATTTGAAAGTAGCAACATTATACTCTAAGGAACATTAAAACAATCAATGACAACTCGACATAATTTCACCTAATAACGATAAACAATTTCGCAAATTTTCAAATTTTAGTTAATTTGTTTATTAGTCAAACTCAGAGGTTAAATAATCATATATGTAAATTTTAGTATATATAGGTAAATTTATCGAATGAGTAAATAAATTCTCTCGAGTTATTGTCATTAAAGTAATCTCAGTAATCTACTGCAGAAACTCATGTTAACGCTAAAACTAGTGAAAGGTCAGAGTGAACTGATTCATGATCTTTCGTTGAAATTTGGCAAATTTATCGTGCAGTTTATATTTCTGAAAATGTACCATGATACATTTACTGCGACCAGCGCGCATCATTTACAAAACAATTTTAACAAACAGCACAGTCTGTTGTTAATATGAAGCATGCAATAAGTGATTACTACCGTGAATTGCTGAAAAAGTGTATTAATATCATGGTTTCAAACATACCCTCCGATATTGGAAAGCTCATCGATGAGAAACACAGCCACAAATATTTCATCAATTAAACTCGAACTGTATATTTAATTGCTTTTGATCGAAAAAATATACACACTGACTTGTACCTCTACATTTACCTGTACATATACATATTAAAAGTGTTACTAATAAAAAATAGATTTTTAAAAAGAGTTTCTATGTTGAAAATAACAAAATTCAATCTATAAATTAAATTTTTTGTAGATATATTTTTGCACTTATTTTATATTTACATATACATAGACATAAAGTAGCTGACAAAAGTTTAAGACCGAAGAGTTAACCGAAGTAAATCAATTAATTCATAAGAAATAGTACGACAAACGAAAATTGTATTTTATGATAATTAATAAATAGTGTTCTACCATAATGACGATAAAAATGAATTGCATTGTTCTGTCGACTTAAACTTTTGTTCGCTTCTGTATATGCAAGCTCGTGTGAAACGTTAGATTTTTAACACTAGAACTACCAGAGCAGTCAAAATGACCAGTTAGTAATCATTCATAGCAAACTTAAAAATTCACTATGGTAAAACTTCGAAAATGATTTTAGAAAGCATAAATTTAGAATGATTTGTTTTATGTTTGTTTTATAAATTTAATGATTTGCATAAAGATTTGTTTTCTATGTATACGGTATTTTTTCATATAATTTCCAATTTGATTTCTTCCATGCAAATAAGTACACTTTAATTCTCGATAGTTCTAGCATTAATTTTTGTACACTGCTCATCACTGATCTATACCGAAACGCTCCTGCGATTCAACGGCAGTAACGGAAACACGCGAGTGTCTCATTTTTACAACCCAGTTAGAGAGAAGTCGGATACATAAGGACGCCAAGTATCCGGTTCTGCGCGATATCTTTTCCGCGAGCGTCGTACGGGTGACGGGCTTCCATTCGCTAGTCCCGGCAAATTTAGCTTCTCATTCATCACCGAAGTTGCGTTGCTCGCGGACGGGCGGATTCCGTGCCGAAATAAGAGCATCGATTAGCCCGGAACACAATGGATGGTAAGCCGATAATCAAGGCGAGCCAATCTTACCGGCGTGTTGCGCCCTGTTAATTCTCTCCGCGATGCTAATCAACCCTGTAAATCTTCTTCCGTTAACACTAGAACTACCGACAATTATAGTGCACTTATTTGCATGGAAGATATCAAACTGAAAGTTACATGAAACGATATTGAATACATAGAAAACAAATCTTTATTTATACATTCTGCAGAAAATCATAGTAAATTTTGGAAGCTTCACCACGGTGAATTTATAAGGCTGCCATGAATAATCACCAATTTGTTATTTTGACTGCTCTGGCAGTTCTAGGGTTAATACAGCTTTAACACTAGAATTATCGACAATTACAGTGTACTTATTTGCGTGGAGGACATCAAAGTGAAAATTGCATGAAAAGATACTGAATACATAGAAAACAAATCTTTATCTATACTTTCTGCAAAAAATCATAGAAAATTTTGGAAGCTTCACCACGGTGAATTTATAAGGCTGCCATGAATAATCACCAATTAGTTATTTTGACTGCTCTGGTAGTTCTAGGGTTAAATCGCCCCGACACGGTTTCACCAACCCCTTGATGGCTGCGTGTAACACCTCCTTCGCATGACGATTCGTGAATCGCGATTCACGTATGTCAATCCTGGTACAAACTTTGCTCTGGAGCAGAAAACGAGCTTCTTCCACTGTGCCTCTATCAATTTGATAATTTTATTGTTCGCAAATATTGTTTACCTATTCATTCCTATCGTTACTATGGTAGAACACTATTTATTCATTAGCATAGAATACAATTTTTATTTATACTCTCATTTCTTATTAATTAATTAATTTATTTTCTTTGACCCGTTGGTCTTAAACTTTTCTCCGCTACTGTACGTATACAATCGGTATCCATCGTACGTGAATCACGATTCACGGATCGCCGTGTGAAACCGGTCTAACAGTCGCGCGAGCGTGCTGCATGCGAAAGGGACGGTCGGGGGAGTGCAGGGTGTACACGGGGTGGCGTAAGTTGGATCAAACAATTGCCGATTAAATAACTTCGAACAGAGCTATCCGCGTACGGCTTAATTACTCGCGAGGTAATCACGAATTAAACGCAATCACACGCATGGAATGTTTCCAGCGGTATCGTGCTTGATAATCTGATATCTATTAACGCTTCAATTACCATATTCGGTGGAGATCGCGTTCACCCGATCGGCAAACTAGTAAACGCGCGGCTAACACGCGACCGTTCTTTAATACCAAGTTGTGCGCACGCGCCTCGAACGCATTGGCGACCGATTCAATGGCTAAACAGCAAATTTGATAATGAAACACGTCTAACATCTGTGCGTTAGAATATAGGTATTTTAGGAAAACGGATTGTTTGTTCGAAAGGTTCTGGGGTACAGTAGCGGGCAAAAGTTTTAGACGGAAGGGCACTGCAGAACATAGTTTGATGATCTGCAAATATTGTCTGTACATTCATTTTTATAGTTATTATGGTAGAACACTATTTATTGTTATTGGAAATGATCTTAATAAAAAAGACAGTCAGTATGTAATAACAGCAATCTTAGCAACTTCATATATATACAGAGTGTTGGGACATAGCTGGGAGAAAATTAAAGAGATAGCTCTATGCAACATTCTAATACGAAAATCAAGAATAACAATTTTACGTTTGACGCTTTGTTTATTAGTTATAAGCAATTTTAGAAACGGGCTGTTTTACGCCTGGGAGCAGGCAAATCGGGCCATACGATAGGTAAAATAGGCAATGACGTTACCTACCGTGTCGCCCGATTGCCTGCTCTCAGGCGTAAAATAGCCTGTTGTTTTAGTTGCTTATAACTAATAAACAAAGCGTCAAATGCAATATTGTTACTCTTGATTTTCATCTTAGAATGTTGCATAGAGTTACCTCTTCAATTTTCTCCCAGCTTCGTCCGAACACCCTGTATACACATATCTATAGAGAGAGAGAAAGAGAGAGAGAGAGAGAGAGAGAGAGAAAGAGAAAGAGATGTACGAATGGAAGACCATCTATGAGTGCGTGTTTTTGGGACTGAGCCAGCGTGCGTAAATTGTGTGTGTGATCGATGACTGAATAAGAAAAGTGTGAGAAAGAATTTAGTTTTGTTTGTAGTTTTAATATTAATGTTCAATAAATATAATCATAGATGAAAGTGTGTTATTTATCTAGTTGCTACCTTTGACTCCCTCAATTGTCTGCGATTCGTTTGAGATTATTGCACGAGATTTCGTTCTACAAAGGCAACAGCAACAGCAGCACCCGCGTTTGATCTTTGAAGTTGAGAGTAGCGATCTGAAAACAATTTCAACACGCACTCGTCCGGCTCCCCTGCGTGTTCCCGCGAAAACGAGCTTAGAATTTAAAGTAGGATTCGAGGTAGTTTAAGAGATTTCGTTCTGCTCGATCGGAGGGATCAAAGGAAAAGCCCACCGATATCGGGGGAAACGTTTTGCTCCGTTGGAATTCCGGTGAATCTCGATGGAACCGATCCTCTTTCGGCATCCGACGTTTGCGGTGCACGGAATGTTAAACAGACCTGTCATCCGATTTTTCTACCTGTTTTTTTTTTTTTTTTTGCGGCGCAAGTTGGGGGTTCGTAAAGTTGTTTAATATTTCAGTGCCGCTCTAATTTAATGAATGCATGTAGAATAAAAATAAATGTGATTTCAGAGTGACATTTTTTGCGATCACAAGTGAATGCTTCAGATTTAATGAATGCATGTAGAATAAAAATAAATGTGATTACAAATAAGCAGAGTGACATTTTTTGCGATCACAAGTGAATGCTTCAGATTTAATGTATGCATGTAGAATAAAAATAAATGTGATTACAAATAAGCAGAGTAACATTTTTTGCGATCACAAGTGAATGCTTCAGATTTAATGAATGCATGTAGAATAAAAATAAATGTGATTACAAATAAGCAGAGTGACATTTTTTACGATCACAAGTGAATGCTTCAGATTTAATGTATGCATGTAGAATAAAAATAAATGTGATTACAAATAAGCAGAGTGACATTTTTTGTGATCACAAGTAAAGTATAGAATAATTCTAGATTTCTGACATGTTAACGTCTGACATTGTATTTTAATCGATATAACTGTAAGCAAAATATTGAGATCAAAATTTATAGTTAAATAATGTGAAAAAATGAATCTATAAATAATGGTATACATTTAGAAATAATATAAATATAATACCTATATCCTACGGCTATAATTATTCTTGATCAATGATCACTGGCCAAACCTTACTTTCGTCTTATTTATGAAACTTGGCTGTCCAAGGCTTGAGTACAATAAAAGTATTAAAACATTTGAGTTTCCAGCAGAAAACTCATTTGTCGTTTTGACACATATGAACATAGTGATCTAGAAGGATCAACTAACACCTTTGATTGATCGATAGTCCCTTTCAACCCTATCAATACTCTACATTTTTCTGAATTTCCCATTTATTTTACTTTTCTTCTCCTTCCAACGATTAATTTTAACCGAACTACTTTCTCGTTTTCCTTGTCTAAGCCAAATTATTGTAGGAATGCGATCGAGCGGATGCGAGTTTGGAAAAGTCTGAAGAGTACTTGAGTTGGGCGATTGTCGTGCGAACACAGAATGTTTGTGCTCGAATGTTTCTAAGGCGTGAAAGATGAGAACTTGAGAAAACAGTGCGACTGAGAAATTCTGGGTGGTCGTGATCGAATGCGTAGAGTGAGAAAGGTTGACAATTAGAATGAAAGGAAACGAGTGTTTGGAAGAATACAGTGACGGACTAGAGTTTAAGTCCAAAGAGTGAACGAAATTAAACTAACTAAGGTAAGAATGCGATCGAGTAAATGCGAGTTTAGGAAAATGTGAAGGGTACTTGAGTTAAGCGATAGACGTGTGAACATAGAATGTTTGGACTCGAGTGTTTCTAAGGCGCGAAAGATGAGCGCTTGAGAAAACTGAGCGACTGAGGAATTTTTGGCGAATGTAAGCGAATGCAGATCGAGTGAGAAAGGTTGACGATTAGAATGAAAGGAAACGAGTGTTTGGAAGAATATATGACGGGGCAAATGCGAGCGAGAGGCAGAAAGTATTGGACGAAAGGTTTTGATTGTGAACGTGGAAAGAGTGTCGAAGTTGCTAAGTTGTAATGTCGTTTAACACTATTCCTACCACGACCGGTCAAATGACCGTTTTTAAAATTTTTATTAGAATTTCATATACACAACATAATTGAATCGCCTTTGTTGTATGCCTGCACATAATATTATCTTAAGCTAAGACTACCTACTCATCCTCCAGTAAACATCCCAAAATCCTTTCCCAATACCCGATGATTTCACCCTCCTGGGTCATTTCCGAACCTTGTCCGCAACACCTCATCCCTTACTAACTGTTCCGTCCTACGGAACAACAGCGGGAAGTTTTTCCTTGGCATATTTACGACATGAGCGTGCCGGTAATGCTATTTTTGAGGACAAAGAATCCGTCGCGTATTTCTGGTTAATTTCAAACCCTCTTAACGTCCACAGAGGGACAAAGGTCCTAATTTCGAGTCAACCGTATCTCCTCAATAGCCAAGCCCGTGTCGTAAATAAGGGACTTTCAATAGACCTGGCGCCCAGCCGACCACCGCACTCGAGAGGCACATAGGGCGCAGCGGAATTTCCCCTTCGTCGCCTAGATTCGGGAAACCTTCCCGCTCCGAGTGACTTGCCCCACCCCCGTTCTCGAAACGCGTGCTAAGGGCACAGGAACGGGGGTAGGTGGTACTCAGGGCATACGCTGATTGGAGTCTTGACTTTTTGACTTTAACCAATTAGCGTATCGTCTTGAGGTATGGAGGAGTGACCAGTCGAACTCCTCCATATAAAACCGAGTCACTTCGGCGTCGCGAACAAGAATAAGAATAAGAAAAGGTATAACAAACTCATTCGCTAGTATAACAAACGCATTCACTCGTAAAAAGAGATATCGCTTACAACAAGTCGCAATCCGTTAACGGCACATCGATATCAAGCCATTGGCACATCGTTCGGTGCCCCTCAATAATCACAACGTACATCATTCGGTACGGTAACACGCCGCGAAGCACGTAACACCACATTGAATCAGTCGTTCAAGATTAAGTTGGCGAACGGCAAGACGCAATCGGTAGAATCGGTGCGTACACTAACCACTATCCCAAAACAACCCCCACTTCTCCACTTTAAAGTTATAAAAGCCCCGAATCCTTCCCTGGAAAAAAGAAGAACAGTTTAGATCGTCTTAGGACTTACGTCTGTACCGAATATTTCTCCGATATTAAAATAAAACTTTCGTCTTTTATTTCGCTGGAAGTTGCATTACTTTTATACACAAAATTAACCTGCGAACTACGGCGGAATACAACACCCTTAAACTTTAAACTTTTCCTGAAATATACGTATAATCCATTTTCCAATATTCACTTCTGTTTTCATTGTTTATTTTCTGAGAAAAATTTGTAGTCTGTCTTACGTGGGAATGTCGTAGTAGGAATAAGTACACGTGAAGTGTCGGTAGGAATAGTGTTAAGTTGTTTTTGTTAAATTGTTTAAAATATACTTTTATTAATACTTTAATCGTTTCACTTTTATTCTTCACACCTGAATTCCATCTTCCGTTCTCACATTTTATAGAACATTTCCTATATTATAGACACGCAATTTTTCATAAAACGACGAAACATTAAAATCTAGATTTATGTAACGGAAAGACTCTCACTCTCGCCTCTTTATGATAAGACCTAATAATTAACGTCCTTCAAAGTAGATATAATCAGTCTAAAAGCTACCTGTTAGATTTAAAACGCTCCCATTCAATTTTCGACGCAATCAGACCCCGAGCATCTAGATCACCCGGAATTTCCGTGTTAAACTCACGTCCGTCGCTATAAGTCGCCTCTGGCAATGAGTGATGCAGTGAAAATGGGTGTAGATTAGACAAAAGAAGCGGCGACGTGGATGGACGTCGGACACTCGTCAGGTTCCAAGCAATTAGGCGATTCCTCGTCAGGGAAACGTCTCTAAGAGCGATCGCTCCTTCATGGGATCACAAATCCTGTACGCTCGCGTCGGCGGCATTCCCGTCGTCGAAGAACTCGGATCAAGGGAAAGATCTGGCGGATTAAAATCGCATCGTTCACGAGGTGAAATCTCGTCGAGGATGCTCGCGCGTGGCAAAGACGATCGTCTCGTTATTCTTTCCGCCATCGCATGAAAAATAGCTCTTGCACAGGCGAAGATGAAATTATCCGATCGAAGATGATCTCGTATTAACCCTTTGACTGTTACGCCGTCAAAGCCGTCGATATAGACTATGGGCGCACATGTGCGCTCGGCGACGGCTTTGATCATTTACTGCTGTCTTACTGAATTTCTCAAGAAATTATTTTATCATATCCGTGTAACACTCAGAAACAACATACCTTGTTGCTTATCAACAAGAAAAATCTCGTTTATTTCGTCAGTTTTCCCTATATCTTAAATTCGTTTCATCTGTTCATCTGCTATTTGACAAAAGTTATGTATGGTTTGGAGTTCGTTTTGTACATTTCATTTTATATATTTTATAATACATTATAATTATCAAATTATGGCGTTTTAAAACTTTACCCTTGACGAATGAATAATATATATTGAAGATAAAAAATATTTAAAAAATTGAAAAATATTAATTTTGGAGTGGATAAAGTAACAGTAATTTGATTCTGTACAATATTACAATTGAATACACCGCCGAACAGATTCAGATTGCGTGAAAAAGTATTCAGTCCTCAGCGAAAGTTAGTGCCGGCTGCACGCCGTCGACGCGAAGCGTTTCGGCTCAGAGTCTTCCGAAGTCAAAGGGTTAAGGAATTTACACAGTGGCTCCAAAAAGTATTCGTACACTGTATTATAAGGAAATTCATCTACTTCTGAAATCCTGATTTCAATGAAACTTTATATGTGTATAATGTTCTATGATGTTTTACTTAATATGCAGGTTATTGGTGGATAATGAGTAGAATTGTTTCTCTGTAATAACAAGGTTTTTATTATTTTGATATTTGGATACCTAAAATTTGGGTACTACAGACTTAAATACTTGAGGTTTAAATACTCGAGACTCAGAATCGAACTATGTGTCGACTTAAATACCTGAAATTCGAATACTCAGGAGTTGGATACTATTAGAATCAAATACCCTAGTCTCAAATATTCAATATTTTGATACTTAAAACTCGGATACTTGATGTTTAGATACTTGAGACTCAGAATCGAACTGTGATTCAAAATCGAATATTTGAAACTCGAGTGCTCTAGACTCGGATATTTGTTTAATTCGAATAACTCTAGACTCGGTCACTCCTACATCCGATCAACAGCAAAACCTCCACCACCTACCATGTATTCGAAACCCATAAACCTAAATACCCTCTTCCCTCCTAAAATCGATTTCAATTTAAGTGCACGTCAAGCCGAATCCCATCGTCGCAAGAACACGACGGACGCGCAATTATCTCAGCGGTAAAGGGCGAGCTTTGACGAGTAAAAGTTCCTCCTCGGCCATGATCGTTTTCCCGTTCGGCCGTCGTCCTCTACTCCGCGGATCCGTTTCATTTCCGGTCCCGCGATTCCGCTCGAGCGGCCATCGGGACCCCTCTTTTTGCCCGGGATCCTGCCTCTTCAGCAGCGATTCCCCCGATTCGCGAATCGAAACGAGAAATCCATTCAGTCAATTCACTCGACCGAATTCCTGTTCTCCTTGTAAATTTCGTCCGGCTCCCGTTAGCCCCCGGAGGAGCAGAGAGTCAATACGCCTCGAGGTTGGGAGGCAAGTCTCGAGTTCGAAATGAAATAACAAACGAGCGATTCCGTGAGAACAAGGTTTTCTTTCTTCAAGTCTTTCAATGCTAAAGGCGTATACGAACTTTTCCCGTTATTATTTAACACGTTGAATGCCACGCCAATTTTACAAAGTTTGCCCGTGGCGCCACGATGAATTTTGTATTATACGACACATATACTGGTGAGGTATTATCTACAGTAAATAAATTACAGTGTGTAACTGTAGGAATCTTAAAATTAGCAGAATGCAGAAGTGCCAAGAATATGTAAAACTACAATGTAAAGTAAAACGTCCGTGCAATACTATGTTTCGGCTGTGACTGACTGCAGCCACGGTTTCGCCGGCGATCGTCATTTTGTCACGTTTATGGTCCGCCACCTGGCCTATGCCTTCTACGCAGTCCCGTATTGCACCGAACGTATAAACCGAAACTTTTGTTTTATATATACGAACGTTCCAGTACGACAGTAACAATTTTTAGATGTTTTATAGTGCATTAAACTCTTCACACCATTGGATTAACGATGATAATAATGGAAAATGCATAAATATTGACATTTTTCTAAATTATGTATTTCTATGAATTTGAGCGCGCCGGTCATCCGTGACCCCCATGGCGAAACCGCCAAGTTGAGTGCCGGTCACCGGTGACCCCCATGGCATTCAACGTGTTAACCGTTTGCGTATCGGAGGGTTTTCAAAAAACGGTCGAAAAACGTCAAGGAGCGCAATCGCTAGTCGAGGAGTACGACAGCGCTCCTTCAATTATGTGTCGAAATATTATTTGTTCTTCAAAATTTTCATATTTTTAACCCCTTAACCTACGATTTAGATTCGAAGATGTTGGGCCGAAATCGTATGCAAACTCGCGCAGTGTTCGGGACATTGCTGTAATTACGTATCAAATATTGTACGTAATATTCACTTCTGGCCCGATCACCGTACGCGGACTAGGCCCGTAATATTTACGTTTGGCCCGATCATCGCACGCGGGCTATGCCCGTCATTGTAGGTTAAGGGGTTAATTTGTTACTTATTATTTTATGTAATACTATTATATACAGGGTGTTCGGACAGCCCTGGGCTTAAATTGAAAGAGTAACTCCCTGAGACATTCTAAGATGAAAATCAAGAGTAACGATTTTGCGTTTGAGGTTTTGTTTACGAATTATAACTAGTTAAAGATATCGTTTAATCCGGACCGTTCGACGCTTGAGCATCACTGTGGACTCAGCGACGTTACCGACCGAGTTGCCTCGGTTACCCGCTCTCAAGCGTCGAACAGTCCGCATTAAACGATATCTTTAACTAGTTATAACTCGTAAACAAAGCCTCAAACGCAAAATCGTTACTCTTGATTTTCGTCTTAGAATGTCTCAGGGAGTTACTCTTTCAATTTAAGCCCAGGGCTGTCCGAACACCCTGTATATGTTATTATTATATATTATTTATACAGAGTGTTCGGACGAAGCTGGAAGAAAATTGACGGGATAACTCTATGCGACATTCTAAGACGAAAATCAAGAGTAACAATATTGCGTTTGACTCTTTGTTTATTAGTTACAAGCGACTAAAAGAACGGGCTATTTTACGCCTGAGAGCAGGCAATCTGGCGACACGGTAGGTAACGTCACTGCCTGCGCAGTGATGCTCTGTCGCAACTACGTCAGTTGTCTGGATCGGTCAAATGCGCTGGGTTTTCTCGACGCGAAATCTGAAGAGCGCGAAAGTAGCCCGTGGTATGCAAACGGTTAAGTTTTTAACCCATGTTTAGTATTATTATTATTAACGTACGCCATTTTATCACTTTAAAAAATAAATGACAGTGGGTATAGTTATTCTTTGCGCTGTTGACAATGACTTGTATCAATTTTTGAGGTTGCTTCTTTTTGATTTAAATGTATGTATGTCTTTATTTAACGAATTCGCGTTTCAATGAGGTTTGATCTTATATGCGCTTCTTCCGTTTTCTCATCGTTGATCACTTTTATTTCCTGATTTCTAATAGCATTGCCAAGTACTACAAACTTTGCCAATCAACCTTTGTTCTGACCTGGCAATAAAACAAGAATTTCAAACGTTTTTGTAGATTACATACGTCCTTTTTCCTGGCCACTATTCAAGTAATTATTTAAAATAACGAATTATTCCTGAAAGTTCATTATTTTTATTTTGCAAATGATTGTAGATGAATTTTTAATTTTTGTGATTCCATCAATGTTAATTTTAATCTCCAATAATTTTATTTACATCTGAATTTTAATCTTCAGTAGTTTTATTAATATTAATATAAGTTTTAAAATTTTAGTGATTCCGTCAATATAAATTTTCGTAACATACAGTAGCGGACAAAAGTTTAAGACAAAAGAGAACAATGTAAAACATAGTTTTATGGTTTGCAAATGTTGTCTAAATATGTATATTCAATTTTACTGTTATTAAAACACTATTTATTGACTAGCATAAAACACGAATTTCGTTTATCGTACTATTTCCTATGAACCAATTAATTCACCTTCGTTAACTCTTTGGTCTTAAACTTTTGTCCGCTACTGTATAAAAGTAAAGCCATAGTTTCCCACAATAGTTCTTAAGGTTCTCAATTTTTCTCCAGCTAACGTTACGATTATCTCAAGATTTTCAAACAAAAATTTCGTAAACTATTGTTCATAATGTCGTCTACAATTTAAAGGTGAATAATGAAACTCAAAAAACGAGGAAATTGTCAATGAAGTAAAACAGGGGCCAGAATCTTTGTTTAAACCACTTGAATCGTTGATGTGTTGCGCAAACATCGATCGTATAATCGGTTTGCGAGCACCTCTCGAACGTGATCCTAAGCCCCGAAAACAATTGCTATTCGAGAAGTTTTTAAGGATAGAACGGAATAAAACAACGGGTCGGATGAATAATGCAGTCAATCTGGACGTTTTCCAAACTCGAAGCAGCCAAGTCTCAGATTGCATTCCACGCGGAACAAAAAGAGTCATCTTGATCGAATAGTCGAGACCCGGTGTACGCTTCATTTATTTGACATCGACGTCCCGTGAACAGTGTGCATCGCAAACTTTAAGAAAGTTTCGTGGAACAAAGTCGTAATGAAACGAATAAAGTTTGCACACGAGTAAAAATTGAAGAACGACGTGTACGCGATCAAATCATGGTAAAAGCTTGAAATACTGCGAGACCTATAACTTGTCGTTTATAAATCTATAAAACTTTAAGAAGAAAGATTCAGAAACTTGAAAATTCCTGAAGGATACACCTAAAGTCGTAAAACGTAGCAAAAAGAATAAGTTAAATCGAAAACTTCCCAGGTTTTGTAAAGTATAATTGATACATTAGTACAATAGCGAACAAAAGTTTAAGACCAAAGGGTCAAAAAGAATAAATTAATAAATTAATAAAAAATAGCATAATAAATAAAAATCGTATTCTATGCTAATCATTAAATAGTGTTCTACCATAATAACAATAAAAATGAATAGATAAACAATATTTGCGTGCCATAAAATTATGTTTCATATTGTCCTGTCGTCTGAAACTTTTGTTCTCTACTGTGAATTAATTAATTAATAAGAAATAACACTATAAATAAAATTTGTATTCTATGCTAATCATTAAATAGTGTTCCACCCATAATAACAATAAAAATGAATAAATAAACAATATTTACCAATCATAAAATTATGTTCTACATTGTCATATCATCTTAAACTCTTGTTTTCTACTGTAAATTAATTAATTAATAAAAAATAACACTATAAACAAAATTTGTATTCTATGCTAATCATTAAATAGTGTTCTACCATAATAACAATAAAAATGAATAGATAAACAATATTTACCAACCATAAAATTATGTTCTACATTGTCATGTCGTCTTAAACTTCTGTGCTCAACTGTAAATTAATTAACTAATAAGAAATAACAGTATAAATAAAATTTGTATTCTATGTTAATCAATAAATTAATAATGACAATAAAAATGAATGGATAAACAATATTTGCAAACTATAAAATTAAGTTTTACGTTGTCCTGTCGTCTTAAACTTTTCTCAGTTACTATAAATTAATTAATTAATAAGAAATAACAGTATAAATAAAATTTGCATTCTATGCTAATTAATCAAAGAGTGTTTTACTACAATAGTAATAAAAATGAATATACAGACAATATTTCAAGATCATAAAGCTATGTTCTGCATTATGCTGTCGTCCAAAACTTTTGTCCGCTTCTGTACAATCTACAATCTCTGTTCCAAATACAAAATTATTCTAATCATTTTTCGCGCGACTAATTTTCTCCCGATTAGCTCCCTCGAATGATCGATAAATCGTCCGTCCGTAAACCTCATGATCGAAACAACCATTCCCGTCGTTTCACGTCATCCCAAGCAAGCCATCAACGACGAAACAAAAACCGGTGCAAGCATAATCCAGCTCGATGCTGTGGATAATGATAACAAACTTGGTCCGCAAAAATCGCGAACGCAAAACCAGGGATGAAACAACGCGTCGAACGATCTTTCAGGGTTGCAGCTTTCAGGATTCAGTTATAAATTTACGATATCGTCGGAAGCAGAATGTTGGCTCTCTGTAATAATTGTAAAAGCAAACGAAACGTTACGGGTTTGCGCGATCAGCTGTGCTCAGCTTTTTCGCTAAACACGCGAAACAGCGAACGAGCTCGAGGCTTTCTGTTGGCGATACGATCAAGCTCGATATTGCACCGGGCGCCTGTGTAATCATGGTGCAACCGAGCAGAAAGAACGATTTCTTATATAAAACGCAAGTCGAAAGCGTGGAACGAGGTTCGGAGCAAAATTATTGCTAGAAAAATGCTAGTTAGCAGCTAGCCAACCTGTCGTGCACTTTTGCGCTTTTCACGATTTATTTGTACAGTAGCGGCCAAAAGTTTAAGTCCAAAAAGTTAACGACGGTAAATTAATTAGTTCATAAGGAATAGTACGATAAACGAAATTCGTATTTTATGCTAATCAATAAATAGTGTTTTGATAACAGTAAAAATGAATATACATATTTAGACAACATTTACAAACCATAAAACTATGTTTTACATTGTACTGTGGTCTTAAACTTTTGTCCGCTACTGTACATTCAGAGGCGTCTCTTTGAGAGCGTTTGTTAATTAGTAATAAACACAGTTTTATCATCGTTAACCCTTTGCGTTCGAGTGGTGACTGTTAGTCACCAAATGATAGTTTCACAAATTTTCAGTTAGTTTGTTTGTTAGTTAGACTCAGGGGTTAAATCGTCATGTGTGTAAATTTTAGAACATTACTTAACTAAACTAACTGACGTTTAATACAGGCGAATGTTAATAAGTATTTCGAATTTGAAAATTTTTGAAATTACTATCATTAGACGACTAATTTTATTAGTCAGACTCAGAGGTTAAATAGTCATACACTAATGTAAATTATAGTATATCGCATAACTAAACTAAATGACGTTTAATATAGGTGAATCTTAGTAAATATTTCGAATTTAAAGATTTTTGAAATTACTATCGTTAGACGACTAACTTTATTAGTCAGGCTCAGAGGTTAAATAGTTATATATGTAAATTTTAGTATATCACTTAACTAAACTAAATGACGTTTAATATAGGAGAATCTTAGTGAATATTTCGAATTTGAAAATTTTTGAAATTACTATCATTAGACGACTAATTTTATTAGTCAGGCTCAGAGGTTAAGTAATCACACACTAATGTAAATTATAGTATATCGCTTAACTAAACTAAATGACGTTTAATATAGGAGAATCTTAGTAAATATTTCGAATTTGGAAATTTTTGAGATTAGTATTATTAGACTACTAACTTTATTAGTCAGGATCAGAGGTTAAATAGTCATACACTAATGTAAATTATAGTATATCGCTTAACTAAACTAAATGACGTTTATTATAAGCGAATCTTAGTAAATATTTCGAAATTGAAATTTTTTGAAGTTAGCATGAGTAGACTACCATTGTTAATAATCAGCATTTAACATCAATTCACAGATGATCCTTAAATCCTAAAACTATTTACGAATTACAGAGAAACCGTAGTCAATTAAACATTGCGGCGAGCGACGCGCGTTGCTTGAGTTGATTTACCGCCCCGGGTCACGTTATGAATCAATCGTAGCCGCATTCGCCATACACAGGTAGAGATATACAGGTAGCTAAATACGGCAAGAGAGAGAGTGAAAGAGAGGGAGAGAGAGAGAGGTAAACTCAGCCAACCGTTTGTAACCATGTATCCTACACGAGCCAGAGGATTAAACGTTGTTCCTAACAAGTTGCATCGCTGTAACGCGTTCGAATCACGAACTGCGGAACCACCCTTATGCTCCTGTCTACAACTGACTCGATAATAGGTGTCCCGGCGCGGGTAACGAGGAAACTACGAGGACAAAACGAATTTTAAGCAGTATCCAAGTTGGTCCGCCAGATTCGTTCCGAATACTCGCTGATTATTCTCCCTCCTTCTCCCTCTCACCCTCTCTAGCTTTTACCATTTGCCTTAAGCTTCTTTTTTATTTCCTCTCTCTCTCTCTCTGTTCCTTTTTTCGTTTTATTTCTCAGTCTTCCTTTTTCACCCTCTATCTCTCTTCCTTCCATTCTCTCTTATTGCCTCTCTATGTTTCGCTCCCTCCCACCCACCTTTCCTTTCTCTTTCCTCTATTTATCACTCTTTCTGTCACCCTCTTTCTATCACTCTTCTTCACTCTCGTATTCTCTTTTTTCTCCTTTCTTTTTTTTCTTTCACTTTACTTCTCTGTTTTACCCTCGTTCTACCGCTCTCTCTATCTCTTTTTTTCCCTCTTGCTTTCTCTTTTTCCCATTTTTCACTTTATTTCCCTCTCTCTTTCTGTTTTTCTCTTCTTCACCCTCGCTTTCTCTTTATTTTCTTCTTTCTTTTCCTATTTTTCACTTTATCTCTCACTCTTTTGTCTCCTTCTTCCTTTTTATATTTTTCACTTTATCTCTCTCTCTCTCTCTCTCTTTTGTCTTCTTCTTCCTTTTCCTATTTTTCACTTTACATCTCTCTCTCTCTCTCTTTCACTTTCTCCCCCCCCCTTTCTCTCGTGGATCATTTTGAATTCGTTTCCCTGAATCAGAGACCAACCCTCGGAGAAACGAAAATCCTCTTCGCTCATTCGGTATTCCGTCGTTTCCGGTATTTTTTTGCCACGAGTACGCATTCGTTTCCTCGCCGGAAGTAGGATGCTCGTGAAAAATTACACGGAGCAAATATTATTATTTTCCACGCGAATGGATACGAAACGATGTTTCCCTATTCGCTTGAGTCCAATCGAACGCAACAATTTTCTACCCCTTATTTTAGCCTGGGAAAATCTGAAGAGTGCTCGAGTTGAACGATAGTAAAAATAAAATTTCCTATATATATACAGGAAGAGTTCTATAAAATGATTTTCGTAGAACGGAAGATGGAATTCAGGTGTTAAAAATAAAAGTGAAGCGATTAAAATATTAATAAAAGTATATTTAAAACAATTTAACAAAAACAACTTAAACGACTTTACAACTTAGCAACTTCAACACTCTTTCTACGTTCACAATCAAAACCTTTCGTCCAATACCTTCCGCCTTCACCGTCCAATACTTTCTGCCCCGCGCTCGCATTTTCCCCGTCATATATTCTTCCAAACACTCGTTTCCTTTCATTCTAATTGTCAACTTTTCTCACTCTACGCATTCGGTCACGACCACCCAGAATTTCTCAGTCGCACTGTTTCCTCAAGTTCTCATCTTTCACGCCTTAGAAACATTCGAGCCCAAACATTCTGCGTTCGCACGACAATCGCCCAACTCGAGTACTCTTCAGACTTTTCCAGACTCGCATCCGCTCGATCGCATTCCTACATATATATATCACAATTTATTCTTTTATTTTAATGAACTCTTTATTTAATAACCTGGGAATTATCAATTATAACAATTCGCGACCAGAGTTCTGCGAGTCTCGGACTTCGCTGGCGTCGCGACGCGAGAACTCGAGGAACGTGTGTGTTTCCGTATCGCAGAGGACTGGATGATAAATGAACCCCTCGAAATCGAGGTTCAGCGAGGATTTGTGGTTCGGGTTGAAGAGGGTGTGAAGTGTGCAATGGGTATGAAAGAAAAGGAGAAAAGGGGGAAAGGAGAAAAGGAAGAGATACAGTAGCGGATAAAAGTTTAACTCATTCACTGCCAACTACGAGATATTTCGTAGTAAGCGTGTGTCCCAAGATTACCGACTAAGAAATATCTCATAATTTGTGATACAAATTGAAATTAATTGCAATTGATCACGGAACAAGTTTATAGCCGTTTGAGTAACGAAAATGAATGAAAATAAAAAAATATTTTGTTGGTAACTAAGTGATTACGGATTTGAAGTAAGAATGAAAATTGAAAATTTTTACTTTAAAATATGACTTTATTAAATTAGGTATTTGTCCGTTTTTGTCAATGACCTTTTGTCATCTTTTAGACAGTCATAATTCCATGTTCATAAAACTTCTAATTTTTACCAGCAAAATATTGAATGAAATGAGATTTTACATTATCAGCATCATTAAAAATTGTATCATTCAAGTAGTACTGAATGGAATAAAATAAATAAATAAAGCCTTTCTTTAAGGCTTCATTCCCATACAACTTCTTGTATGCTTGCAATGCGTTCCTGCCTTTTCAGAAATAATACAATAAAATATGTCTGAAATGCGCGTTTTCTTCTTCCATCTTTAAATTGGGATAAAAACGAAACTAAATAAATAATCGATAAAATTGTCTTACTAATTAATGATGGAAGTTCAAACAACAAGGAAACAATATAGTTTAGGTGCTTTGAACATGTTGACAAAACGAAAGAATGTGCTAAAACCATCTATGGACAAAATCCGCAATCATTTAGTTGCCAACCCAATAGTAAAAAATAGTAAAAAATGAATGAAAATTTTGTGTAATAATACTTTTTTTTTAAACACAACAAATCTAATATCACACTTTTACTATGCAAATGACAACCCACGTTTTGTTTAAAATGAAATGGCATTTAGGGCAAGACGCTTTAAATTTACTTGGAAATGAATGGGTTAAAATCAAAGGGTCAGCGAAAATGAAGTAATCGAATATATGAGAAATAGCACGATAAGCACATTTCGAGTGCTGTACCAATTAGTACAGTAGCGGACAAAAGTTCAATACGAGAGGACGATGTAGAACATAATTTTATGATCTGCAAATATTGTCTATATATTCATTTTTGTTATTAATATGATGGAACACTATCGATTAGTACAGAATGCAAATTTTGTTTATCATACTATTCCTTATAAATTAGTAAATTTAATTTCGTTAACCCTTTGATCTTAAACTTTTGTCCGCTACTGTAAGTATCATAGCCTTATGATTAATAGACATGAATGTATAGATGATATTTATGAACCATCGTTCTCTTTTTCTTTTTGTAATATTTTCTCGTCCTGAGCTTATATCCACTACTGTAAAAAGGGGAGGGAGAGAGAGAGAGAGAGAGAGAGAGAATAAAGGAAAAGGGAAACAGGAAAGGAGACAATTAATCTTCCGTGGTTTCAAAGTTTTTGCTGAATTATTTATCCATTGTTGTATTCTCTGGTCGCTGTTTCGTTCGGTTTATTCATTTTTGTTAAGCTTCTTATATTTATTTATTACATTCACAAACGTAGACATTACAATCGACGAAGGTTCATTTTATATTGCCTTATTGTTATTCCTCTGCCGGATGAATATTAATTATTCTTGTTAACTTTACATTTATGGAAGGATCAATTTGTATGATACTGTTATTGCTTTATCCGGCCCGTTCGATTCCGTTAAGCTGCTGCTACTTATTTGTTAAATTTGTGAACCTAAATCGATATAAACCTGCGTTGAGTTATTCTTATTCAGCTCGCAGGTGTCGCAGAATCAATATCCGAACTCCACAGCCGAATGTATACACATGTGTACGTGTGCAATGTGTACAATTTGTAAAATTTTCGAAGCACGTTTCACAAATTTTACAGGACAAGTCGAAGGTACAAAATCAAACGCCCTTTGTACCGTTTAGCTCGAAACGGTACACTATTTTAAAAACTAAACAATTTTGAACCGAAACAAATTTTGCCGTCGAAAGAGTGCAGAAAGTTGATACAAGCATGCAAAATGTCATGTTTGAAAAAATATGGATTTAATAAAGTTTGGATCTAAATACATGATATGTGTTGTTATGTTTTTTCGGACAAAATCAAGTTTGTATAAATATTAATAAGTTAAAAGATATCATTTTCATATTATTGTTTTGAAACCTGAACAACTCAGAACAATTTTTCCAATCGAAAGAGTGAAAAATTGGATACAACAAATCTACAGAAAACCATCAATTCAAAAAAAAAAAAATCGACTAAATATAGTTTGCCTTTGGTGTCCACCTATATACAGTAGCGAACAAAAGTTTAAAACCAAAGGGTCAAAAAGAATTAATTAATTAATTAATAAGAAATAACAGTGTAAATAAAATTTGTACTCTATGCTAATCAATAAATATTGTTCTATGATAATGACAATAAAAATAAATAGTTAAACAATATTTGCAAACCATAAAATTATGTTTTACATTGTCTTGATGTCTTAAAATTTTGTTTTCTACCGTAAATTACTTAATTAATAAGAAATAACAGTATAAATAAAATTTACATTCTGTACTAATCAATAAAGAGTATCCCACTATAAAGATTATAAAAATGAATAGATAAACAATATTTGCAAACCATAAAATTATTTTTCACATTGTCCTGTCATCTGAAATTTTTGTCTTCTACCGTAAATTACTTAATTAATAAGAAATAACAGTATAAATAAAATTTACATTCTGTGCTAATCAATAAATAGCATTCCACTATAATGATTATAAAAATGAATAGATAAACAATATTTGCAAACCATAAAATTATTTTTCACATTGTCCTGTCATCTGAAATTTTTGTCTTCTACCGTAAATTACTTAATTAATAAGAAATAACAGTATAAATAAAATTTACATTCTGTGCTAATCAATAAATAGCATTCCACTATAATGATTATAAAAATGAATAGATAAACAATATTTGCAAACCATAAAATTATTTTTCACATTGTCCTGTCATCTGAAATTTTTGTTTTCTACCGTAAATTACTTAATTAATAAGAAATAACAGCATAAATAAATTTTACATTTTGTGTTAATCAATAAATAATGTTCTACCTAATAATAATAAAAATAAATATACAGACAATATTTCAAGACCATAAAGCTATGTTCCACATTCTCCTGTCGTCTTAAACTTTTCTCCGCTACTGTACCTATAACTCCTTATTATTTCTCCCGACCGTATCTTTATTATCCCACCAACGCCTACGTCATCAAGTTCATAACCGTGAAACAATATACGTAAGCCTGGATATTCAATTATCGACTTCTCCTGGCGGCGAATTTGTATGATCCTTCTGCGAGTAGCCGAATGGAAGTTTCGCGATATGCTCGGGGAATAATCCGTGCGCGTCAGTTTCCTCCAGCGTAAGATTCACCAGGATATCCCCTGACGACCAATGATAACAGCCACGGGGTCGCCGATGTCGGGTCAGAGATCGTTCCCATAGAAATCGCGGACGGCTTCGCAGGGAAACTTCAGGGAAACTTGAACCCGGTATAATCCCTCTGGTGGCCGGCATACATATGTAAACTCCGCCATAGCGACGCGATTTCCCTGACATTTTCGCAAATAACACGTATCTACGCTGTGTATCGCTAGTAAGTTGGGACCTGGCAAGAGTGCAGGTCCGATTGGTCAGAACGAAGTAAGACGATCTACTTGCACGGAAAACGTAGTGTAACCCTGGAAACTTTTGTAGTGTTACAATAATAATGATATTTATTTATTGATTATGGGAATATAATTACAATGCTATGTACAAATTTTACTTAATTTACTTAATTAACAACTCTCTACACGGTGTCACGTCTAACTCAACTCTACACGGTGTCACGTCTAATTCAACTCCTCACGTGTTTGATCGTTTTTAAAATTTCGATTAGAATTTCCTCTATTGAACGTAATTGAATCATCTTTAAACTTTACGACTTTTCCTCAAATATACGTATAATACATTTTTCAATATTCACTTCTTTTTTCATTATTTATTTTCTGAGAAAAATTTGTAGTTTGTCTTACCTACCACGGCCGGTCGTTTTATCGGTCGCGATAGATTAGGTATACATACGTGAAGTGTCGGTAGGAATATTGTTAATGCCAAAATGTGTGGCCACAGAAAAAATCATAGTGGTGGGGTTTGTGTCGTCCCTGGCTTCAACTTATCAACGTTATACAACACACACACACATATGATGTGAACGGTGTATTAATTATCCCGCATATTCGTAGAATGTTGCGATAGGGGCCTTAATGGTAGAAGGTCCTCGGAGCGTGAGATAAGTTCTTGTAATCAATGCATTCCGTTTCACGTGGCCTGGCGTGATATGGCATGGCGTGGCGTGACGCGGTCAAGTATGTTTCTGCATTCATGCACCTTCGAACGCGGACCACCCCACCTTCCGTTGCCCCGCCGCCATGATCCTTGGTTCCTGTCGAGGGTCACCAATGACCTCGCCAGGGGGAAGGGAGAGGGGGGTTAGAAATTTTCAAGGACCGCTCGAAACTTTTCGAATCCCAGCCTGCTTCTTGCTCGCAAACGAACGTCCCTTTAACGGCTAATTACCGAGCCGACCCTGCGCCTCTGTGCCGTTTAACCCTTTGCGCTCGAGAGGCGACTGTCAGTCGCCAAATGACTGTCAGTTACGCAAATTTTCAAACCTTAGTTTGTTTATTAACCGTTTGCGTACCACGAGCCGCTTTCGCGCTCTTCCGATTTCCTGTCGAGAAAACCCAGTGCATTTGACCGATACAGACAATTGACAGCGCGCTTACAATTTGCCAAAATGCGCTCAAACTTTTAGACGCATGTACGTCGCATCGCCATCACCTAGTATAAGAATATATATATAATAGTATTTCATAAAATAATAAGTTACAAATTAAAAATATGAAAAATTTAAAGGACAAACAATATTTCGGTACATAATCAAAGGAGCGCCATCGCGCTCTTCGGCTTTTTTCAACAGATAATCGAAAGAGCGCGATCGCGCTCCTTGGCGTTTTTCGATCGTGTTTTTTGAAAACCCTTTGGTACGCAAACGGTTAATCAGATCCGGTGTTAAAATAGTCGTGCATGCAAATTTTAGCATGAGACTTAACTAAATAAATGAAGTTTAATATAAGCGAACAAAAGTTAAGATAAAAATTACACCCTACTGCGAATACAGCACAGTTTTGTTATATCTAGCCTATAATCTATTCCACGAGCATAACTCGTCATTATAAGGCGAGGAGTTAATGCCCTTTAACACGTTTAGCGCGTTCATACGTTAATACACGGATCGCGTGAACGTATGCGTTATGGGAATGTCCTAAGGTGCATGATCAAATGGTAAAAATTGATTTCAACAACACAGAGGAATTTAAATTTGAAGCTTTGATAAGTTTTACTGAGAATTTTGGGAGATTGTGGTGAGCCATTATTTTGCACGGCTTTTATTTTAATATCTTCGTTTCAATTAAAAATGTTTACCTTAATGTAAGCTATGTTCGTTAAATTTCATCTGAAACATAATATTTATTACGGATGTGAAATGCACTTTTCTCGATACGATTACGAAGGAAATCCCACAAATTTGCTTAATAACTTCCCGGTATTAACACTTGGCCAACCAAATGGGGAGATCTTCCATTTTTTCCTCGACAAAGCGGTACCCATTGATTCTATTTACTCTTATTATTAGTTGCTCTTTATCAAAAATTATACTTTGGAAAATTAATGAACAGCACTATTTCAAGACTAATTAATAACAAAAGCAAATAAAATTAATGGCAGCGCTTTGTTGACGAAAAAATGTGAAATTTTCCTATTCAATCGGCTAAATGTTAAATTTAACACTAGAACTGCCAGAGCAGTCTAAATGACCAATTGGTGATTATTCATAGCAGCCTTATAAATTTACTTTACAAAGCTTCCAAAATTTACTATGATTTTTTGCAGAAAGTATAAATAAAGATTTGTTTTCTATGTATTCAATATCTTTTCACGTAATTTTCAATTTCACCTGTTCCATGCAAATAAGTACACTGTAATCGTCGGTAGTTCTAGTGTTAAAGGTGTATTAACACTAGAACTACCAGATCAGTTTATAATGACGGATTGATGATTATTCATAGTAGCCTTATAAATTCACTTTACCAAGCTTCCAAAATTTAATATTCTTTTTCTGCAGAAAGTATAAATAAAAATTTGTTTTCTGTGCATTCAATATCTTTTCATGTAATTTTCAATGTCACCTGTTCCATGCAAATAAGTACACTATAATTGTGAGTAGTTGTAGTGTTAAAGGTATATTAACACTAGAACTATCAGAGCAGTTAAAATGACCAATTGGTGATTATTCATAGCAGCCTTATAAATTTACTTTACAAAGCTTCCAAAATTTACTACGATTTTCTGCAGAAAGTATAAATAAAAATTTGTTTTCTGTGTATTCGATATCTTTTCGTGTAATTTTCAATTTGATCTCTTCCATGCAAATAAGTACACTGTAATCGTTGGTAGTTCTAGTGTCAATTTGAAATATCAAGTAAACAAAATTCGACAATGTAAATTGACCAAGAGTGGAACGAATTAACCTTACCGTAATATTAGTCTTTAATAGATTAACAAACGAGGGAAATTTCGTTTCTATATCGATTAGGTTAACGTGGAAGCCTCGCGCCCGCCTACTTAGCTTCGCTCATCTTAAATCCTTCCTCGCGGAGGTATTAATAAATCGCGAGGTTCAAGGATGAACGGGAGAGATCCTCGGGTCTTCTACAACAGTTTTCTTCTTCAGGCATGTAACGAGTCTGCACTTTGTTCGAGTTTCGAGAATATTTAGATTAAGAACCAACGCCAGCCGAATCGATTAAGCCCCGAAGGTAGCCGAGAACGTTTCAATTCGTCTGAGAATTACTTAAGGAAATTAGTTGATTAATTGGGACAAGCTCGATATTATCGTTCGTTCGGTCATGACGGAAGGTATTGTAACACAGTGTAATATACTTAATACAAATGTTGTTAGTGGTGTTCGAGAGACATTTAAGAATCGCTCAAGCTTTTATCCTGGACGTTTTCAAAAGGAAAGATCCTGATCCACCGATAAGTCAGATCGTTTTTGTGAGTCGCGTTAGGTATTAAATATAAGGGTAATTTATGTACTTTATATTATATAAAGTAAAATATACGATATAAAGTATATAAAGTACTATGTAAAGTAAAATATACAATATAAAGTACATGAAGTAAACAAAGTACTATATAAAATAAAATATACAATTTAAAGTACGTAAAGTACTATATAAAATAAAATATACAATTTAAAGTACGTAAAGTACTATATAAAATAAAATATACAATTTAAAGTACGTAAAGTACTATATAAAATAAAATATACAATTTAAAGTACGTAAAGTACTATATAAAATAAAATATACAATTTAAAGTACGTAAAGTACTATATAAAATAAAATATACAATTTAAAGTACGTAAAGTACTATATAAAATAAATATACAATTTAAAGTACGTAAAAGTACTATATAAAATAAAATATACAATTTAAAGTACGTAAAGTACTATATAAAATAAAATATACAATTTAAAGTACGTAAAGTACTATATAAAATAAAATATACAACTTAAAGTACATAAAGTACTATATAAAATAAAATATACAACTTAAAGTGCAGAAAGTATGTAAAGTACATAAGGAAACTACATAAAGTAAAATATACAATAGTGTTAATTTTTACAGAAGCAAGTAACTTCCTGTAATTTAACTAGTTTACACGAACAGAACACACAAATGTCAAGTTTCCACGAGAGATTTGTAGATTTCCAAGATCTTTTAAGATTTCGTATTTTAAATTTAAGATTTCCAAGAAACAGTAGTAGGACACAATGGATACCAAAGCGGACGAAAAACGTAGACGTTAAAATAGGCACTGCTATATTCGAAGAATTTCAAGGTTTTGAAAAATGCTGGCATTTTTTGCAGAAAATTTGAAATCAGTTAGGTTCAAGATCACACAGAAATTATTTTTTTTGTCCAACTTTTCTCAGCTTGTAGATCTATATCGAATCGATTTTGAACCGCCCTTTTCTGTCCCACAGTCACTTAAAGAGAGAGAATTACACAAAATTACAGTTTTCGCAAGCAAATTCTAAAAAACTAACAATTTAGGAACTTCTATTGTATCTCACTAGACAGAATATCACTAGCAACGTATATAATACATGATCAACTTATGTATAATATAAATCCTACCTCACAGAATCGCATGTACAATCAGATTAGTCTACTAACAATAAATTTAATTTAGACAACAAAAAATTAAGATTACAACGTCCAAATTTAATTCCACTGATAGTTACAGCAATTTCTCAGAACAAATGTTTCTTAACATATCACAGCTCACTTCAACCATCGCAAAACTGAACAAAATAAACAGAAACCTCGCAATGTGGAATAATCTCTTCGTTTTGACCAGAACCGGCGTAAATTAAAAACGAAAAAATAACACCAAAAATCGGTAACACAGCGATAGGATAACTGGCGTAAAAAATTAATCCACGATCGACAACGCTGTTTAGCTTAATTTCGTGTAAGAGGTTACATGATCCATCGCCGGGCCGTTTGCACGCTCATGTGAAAAACCGTGCTCGACTCGGCCTGCTCGCTAATTATCGCGTAATCTCATCCGGGGTGCTCGCGTGCGGGGCAAAAGCGGCTTAATGAGTCCCTGAGGGTGGAAGGGAGCAGGGTAGGGGTTGGAGAAGAATCAAGGACGTTCGTTTCGATCGCGCTGACAACTTCACGCTGACGTTTTCGCATGGATTTACCCCAGCCGGTCCGCGAAGTAACAGCGTGCGCGGCAAAATTCTGAACGCCGCTATCGCGAAAGTTCCGGCGAAATTAGGTGGCCTGACCTTTCCCCGTGTGTAATTTTACATTACAGGTGAATTTTAGCAACCGGCTGACCTTCGTAAAGCGAAACGACGTTTTCAGACGCGAGCGCAACTTAGGCGACACGTTTTGAAGCGATCTTCTCGGGTTGGCACGCGAAATGACCAAAATTGTGATAAGGGTAGTATGTTTTTCTTGTTTTTATTTTTTTTATTTAAGCATTTGAAATCTTATAGGAGATTTATTTCTGATGTGCAATTATTAACGATGATTATGGAATACTTAAATTATGGCTTTTGTTGAGTTAGTATATAGTATGTTTGGGAGATACACAATTAATCCTTTGAATGCTAAATACTTCGGATCAAAATGCTCATATGAAGTTTATTTCTGATGTAGAAATATTAACGATGATTATAGAATACTTAAATTATGGTTTTTGTTGAATTAGTACATGGTATGTTCAAGAGATAGACAATTAACCCTTTGAGTATTAAATACTTCCGATCAAAGTGTTCATATGAGGTTTATTTCTGACGTACAATTATTTATAATGATTGTAGAATGCTTAAATTATAGCTTTTGTTGAGTTAGTATATAGTATGTTTGGGAGATAGACGATTAACCCTTTAAGTGCTAAATACTTCCGATCAAAGTGCTCATATGAGGTTTATTTTTGACGTACAATTATTTATAGTGATTGTAGAATGCTTAAATTATGGCGTTTGTTGAGTTAGTATATAGTTTGTTTGGGACATATACAATTAACCCTTTGAGTGCTTAATACTTCCAGTCGAAGTGCTCCGCGTGGACGACGCTCTATTAGCAATTGTGTTGCTCTGAATGGGAGCGAGGAAAAATTGACAAACGCATAATATGTAGGAATGCGGTTGAGCGCATACGATTCTGGGAAAGTGAAGAGTGGTTGATTTGAGCTATAGTCGTGTGAACGTGGAATGTTTGGACTCGAATGTTTGAACTGTTTCTAAGACGTGGAAGATGAGCAACTTGAGAAAACGTCGCAACTAAGGATTTTGGGTGAACATGACCGAATGCATCGAGTGAAAAATATTTAGAATTATAAAGAAAGGAAATGAGTGTTTGGAAGAATATATGACGGCGAGAATACAAGTGCGTGGCAAAAAGTTTGACTGTGAAGGCAGAAAGAGTGTGATTCTGAAAGAAGTAAGAACGTCGTAGTTGCTAAATTGAAAAGCTTTCATTATATATATATTAAAAATAGTTTAATGATAACAACTTAACCAACTTTTCAACTTAGCACTATATATATTAATAATATTCTAATCACTTTACTTCAATTTATTCACACCTGAGCCCTATCACCTCACTCTACTAAATAAAATAAAAGTAGAATTTCCTATATATTTGTTTACATCCCTCTACTTTCGAAACCAATTTTGTATTCAAAAGTTGAGGCACGAGTGTATATTCTTTAACACTATTCCTACCGACACTTCACGTACACTTATTCTTACCACGACATTCCCACGTAAGAGAGACTACAAATTTTTCTCAAAAAATAAACAATAAAAAAAGAAGCGAATATTGAAAAATGTATTATACGTATATTTGAGAAAAAGTCTAAAGTTTAAAGACGATTCAATTGCGTGGCATCTATGAAATTCTAATTGAAATTTTAAAAACGGTCATTTGACCGGTTGTGGTAGTGTAATGCCGCGTCCACATAGAAGAGAACAGTTCGCGAGCAGCTCGCGAGTAGCACACGAATTGCTCGCGTGCGGTTCGCGAGCTGTTCGCCAACGGAAAACGCAGTATATCCAGACTGGAGCTCGCGAACAGTTACAAGCTTGTTCGCTCTGAATTCATGGGCAGTTCGCTATTAGCTTTTGCCACATACTGTGTTACAAACGCGTCCAGATACGCTTCGAGCTCGCGAACAGTTTCTTTGATGTACCGCTTCCCGAGCGAACACTGTTCGCTGTTCGCTGAGGAGTTCGTTGCTCGCTGCTCGCTGTTCGCGAACAGCAGTGTGGACGCGGCATAAGAGGAACCAGATAATCAGGGGTGACGATGGCCAAAGTGGTCATTAGGGCCACCATAAACCAGAGGTCCCCAATAAGGGTTGGGACCGAGTACGCGCGAGGCTCGGTCACGGCCGCTTACACTTTCCAGGCCCGCACCAACGGCGGGTTTGTTTTTCGGGAAAGTGCAAAGTGGGGATGCGCCCATAAAAACATGAGGAAAAGGGCATAGCTAGTTTCAGTAAGATAGAAACCGTATTGTACGAACGAGAGACGATTTTGTAAAAGAAATAAAGTAACCCTCACAGTAGGAATAGTGTTAAAACATCATTCATTTTTCCTTTTCTTCTTTTTTCTATAACCTTTCCTACGCTACTTGCTCGATCCTCCCTAAAAATCGGGCGCGTTCGAGGGAAAAGCAGGAAAGCGCTACGGTAACGTTCGATCAACAGGGAAGACCTCGGGTTCTACTCGCAACGAGGAAGTCCGGGAATAACGCTGAGGAGAGCAATTTTACGTTATTGCCAATTTGATTTGGACTCGGTCTGGTTGCTGGTTCCCACCAGATACCCAGCAGGTTTCGAGTGCTCCATTTGTTCCGCGGTAAAGTTTTCGCGAATCTCCCGAGGAATCGCGACTCTCGTCCTCCGCGTGGTCGCGATAAATTTCGTTATCGGAAATGTACAGAAACTTCCCCGGCTACTCCCGAATTACCATCGCTACTTGCGGCGATCGACGATCGGATTATAGTCCGCGAATATCGTTCGGTGGATGAAAAAGAGCGGAAAGACTCGATGTTTCGGGGGTGGGAGAAGAGAACTTCGTTCAAAATGACGATAAATGGTAAGGGATTGGTCGATGAACGTGGTGAAGATATGAACGTTTTTCGTTGGGTGACGTTTCGTCGGATGTTTTTAACTGAAGTGCACTTTAGCAAATTACGAACGAATGTAGGTACAGTGGCGGACGAAAGTTTAAAACAAAAGAGTCGAAGAAAATTAATTAATTAATTAATTAATTAGAAATAACCGTATATAAATAAAATTTGTATTCTATGATAATGAATAAATTGTGTTCTACCATGATGACAATAAAAATGAATAGATTAACAATAACTTTAAAAAAATAAAATTGTATTTTACATTATCCTGTCGTCTTAAACTTTTGTCAGCTACTACTGTGTATTTCCGTGGAATAAAATTATTTCATTACTTATAAAGAATTGATTAATAATTAACGTACAAATGTTGTAATTAATTACAAAATATTTATAGAATAATAATTAAATTTATCGCGGTCTTATAAATTTAATAAATACTAATTCAATAAATTGATGATAGTTATTTCCAGGGATATAATTATTTAATGAGATAACTAGTATAATTTTAATTATATAGAAATATTTATCTATTGATTACAAAGAATTGATCAATAATTAATGTATAAATGTTATAATTAATTAAAAGATATTTATGGAATAATAATTAAATTTATCGCTGTCTAATAAATTTAAAAAATACTAATTATATAAATTGATAATAGTTATTTCGAGGGATACAATTATTTAATGAGATAACTATTATAATTTTAATTAAATAGAAATATTTTTCTATTGATTACAAAGAATTGATCAATAATTAATGTATAAATGTTATAATTAATTAAAAGATATTTATGGAATAATAATTAAATTTATCGCTGTCTAATAAATTTAAAAAATACTAATTATATAAATTGATAATAGTTATTTCGAGGGATACAATTATTTAATGAGATAACTATTATAATTTTAATTAAATAGAAATATTTTTCTATTGATTACAAAGAATTGATCAATAATTAATGTATAAATGTTATAATTAATTAAAAGATATTTATGGAATAATAATTAAATTTATCGCTGTCTAATAAATTTAAAAAATACTAATTATATAAATTGATAATAGTTATTTCGAGGGATACAATTATTTAATGAGATAACTATTATAATTTTAATTAAATAGAAATATTTTTCTATTGATTACAAAGAATTGATCAATAATTAATGTATAAATGTTATAATTAATTAAAAGATATTTATGGAATAATAATTAAATTTATCGCTGTCTAATAAATTTAAAAAATACTAATTATATAAATTGATAATAGTTATTTCGAGGGATACAATTATTTAATGAGATAACTATTATAATTTTAATTAAATAGAAATATTTTTCTATTGATTACAAAGAATTGATCAATAATTAACGTACAAATGTTGGAATTAGAATAATAAATAAATTTATTGCAATCTAATAAATTTAATAAATAATAATTATATAGATTTATAAAAAATCTTAATAATCAATGTAAAAACCACGAACCTTTTTTCGCAAAAGCAACACCGATATAAGTTTGCGAGCATAAACCTCGCACAAAGCGCAGTCACGGTGTCACGAATTCGTCTGGGACGACGGAAGCGGCGCGCAACAGCGGCTCCGTCGTTTCGAGCGTTCACGGGCGGAAGGAGCCACGTTTCATGAATTTTCCCGCGACGCGACTTTCGTGAGACGTCGGAAAAGGCTCGGGGCCCGGTATAATCTTTTCTTTTCTTCTCCCCGACGAGTCACCGTTCCCCGACCGACCGAAATTACGCGACCGGCGCTGGAACAGCCGTGAAAACGGTGCACGATGCGGATTTTGCCCCTCCATTGAACCCACGGAAGTCACCCCGTTCTCTACTTACTACTTCTTCTTCTTCCCCTTTTGTGACTGGCTAAGAAACTCGACGCGTGCATACACGAGCTGCTTTTCAGCTTTTACTGCCCGTTGATGCGGTGAAGGCTGGGGGCAAAGGAATGGAGGTTTTATTGGCTGCGATCTCTATAAACTCTGGATGATCGTGTGTCTGGAACTGTTTGACAGATAATTTCGGGTCTCTATTCTAAATTCAATTGTTCTGTCCCGCTTTCTGATGAATTACGGTAAAATGTCTCCACGTATCTGAGTTTTTACATTTTTAAGAGGAAATAGAGCGAACCGACGTTGTAGTTTTTTAAGGAATTCATGGTGCAAGATAGTACAGCATTCTTGAGTTTTTGTCAGTTTAATTAAAGTAATTTTAATAATTTCATTTTAATGAAGAATGTACCTATGTTCTCTTATGAGTTGTCTGTTTTCTTATTTTCGTATTATTACATTTTAATAAACTGAAAATGACAATGAGAGTCTTTAATAACAAATATAATATACACTTCCTCTTCCTTACACAAATAATTATTTTCTTGTCTGTACATTCATTTATATTTTTATTATTGTAGAACACTATTTATTCATTAACATAGAATACAAATTTTATTTATACTGTTATTTCTTATTAATTAATTTATTTATTTTCTTTAACCCTTTGGTCTTAGATGAGAGGAAAATGTAATCTGCAAATATTGTCTGTACATTGATTTATATTGTTATTATTGTAAAACACTATTTTTTGATTAGCACAGAATGCAAATTGTATTTATACTGTGTTTTCTTATTAAGTGATTAATTTATTCTCTTTAACCCTTTGATCTTAGATGAGAAAACAATGTAGAACATAATTTTATAGCCTTCAAACATTGTCTGTACATTCATTTCTATTGTTATTATCGCGGAATACTATTTATTCATTAAAATAGAATGCAAATTGTATTAATCATGCTATTCCTTATAAATTAGTTACTTTAATTTCTTTGACTCTTTTAGTCTTAAACTTTCGTCCGCTACTGTATGTACCCAGTCTGTCCCAAACCTTCTTATTGTTCAACGATCCGCCGCATCGCGTATCTCGTTCCTTCGTTTCACGATTCGGCGACCCGTTTGAAGAAGTCGCGCGTTACCTCTCTGTCTCGCTACGCCCGTTTCACGTCCCGCAAATCGGCCTACTTTCGGTATTATACGCGGGACGCGACGCAACAAGGATCCGCCACGTTCCATCGATCACCGAGAGGATTACGATTCGAAGGTAGCCCGACCTCCGCCGTTCGAATTGAACAAGAATCCGCTGAAGAATGGGTACTCCCCGAGTTACACCGTGCACCGGTCGCTTCAGTGCCGCGGTTTTTCAACGACACCACTTCCCAACCCCCACTTCCGCTACCCCCTCGGCCCAATTGTTTCTATTGCGAGAGGGATTTCATTTTTTCTCTCCTTTTTGCCACGCGAAAGCACGATAAAACAGGCGTAAGGCGGGGGGGAGGGGGAGAAATGGCGGCAGTCGTGCCGGGGATCCGCTCCCCCTCTTCACCCTCCAACCCCTAGCCACGCTTTAAGGTCGCAGAGTGAATAGCGGTAGTGGCACGGAAAAATGATACGCTCTCCCTGAACGAGGAACGAACCAACTTCTTTATCGACGATTCAATTTCTAAGAGGATTGATACGATTTCGTATCGATTTTATTGAAAAATAATACCGGCCGAAGAGCGGTGTATTGTGGGCGAATCCGTGGCGGAGACCACTATCCGACGTTGCTTCCGTCGCTTCCGAACACCCCCCCCCCTCCCCCTCTATCCAAGCTCCATCCCAAAATACATATTTTCTTTGAAAATTCAATTTACCTCCCCTCCCCCACCTTTCGCTACCTACCCCCTCTACCCTCTGCCCTCTCTACTCCACCCCTCTACTCAATTCCCTCTTCAACCCTCGTTCTTCTCTCCGGGCAGTTATCCAGCGAGCGAGAGAGAGAGAGAGAGAGAGAGAGAGAAAGAGTTGTAGCCCCGCGAAACGAATATTAAATCGAATAAACGGCGCGAGCCCCGCGGGAGAATGAAAAATCGACCAATCAAAAAAACGAAAGTACCGGCGTATCGCGAGAATTAGAGTGCATCCGGGACAAAAATGGGGCAAGGCTTCGGAATGGAGAATAGTACGATTCGTTCGAAGAGGGGGAGGGGGTGGGAGGGAGGGGGCTTGTATTACGGGGGGGGGAGGAATGCAGGCATCCCGCGACTATGGAACGGACAGTGGTGGGCTGAGATGAAGATGAACGTTGGGGGGGTGGAGAAAGATGGCGGATGCGTTGACCCGTTAGCGGTTTCTTTATTGCTTTCAGCGATAAAGCCGAGCGCTAAAGACCAGCCTTGGTTGCTGGCCGCGTGAATGGAGAGATTGAAGTGTTCGATGCGAGAAACGTTTTAATCGCCCTCGGTTTCGGCCATTTTTAGATTGGAACGGGTTCCATCAATAACAAAAATCGCTCTTTTGTTTCGTCCGAGACACTGTGAATCCTGAGATACGTAGATCACGATTTTTTTTTTTTTTTATTAAATCTTACTGTAAGCTTAATTTTTCATTATTTTTCTGACGAATAGATACTCCAGGGTCTGCCATGTGTGAAGTAATTGGGGAGACAAAAGTGTTCGGATAAATGAACAAGTACTTTCCCTTATACTAAATATTATTTATTTAACGCTAAAACTACCAAAGCGATTAAAATGATCACTACATAATTATCCATGGTACGTTTATAAATTCAGTGTGGTACTACTTTCAAAATTTACTATGGATTTTCTGCAGACGGTAAAAATAAAAATTTGTTTCCATTATATATATATACCACTTCGTAATTATTCATGGTACGAGTATAAATTCACTGTAGTACGACTTTCAAAATTTACTATGGATTTTCTGCAGACGATAGAAATAAAGATTTGTTTCCTATATATTTGGTATTCTTTGGCACAATTTTCAACTTGATTTCTTCGATGCAAATAAGTACACATATCTATGTTAAGCGACGGTAGTTCTAGCGTTACAGATCCCGTAAATGCATAAAAACCCCGATCTAGTTTCAATACTGGTCTAGAACAACGGAAGGAGTATTTATCCTCGTCATCCTGATGTCACGGCACAGCAAAACGGAACGGTCTACTTCTAGAACGCGTTTGCATCGCGGTTCTTTCAGGCTCGTCGTTCCGAGGATACGCTATGTACAGTAGCGGACAAAAGTTTAAGACCAAAGAGTCAAAGAATTAAACTAACTAATTTATAAAGAATAGCGTTGAATTGGATTAATGCAGAGCTCTTTTAACTAAATATATCATCTACTAACTTATCTACATACTAATCGTAAGTTATTTTACGATTTACACTATATCACGGTATCGAACGATCTACGCGGCCCAAATCCTCTTTTTCCAACGTTCGTGCTTTTTTTTTTATTTTTCTCCTCTTAAAGGCGAATTCTCATGTCTAAAGTCCTATTTACATAGTCCTCCACCTATCAAATAGCATGATAAACAATTCTGTGTTAATGAATAAACAGTGTTCTACGATAATAAGAATAAAAATAAATTTACAGATAATATTTGCAGACCATAAAACTACAGTAGCAGAGAAAAGTTTAAAGACCAAAGAGTCAAAGAAATTAAATTAACTAATTTATAAGGAATAACATGATAAACAAAATTTTCATTCTGTGCTAATCAATAAATATTATTCTATCATAATAAGAATAAAAATGAATCTTTAGACAATATTTACAGAGCATAAAACGCAGCAGTAACGGACAAAAATTTAAGACCAAAGAGTCAAAGAAATTGAACTAATTTATAAGGAATAGCATGATAAACAAAATTTGTATTCTGTGTTAATGAATAAATAGTGTTCTACCATAATAAGAACAGAAATAAATTTACAGACAATATTTACAGACAATAAAACTACAGTAGTGGACAAAAATTTAAGACCAAAGAGTCAAAGAAATTAAACTAATTTATAAAGAATAGCATAATAAACAAAATTTGCATTCCATGTTAATCAGTAAACACTACTCTACCATACTAAGAATAAAATGAACCTACAGACAATATTTGCAAACCGTAAAACTATGTTCTACGTTGTCCTTTCGTCTTATACTTTTGTCCGCCACTATACATATCTCAAGATGCAAATCCTGGCTGTGCTCACCCCATCTGACCCCAATTCCCTATTCTGACGGTTAATTAATACGGTTCCCATTTGTCAGGGCCGTGATAAACCATTTTGCGAATCGCCATTGTTTCGGTGAGGGCCGCGGTACACATCCTGGCCGGCGATCATTAAAGCAGACACGACGCGTCTGTTACTCATGACGGAAGTCCCCGGATCGAAACTCGGCCAAACTTCGCGAACGGGTTTTACGAACCTCGAATCTTTATGGGATCACCCGAGAATCAGACTAACCGGAGTATATACGTTTTTCGAAAACGTAATAAATACACTACCTTCTGCCTTGCCAAAATTTATTTTACTTTTAATAACATAGTATGTGTACAGTACCCGATAAAAGTTTGAGACCAAAGGATTAAATAACACAAATAAATTAATTAAAAAGAAATAGTACGATAAATAAAATTCGTATTCTTTGATAATCAATAAATAGTGTTCCACCATAATTACGATAAAAATAAGTATATTAACAATATTTGCATACCATAAAACTGTGTCTTACATTGTCTTTTCGTCAAAAGTTTGAGACCAAAGGATCAAAGAAAATAAATTAATTAATTATTAAGAAATAGCAAGGTAAATAAAATTCGTATTCTATGATAATCAACAAATAGTGTTCCACCACAATGACGATAAAAATAAGTATATTAGCAATATTTGCATACCATAAAACAATGTCTTATATTGTCCTTTTGTCAAAAGTTTAAGACCAAATAATCAAAGAAAACAAATTAATTAATTAATAAGAAATAATACGATAAATAAAATTTGTATTCTATACTAATGAATAGTGTTCCACCATAATGACGATAAAAATAAGTATATTAAAAATATTTGCATACCATAAAACAATGTCTTATATCGTCCTTTTGTCAAAAGTTTAAGACCAAAAAATCAAAGAAAACAAATTAATTAATTAATAAGAAATAATACGATAAACAAAATTCGTATTCTATGCTAATCAATAAATAGTGTTCCACCATAATGACGATAAAATTAAGTATATTAACAATACTTGGCACACTATGTTTTGCTATCGTTCTGTGGTCTTAAATTTTTATCCGCTACTGTAAATAACTAAATCTGGTTTTCAGGTGCAAAATTATTGTCGTTCCGGTATTTTACGGGCTTACATGGTCGACCATGCCTTCCTTAGCTCTCGTAACTTGCATATGTATAGATAGCGAATTTTTATGCATTTATGAAAGATTTAAATACGCAATATATCTCGTGGAAAGTACACGTCGTAACATTTAGAGGTTGAAATCTACATATTTAGTTCGTGCGCCTTCTATTTTCATATGTGACATTATGCAATATATCAATAATAAAATATAAGCTAAATTTGGTACTGGAAACTATTGATTCTTTCCTATCACTTCTATTTTATGTTATTCGATATTAAAATCTGACACCTGACGAAGAACTAAAATTGTTACGAAGTTATTTCTACCCGTATATTTCTCGAACATCCTTAAAAGAATATCCCAATGAACGCCATCTTGCTTTTTACAGATTAAAATTTCATAGACTCTTTTAAACCTCCGTTCAATATTTTATCTCCGTTTCACACAACTTTCGTACTTACAGTGGCGAACAAAAATTTAAGACCAAAGAGTCAAAGAAAATAAATGAATTAATTAATAATAAATAACAGTATAAATAAAATTTGTACTCTATGTTAATGAATAAATAGCGTTCTACTATAATAACAATAAAAATGAATCTACAGACAATATTTGCGAACCATAAATTTAAGTTTCACATTGACCTGTTGTCTTAAACTCTTGTCCTCTACTGTACATAAATTAATTAATAAGAACTAACAGTATAAATAAAATTTGCATTCTATGCTAGTCTATAAATTAATAATGATAATAAAAATGAATAGATAAATCATGTTTGCGAACCATAAATTTATGTTTCACATTGACCTGTCGTTTTAAACTCTTGTCCTCTACTGTAAATTAATTAATTAATAAGAACTAACAGTATAAATAAAATTTGTATTCTATGTTAATCAATAAATTAATAATGACAATAAAAATGAATCTACAGACAATATTTGCGAACCATAAAATTATGTTTCACATTGACCTGTCGTCTTAAACTTTTCACCTCTACTATAAATTAATTAATTAATAAGAACTAGCAGTATAAATAAAATTTGCGTTCTATGCTAATCTATAAATAGCGTTCTACCATAATAACAATAAAAATGAATCTACAGAAAATATTTGCGAACCATAAATTTATGTTTCACATTGACCTGTCGTCTTAAACTTTTCTCCTCTACTGTAAATGAATTAATTAATAAGAACTAGCGGTACAAATAAAATTTATATTCAAAGCTAATCTATAAATTAATAAAGAAAGTAAAAAAAAAAAATGAATAGATAAACAATATTTGCGAAGTATAAAATTTTGTTTCTTACATTGTCCTTTCATCTTAAACTTTCGTCCGCTACTGTACAAATCACGACAGTCTAAACTTAACAATTCAACGTTCGGTTCCGAACAAACCCGAACAACAGACGGTTGTTTAAAAATCAAGCAGAAACGAGCGACTGCGACCCGGCCAACGGGACGGAACCCGAAATCTTTATGGGACGATCGACCGCAGGGCTACATTTTACCCGGCCACGATATCGTAACTCGACGACGATCGACCCGTTAATAAAGTAACAATAAACGTCCGCCGTTGGACCACGGAGGCAGCGCACACCGACGGCACTCGGCGGCGGTGTTCGAGCAGTCCTGGGGGTTGTCTTTGTCGCCGTGGCAATCGATAGAGCTTAATTGACTCGAACATGAGAGGAGAGCACAGCATTCGTACGTTCGCCGTTGCATCGACTTCGTCATCGATGAACCGGGTCACCGGTTTCGACTGTACCGAAATTTTCGAGGACCGACCACGCCGATTCAAGGGAAACCCGGAGTCGTCAGCAAATTTTGATATTGTCCCTGTTGATCGTAAATGGTTTGCGGAGACACGAGGGAGAACTTCAATATGGGAATCCTTGGGGTGTTGTTCGATACGGGGAGAGAGATAACTTGGAATGTTTCCGCGTTTATGGGAAGGTTTAATGGGCACAGTATGCAGTGAGTTTAGATTTGATCAAATATTTCATTCGATTCTATTTGTAGATTGAATTAGTTACAGTAGAATCTCTCTTTTCTGAACCTTCGTTATATGAATATATTGTATCCAGATATTCTACTGTTCGAACAAAATTTACATGTAATAATTGATTATTTAAACGTGCAAGCAAGTGGGCACAGTATGCAGTTACTTTGGATTTGATCAAATATTTCATTCGATTCTATTTGTAGATTGAATTAGTTACAGTAGAATCTCTCTTTTCTGAACCTTCGTTATATGAATATATTGTATCCAGATATTCTACTGTTCGAACAAAATTTACATGTAATAATTGATTATTTAAACGTGCAAGCAAGTGGGCACAGTATGCAGTTACTTTGGATTTGATCAAATATTTCATTCGATTCTATTTGTAGATTGAATTAGTTACAGTAGAATCTCTCTTTTCTGAACCTTCGTTATATGAATATATTGTATCCAGATATTCTACTGTTCGAACAAAATTTACATGTAATAATTGATTATTTAAACGTGCAAGCAAGTGGGCACAGTATGCAGTTACTTTGGATTTGATCAAATATTTCATTCGATTCTATTTGTAGATTGAATTAGTTACAGTAGAATCTCTCTTTTCTGAACCTTCGTTATATGAATATATTGTGTCCAAATATTCTACTATTCGAACAAAATGTCATCTGATAATTGATTATTTAAACGTGTAAAAAAGGGGAAACAGTATGCAATTAGATTATATTTGATCAAATGTTTTGTTTGATCCTGTCTGTAGATTAAATTAGTTACAGTTGAATCTCTCTTTTCTGAACCTTCGTTATATGAATATATTGTATTCAGATATTTTACTGTTCGAACGAAGTGTCATCTGATAATTGGTTATTTACTCTTTAAAAATAATAAAATTTAACCGCGAAGGAGATAGATAGGACACAGAAATATTTAAACGACAAAATATTAATTTTATCACAGAATCCTAATCCAGTAAATTATTTCTACGCTTACTTATTAATTAAAATTATTTGTCGACCTTAATCCCAACTTAATTCCAGCCCAACTCGATAAATTATTTCTGCGTTAATTTTAATAATTGAAATTTAACGTCAAACCGAATCCCATAAATCGATCACACAGAAATCGAATCGATCGATGATTGATATCATTTGTTGAATCCAACTGGAATCAGACATGATCAATTTAATTAACAGCCTAACGTTTAGTATTACCAAACTCAACTCGAGACCAATCCAAACGTGACCCAATCAATTATTCCCCGTGCACGTTTAATCGCGTATTCATAGAAATTTATCATCGAGCCAACAGAACTTCTCGATCAGAAATCAATATACATACTGCTCGCTCCGAGCGATCTTCGAGAGTTCACGTTCCAGTGGAAATTGCGTAACACCCGGAAGAGGAAGGGGACAGCAGCAGCTTGTGCATACCAGCAGCCAACGAAAGTGTTACGTAAAGCTCGGATAGACAATTGACTGAACAACTAACCGGATATAAAGGGGTTACCGTGACGAGCACGCCGGGAATTAAATCGCCGAATATGCACGGTACTACTGTGCGACCGCGAAAAGTTAACCCTTTGCACTTAGTTTAGTTAAGTGATACACGCACTCATTTAGTTTAGTTAAGTGATACACTAAAATTTAAATGTATGACTATTTAACCTCTGAGTCTGACTAATAAAGTTAGTCGTCTAATAATAGTAATTTCAAAAATTTTCAAATTCAAAATAGTTACTAAGATTCGCCTATATTAAACTTCATTTAATTTAGTTGAGTGATATACTAAAATTTACATATATAATTATTTAACCTCTGAGCCTGACTAATAAAATTAGTCGTCTAATGATAGTAACTTCATAAATTTTAAAATTCGAAGTATTTACTAAGGTTTACCTATATTGAACGTAATTTAGTTTAATTAAGCGATATTCTGAAATTTATATACGCATATGACTATTTAACCTCTGAACCTGACTAATAAAGTTAGTTGTCTAATAATACTAACCTTAAAAATTTTTTAATCCGAAATATTTACTAAGATTCGCCTATATTAAATGTTATTTAGTTTAGTTAAGTGATGTACTATAATTTACACACGTGTATGACTATTTAACCTCTGAGCTTGACTAATAAAATTAGTCGTCTAATGATAGTAATTTCAAAAATTTTCAAAGTCAAAATCTTTACTAAGATTCGCCTATATTAAACGTTCTTTAGTTTAGTTAAGTCATATTAAAATTTACGTATATAACTATTTAACCTCCGGGTCTAATTAATAAGCAAACTAATTAAATTCTGAAAACTTGCGAAGGTATCATTTGGTGACTGACAGTCGCCTCTCGAGCGCAAAGGGTTAACTAGCAAAAGGAATGCGGGTCTGATTGGTTCTAATCTCTAAAAGCCCACTGTGGCGATCTTCCTGTCACCAATTTCTCGTGTAACGTTGACAAAACGTGTGACGAAAGCCTTCGCGAATTCTTCGAATCACTCCCACCTCGTGTCCAATGCGAGTTATTAAAGAATGTTCATTAACCCTTTGACTGCGGAGCGCTCTTGGACGAATCCATCAATATGGACGGCGAGTTTTTCACTTGTCAATCGCTGTGACTTGTCCACTGACTAGTGACCAAAACAGTACCCGGAAATTTGATATCATTCTTAGGGTTTAAAAAATAATAATGGCAAATAATAATAGCATATTTAATTGCTAGGTTGCATAGGACAATAAATTCCATGTTGAATTAATCGGTAAAACAGTAATAAAGGTGTTATAGTAACAAAATACAGAGGGCGTATATTTACGCCTTTCGTATATATTGATGGATTTCTGAGGGCGTATATATACGCCTTTCGTATATATTGATGGACTTATGAAGGCGTATATATACGCCTTTAGCAGTCAAAGGGTTAATAAAGAGACACACCTTTTTTTGATGATCAAGTGCTCAAAAAAGAACGTATTATTTCCTTTTTACCCCCCCCCCCATACTTGTAAGTCTAGTCTAACTGTCTAAGGACGTTAGAGTGAGTTCAGTTTATTTCTAAAAAGCGAACTATTGTAAACCATTTCGTACAAAATCCAGTTCTCAAACATTTTCTAAAAAGTTCATTATTGTAAATCATTTCGTATAAAATCCAGTTCTGAAACATTTTCACAAACCTAAACGTCGTGCGTCGGTGCATCGAAGTTTAAAATCAAAATTTTACGAGTGAATCCCGTGACACTCGCAAGTACTCGAGTCTAACACTTGTTCCTATAGATACAAGTTTTGAAATGCCCCTTCCTATCTCTGTACCTAAGGCACGAACCTAATTGGTAAACTTTGCCGACGAGTCCAGTAACAGGCCCCAAACGAAACGCCCCTTCCCTTTCCTTTTTCTTCACTCGTTCTTTTCCTAGCTCTATTATGAAAATAGGATACACGTATTTTCAATGAAATCGACGAATCGGATTGGACGTCAACGAAGTGATAGGAAGAATTGAGTGGAGCGAGTGAAAAAGTATCCCTCTCGCTCCTGAGCCGTCCATCTAAGACAACTTTTCGCGGACGTATAGTACTGTAGGGAGCTTGTGAAATGTCCCTTGGAAGGAATTCAGGTACAATTGGTTAAAGTCATGGGGTTTGCCTCATTCCACGCGCATTGGTTAAGGGGGTCCTACTACTATGTCAATGTGCGATTGTGTATTGTAAGCGTGAGTATTAGTAGTGGAGGACTAGCGAAACGAACGAATAACCCCCATTGCATCTATGCCCCCCAGGGGACATCTCACTGGTTCTTAATAGAATTGTAGGAAGCTGGTGAAATATTCCTTGAAAGGAATTCAGGTACGATTGGTTAGAGTCAGAGGTGCCATTGATCAAGAGGGTCCTACTACAATGTTAATGTGTGATTGTGTACTGTAAGCGTGAACGTTACTAGTGAGAAACTAACGAAGTGAGCGAATAACCTCCTTTGCCTCTGTGCCCCCCAGAGGACATCTCACTGGCTCTCAATAGAATTTTAGAGAACTGTTGAAATATCCCTTGGAAGGAATTCAGGTACGATTGGTTAGAGTCAAAGGTGCCATTGATCAAGGGGGTCCTACAACTATGTCAACGCGTGACTGCGTACTGTAAGCGTGAACGTTACTAGTGAGAAACTAACGAAGTGAGCGAATACCCCCTTTGCCTCTGTGCCCCCCAGAGGACATCTCACTGGTTCTTAATAGAATTGTAGGGAGCTGGTGAAATATCCCTTGGAAGGAATTCAGGTACGATTGGTTAGAGTCAAAGGTGCCATTGATCAAGGGGGTCCTACAACTATGTCAACGCGTGACTGCGTACTGTAAGCGTGAACGTTACTAGTGAGAAACTAACGAAGTGAGCGAATACCCCCTTTGCCTCTGTGCCCCCCAGAGGACATCTCACTGGTTCTTAATAGAATTGTAGGGAGCTGATAAAATATCCCTTGAAAGGAATTCAGGTACGATTGGTTAGAGTCAAAGGTGCCATTGATCAAGAGGGTCCTACTATTATGTTAACGCGTGAATGTGTACTGTAAGCGTGAGTATTAGTAGTGGAGGACCAGCGAAACGAACGAATAACCCCCATTGCCTCTAGGCCCCCACAGGGGATATCTCACTGGTTCTTAATAGAATTCTATGGAACTGGTAAAATATCCCTTGGAAGGAATTCAGGTACGATTGGTTAGAGTCAAAGGTGCCATTGATCAAGGGGGTCCTACTACTATATCAACGCGTGACTGCGTACTGTAAGCGTGAACGTTAGTAGCAGAGGATTGACTGAGCGAACGAATATCCTCCTTTGCACCTGTGCCCCCCCAGAGGACATATCACTGGCTCTCAATAGAACTGCAGAAAGCTGATGAGATTTTCTTTGGAAGGAATTCGTGTATGATTGGTTAGAATCATGGGAGTTCGCCTCATTCCTCGTGCGTTGGTCGAAGGGGTCCTACTACTGTAGTGTACACATGAACGTTTATTAAAGGTAGAAAGGATAGGTAGGGGAAATAAAACAACTATGTTTTCCGAGTGACAGCGGCCGTAGCCGTTTGTATCGCTCTCGAGACTAGATTTCCTTTAATTTTTTTCTTTTACCAAAATACTCATAAAGAGAGGGTTTAGGCTCGAAACATAGCCCAAGTCTACCCCAGACACTTGGCCCTCCAAGGATTTTTCCGTACTTTCCCAGGTTCTTTGGCCGCATAGGCATCTACAATCCAACAGAATTACTTGCGGGGGACTGACCGAGCGAACGAATAACCCTTTTTGCCTGTATACTTCCCGGGAGACATCTCACTGGCTCGCAACAGTACGCCATTATACACGGTCAAAGTGACGAGTAAAATCTCCAATTACCGCTTCGATTAATGACCGCAGCAGCGGCCCGGGCAACAGGGAGATTTTTCAAACCGGCAAATCCCGCGCAACAAACGATTCTTCTGTTTCAAACGTTTATTACATTACCCAGCTGCGTTTCCGCCGCAGCGAAACGGAACAGCTACGCTCGCGATTAATCATCTCGTTAAAAAAGTTAGAGCGCGCTGGGCTCGAACGACGCGAGCGTGCTTCTGCATCGGATTGATACATCCTAGAGACCTCTGGTTCACGTGCACTTCAACACGCAGATATTCGAGTACTTGCACGAGCAGTTTAAATATGATATCTGGCGTTACTTTCGTTTTTCGATGCTTATAATCATGGTCGGAGATATGCATAGTGACTCCGAGCTTAAACGATTTTTATTGCTAAATAAATAAACAAAAATGTTTGCATGTTATTTAAGCAAGCCAACGACAGACTCGTGCAACGTTTAAAAGAACGCGAACGGTTAAAAAGAAATGTTTCTTCTTCATGTATGTTCACTCAGATTATGTTCTTGTTTTGTAAAGCCATGTAGGCAACACGTATCGATATTATAATCCATAATAATAATCCTATTTAACCCATCAAGGAAACCAATATATATAATACATTAGATTTTTACGTTACAAGTCCCAATGTTCCCATTTGAAAACAAATATAAAAGCGAATTATTTGCAGTTTCATTTGGTTAAATATTTTTTTAATTATTTTTTATGCGTTTCTTATTGTGTATATTCTGTAAAAAAATCCGTCTAACGATATAGGAAAAAGGTTGGTACTTAATGGGTTAACACGTTACGTGCCAGACCGTTTTTCGAAGACTTTCCGTTCAGCCCGTATGGGACGTATGCGATCCACAATTTCACGATTAAATAATGTTTTTGACCTACGTACGCCTTACAATTTTCCAATACTACAAAACAATAATTAAACCTTTTTAAAAATTCATTATTTTACAATGAAAATACCCACCCAATGGCTTGAACGCAAAATATTATGCCCCACGTAGCCCGGAACATGTTAACCCCTTGCCATACCATTTAACTCAATGAGATCCAGGCCCATCCGATAGAAAAAAATCAAATATTTCAATCGTTACCTCTCCCATCAAACAGTTTTTAGTATATTTGGCCCAATCTTTATTCTACGTGCCAAACTCGCGATTTTTACGTTTGACTCGCATTTGATTCCACGAGTCTGACTCGTGACACTCATGTTTGATCCGATTTTGTCATGACGAGTGAGACTCGTCAAAGTACGTCAAGGGGTTAACACATTAAAGGCGGGAGTCATAGTACTACGATTTATCTCGACTGTAGCTTAAAGGCGGGAGTCGTAGTAATACGATTTATCTCGATTGTAACTTAAAGGCGGGATAAACCTTTTTAAATCTAAATTTTTTGATGATTACACAAAATATTGCCTGCTCTAGGACGAAACATGAGGCGGCGCGGTCGCCGCGTTACCTAGCATACTTTCGTCAAGATTCCCCGCCTTTAATGTGTTAATAAATAACGTTAACCGTTTGAGTGCGACGAAACGCTGTCGCGCTCCTCTTATGTTTTGTCAAAAATGCGGAGAAGCGCGATAGCGCTGCTGTTTGATACTATAATTTTCGCATTAATTGAGAGCGGTTGTGTTCATATTAATTTCGGTTTTTATTAATATCATTAAATTATGGTTTTTCATAATGTAAAAATTAAAAATTATTTTTATTCTTTTAAGATAAGTGTTATACCAGTAATAAAAGTAGCACCATGTCAAAATCTAATTTATCTGAAAATGACTATGGTATAAAAAGGTAAGTCCAAAAATTTTGTTTGCTGAAAATTGTTATTCACAATAATAATTTCAGTTAATTATTGTCGTTTTTATTATTTTCCAAAAGAAATAACTACGCATTTCATCCGACACTTTTAGCATATATACAAGAAAATTCTTTCGCACTGAAACGGTTAAGAAAGACTTGCGCCCCTTATTTTTACCCAACAGATTTCGCCGCGGTCACGAAATTTTTGACGTTCCTCGTCGTCCTGATGGAGAGTTACGAAGACGCTCACGATGCTTTATGGGCAACAGAGACACCGTGACGGGTAATAAATTATGCAATCTATCAGGCCATTATTTGCAGCGAAACCGAGACACCGGCACGGCCGCGTTTCCTGCCCCCGGAAGCCGCTTTAAAGACCGACGAACGCGTCGCGATACTCAGGAGCCGTGCGAGAGTCGCGGAACTTAAAATCGAGCTGCCATATTCCAGGCAACACTCCTGCTAGGAATATATCACAGGAAGGGAGGAGATTGATGCTTCGAGCGCCGCGCTTTCGCGCTGTAATACAGGGGCAATTCCCTAATAATAGGGTATTTTTGCAACGGGGTCGGAAGATTGAAAAAGAACATTCTGAATAATCTGATGCACACTGTGGTTTAAAACGTTCGATCGATAAACTGTTGTGGGTAACGGTCTCTTTATACAGGGTGTTCGGACAGCCCTGGGCTTAAATTGAAAGAGTAACTCCCTGAGACATTCTAAGACGAAAATAAAGAGTAACGATTTTGCGTTTGAGGCTTTGTTTACGAATTATAACTAGTTAAAGATATCGTTTAATCCGGACCGTTCGACTCTTGAGAGCGGGTAACCGAGGCAACTCGGTCGGTAACGTCACTGAGTCCACAGTGATGCTCAAGCGTTGAACGGTCCGGATTAAACGATATCTTTAACTAGTTATAACTCGTAAACAAAGCCTGAAACGCAAAATCGTTACTCTTGATTTTCGTCTTAGAATGTCTCAGGGAGTTACTCTTTCAATTTAAGCCCAGGGCTGTCCGAACACCCTGTATATGATGGCGTCCGCTGTTCATGTTTTCCGTTTTACTTTTCCCTGCTTTTAACCTGTTTTGGGTATTTTCTTTTTTGAAATTGTACACTATTAATACTTGGCCAACCGAACAGGGAGATTTCCTATTTTTTCCTCTGACATTGATTCCATTTACTTTTGTTATTAGTTGGTTTTGAACTGGTGTTGGATTGATTAAAGATTTTAATTTGGAAGAACAGAAAATACATTTGATGAACTGTTAACGATACTAGTTCAACACTGACTAATAACAAGGGTAAATGGAATCAATGGCAGAGAAAAAAAGGGGAGACCTTCGGTTGGTTGAGTGGTTAAACAAATTTAATGATTAGTTTGTTTAACTCTTTAAGTATTATATTGAACAAGTGTTATGTAAATAAAGTAACATATTACTGCAACAATTGTTTATAAAATATTTTAACCGTTTATCTGTCTGAGACTGATAAATATTGGGAATTTATTATTGAAGGGATAATGATTCAATGCAAGAATATTATTATAAAAATTTTCCATTAATGTAATAATAATGCAATAAACATAACAAACTAGCTTTTCACCCTTAGCATTGATTAAAATCTTCCATGAATGTAATGAATACAAACTAGCTTCCCGCACCTAACATTGATTTAAATTTTCCATGCATGCAATAAATATAACAAACTAACTTTACACCCCTAACGTTGATTAAAATCTCCCGTGCATGCAATAAATATAACAAACAAACTTTCCGCCCTTAACATTGGTTAAAATCCTCTGGTTAACGCGGTAAACACGACAAAACAATCTTCCATCGCTAACAAACGCTGCAACCATCAAAACCGGGGCAACGTGTTGCTTCGAGATTAAAAAGGGCAAAAGTATAATATACGGGGTGCTATCTTTTCAACGCATGTTGCATCCTTCGCAAGCTCGTATCTCGTACTATCGTCAGTTTCGAAAATTTTCAACGCGTACGCTTGTCAACGTTGGAATACAAAATATCGTCGAATCGATAAAATTGGAAATACATACGACCAATAAAAGGTAACCAAGCTCCCACTTGTACGTGTGAAAACATAAATTGAAAACGAATACTGAAAACAGAGAGGCAGAGAGAGAGAAAGAAAAAGAGAGAGGGAGAAAGAGAGTGAGTGAGAGAGCGAGAATGAGTGAGAGAGAGGAAGAAAGAGAGAGGAAGAAAGAGAGAGTGAGAAAGAGAGTGAGTGAGAGAGCGAGAATGAGTGAGAGAGAGAAAGAAAGAGAGAGGAAAAGAGAGAGTGAGCAAGTGAGAAAGACAGGGAGAAAGGGGGGACGAGAGAGTGAGTGAAAGAGAGAGATAGTGAAAGAGAAAGAGTGAGAGAGAAAGAGCAAGTGAAAGAGAGAGTGAGTGAGAGAGTGAGAGTGAGAGAGTGAGAGTGAGAGAGTGAGAAATAGAGAAAGAGTGAGTGAAAGAGTAAGAGTGAGGGAGAGAGTGAGTGAGAGAGAAAGAGTGGGTGAGAGAGAGGGAGAGAGAAAGAGTGAGTGAGAGAGAGGGAGAGAGAAAGAGTGAGTGAGAGAGAGGGAGAGAGGCAGAAGCGGTTTCAGAAAGAATGATTGACAATTTAACGAAGTTTCCAGTTTTACAGAAGTTCGATAACTGCTGATGATAATACTCACCGTCAATCCGACGTCACACTGCCGCACAGTCGTCCCGTGTTCTCTGTTCGAGCCCCGGCCGTCGAGTGCACGCCGCGCGTCACATTTTTGGTCGTCTGTTTCCGGTGATCGGCCCTTCGATCGGTCAATTTCGACGACTGCTCGTGCCACGGCGGATCATCAATTCCTCCCGTAGATTATATTGCCTGCTCCAGAAAGAAAAAGAAAGAACCGAGGTCAGACGATCCCACGATTTCGAAGGACTACGATAGATTAGGAACATAGAATATTTGGACTCGAGTGTTTCTAAGGCGCGAAAGATGAACACTTGAGACGATTCAGTCGCAACTGAGTAATTTTGGGTGACGAAAGTCGAATAAGAAAGGTTGACAGTTACAAAGACAGAAAACGAGTGTTTGGAAGAATATATGACGGAGAAGATGCGAGAGCGAAGCAGAAAGAATTTTCACAAGTGATTGTGAAAAAAGTAAGAATGTCGTAATTTCTAAGTTGAAAAGTCGTTTAAGTTGTTACTATTAAACTATTTTAAATATATTATATATTATCTAAGAACTTCACTTTGTTTTACGTACACCTACCATCCACTCTACTAAATAAGAAGTAAGAATATCCTATAAGTATTAACAATATATCCACGCTAAAATGAATCGGTCGGGAGTGAGTATGTTGAACCACTAGCGTTCAGTAAAGCGATAAAATTGGCAAAAATCATTTTTATACTATTAAGTTGTTACTATTAAACTGTTTTAAATATATCATATATTATCTAAGAACTTTACTTCGTTTTACGTACACCTGAGCCCTATCATCCACTCTACTAAATAAGAAATAAGAATATCCTATATTAGCAAAGCATCCACGCTAAAATGAGCCAGTTGGGAGTGCGAATGTTGAACCACTAGCGTTCGGTAAAGTGTTAAAATTGGCAAAAATTATTTGTATACTATTAAGTTGTTACTATTAAACTGTTTTAAATATATCATATATTACCTAAGAACTTCACTTTGTTTTGTGTACACCTGAGCCCTATCATCCACACTACTAAATAAGAAATAAGAATATCCTATAGGTATTAACAATATATCAACGCTAAAATGAACCGGTAAGGAGTGAGTATGTTGAAACACTAACGGTCAATAGAGTGTTAAAATTGGCAAAAATCATTTGTATACTATTAAGTTGTTACTATTAAACTATTTTAAATATATTATATATTATCTAAGAACTTCACTTTGTTTTACGTACACCTACCATCCACTCTACTAAATAAGAAGTAAGAATATCCTATAAGTATTAACAATATATCCACGCTAAAATGAATCGGTCGGGAGTGAGTATGTTGAACCACTAGCGTTCAGTAAAGCGATAAAATTGGCAAAAATCATTTTTATACTATTAAGTTGTTACTATTAAACTGTTTTAAATATATCATATATTATCTAAGAACTTCACTTTGTTTTACGTACACCTGAGCCCTACCATCCACTTACTAAATAAGAAGTAAGAATATCCTATATTAGCAAAGCATCCACGCTAAAATGAACCGGTTGGTAGTAGGTATGTTAAACCACTAGCGTTCGGTAAAGAGTGTTAACTCTTTGTACTCCAGGGTGGGTCTCACTCACCACGGTATTCTTTGCGCCAAACTCTAATGGCGAGTCTCATTCACCATCATAATCTATATAAAAATTTACATTAATTTCAACTTTTACAATATATAATCCTATTTTATTTTTCTTTAAAAATGGCACAGAGTTTCTGATTTCCGCATGGAAATAAAGCTTGGAGTAAAAAGTGTTAAAATGGACAAAAATGCGGGCGCCAAACTGTGATCGCCACTGCGTGTGGTGTTTAGAATAGCGCAGGAACTGTTTCTCGCTGTCAGTCGATAAGACCAAGCGAGTTGACCGTCCCGAATGGATTAATCGGATGGAATCGGGTGAAATTCTCTCCGGAGACACGAGCCACCGTGACAAGGCAGGTGACGTCGGATTAGATTTATTCGCTCCGGCCGAAGTAACGAAACAACCGGCAAAAAATTGGCACGATAAAAACCGTGAATGACTGGCCGGTGATTTATCCTACCAATCGGCCCGTGACGCTGCTAATTCGAAACCGGCTCCGATTCTATTTAGAGCGAGCCATCGATCTTAGCTTGCGGGTCCTAAACTAATGTCGTACAACGACGATATCGTTCGTTCATCCAACGAGCATTGCTGTGTCCATTAATTAGGACGTGAAATTGTACTGGCCGTCCGCCATGTTCTCTACACCTACCCACTTCGGATTAGCCGTCAGCTTTTTAGACGTGTTCGGAAGTTTGTGCAGCGGAGAAGTTGTTTATTAGGATAGACAATGAATTTTGAACAAGGAAGAATTGGTGATTTGGAAAAAATATTGGGTTGGCAATTAAATGATTGCGGATTTCGTCGGTAGTTGGTTTTAGCAAAATTCTTTCGTTTTGTCAACGTGTTCAAAGCATCTATATTGTTTTCTTGTTGTTTGAAATTTCACCTTTAATTAGTAAATAACTTTATCGATTATTTATTTAGGTTCGTTTTTATCCCCATTGAAAATGTAGAAGAACAAAACGCGCGTTTCAGACATATTTTATTGTATTATTTCTGAAAAGGCATACATGAAATTGTGTACCGTGTATGGGAATAGAAGTCTTGAAAGGAAGTATTGGGAATGGGGTTTTATATTGCTAAATGAAATAAACTCTTATTTGTGAAATAATACTTAGATATTTATTGATACTTTTATATAGCACGAGGAAGGGCAATTTTGACCGCAGCTAGCGAGTTTTGTCACAAGACTAGCAGAACGCAGTGGTCGAAATTCTTACAACCCCGTCTGGGTCCTTCAGCCCCTTTTGTTCTGTTTCTCGATGTTTTCGAACTTTCTAAAATGCCAGATGTGGCTTAGCTTCTTGGAAGAAGCCCTTGAGAAGGTACGTTAAGAGAAAGCTGGTTTATGGTTAATTTTTGCTTCGTAGTATTTCTGTATTCAATTTCCAACAGGATGGCTTTATTCATTTATTTCGTTCCATGCAGAACTACTTAAATGGTACAATTTTTAATGACGCTGTTGATGTAAAATCTCATTTAATTCAATTGTTTACTGGTAAAAATTATAAGTTTTATGAACATGGAATAATGATACTGTCTGAAAAATGGCAAATGGTCGTCGACGAAAACGGACAATACTTAATTTAATAAAGTCATACTTTCAAGTAAAAATTTTCGAATATTCATTCTTATGTAAAATCTGCAATCGCTTAGTTGCCAACCCAATATATTTGGAAAATAGCGATGGGTTGTAAATGTTAGAATAATGTAGGAATGTAGTAGTGAACGCTGTTTTTGGGCAACTTTAATTTTATAAGAAATTGGAAATATTATAGAAATGATAAAAATGATATGGAATAAATATAAATTGCAGTGGATTAAGAATATTATAGTAAAAATCCAAAAATAGTATATTATTAAACGTTTTTTCTGCAATTGCTAGAAATCCGACTAAATTTTGTAATAGATCTAATGTGTCTGGTTTATAGATTGAAATAGTTTTAAAGGATTTTAAGTCACTCGAAGATGATTTTTAATATAATTTTGGCTTAAATCTATATTCAATTTATACATATAAAAAGACATGTCGCGACTGACCGATTCATCATCGCAAAGCCTATGCTATTGGAGCTAGAAACATGAAATTTGGATGATGGGTTCCTTTTAAGACGTAGACACCTACTAAGGAAGAATTTTTCTATATTCCACCCCTAAGAAGGAAAATGTTGGTTGAAAATCCGTCGATTTTGAAGCAAGCACTATGAAAATTAATATTTAGCTTTTAGAAATAAAGAAATTCGTGTTTCAACATTTTTGGAAAATCAACTCCCAAGGGGTTAAAATGAAGGATGAAAATTTGTGTGAAAATTCACTGATTTTGAAGCAAGCACTATGAAAATTAGTAAGTGTTAAATAATTACACCCTTATTAGCCATTAAATAGTATTTATTTATTAATATATTATAAAGCTACGACGACTTCTAGATTAAGACTGAAATTATTTCTAGATTACATATTAAGTATATACATTTGCCGGACAACCAATAGATGTCGTCACATATCCTTTTTATTAGGTGTCTATTGTTTGAATATTCATGCTTAGTATTTTAACAGTAAGTATTTAACTTTCTGGTTAAAGTTAAAGTTAAGCGCTCACAAAATTGAAGATTTTTTCAAAACTCATTTACAAATACTTCTACGCGGGCAACAGCTAGTATATCAAAAAACGAGCATGCTGAGTATCCTCTGAAATCATTCTCATTTACATAAACAAAATTGTTCTTTATATATAAAAATTTCATCGAAATATCGTAGGTACTCAAAGTATTAAGTGAATCTTTGGTCGTTGCAACTTACATCGCAGGATTAAAGCTTAACGAACCCATCTTAGATCAGTTGATCCTGCTTGATCACCAAACCGGCTAACACCATCGCCCTGAATACCACTTGATTACCAAGTACAATCGAACTGATTACTCCCAACTCTGATTACTAACCGAACCGTCGAACGCTGATATCAGCCCTTAACTTCGATTCTCATCGACAATATAATCGCCACTTTATTATCATAAATCCGCCAACCACTCGCACCCTATTACACGATTGTCATGTAACCCTTGGAGATGTATTTCAAGAGCTTTATCAAACATTTCGATTCACGATAACTGTTTCAGGTCGACGACTATTATTTAAAGCTTACAGTATGATTCGAACGTTTTGAATAAATTAATCCGTTGAAGGTCCCGGATCGATATCCTTTACTAGCAGTGTTCTGTACACCTTTGAGAAGCTATCTTAAGACCAAGCAACTATTATACATACAGACACCCTTCGGCTTTCGCTCACAATTGGTTCCTGAAAGTGTGTCCGAATGTTGAATGTTCGAAACTAGAGGGATGTAAAGAAATATGCACTAAAAACTGTGTTTTAAAGCATTGATCAGAACAACATTGTAGTCTGATGACTAAAGTCTGATATCCCCTGAAATGGGGTAGCCTAGGAATCTGTTCGACTGACGATCTTCCCTCAAAGGGGACATTCAACCGCAAAGGCTTGAAAAGTTGAATTTTTAAAAATGTGTAAAATGGCAAATTATGCAAAAATAGGAAAGTCGAGAGGCACCTGTGCTTGGAAATAATGACAATACACTATTAATACGTGTTCGACTCGTCGGTAGCATAAATGGACCCTTATGCTACCGACAAACCAAAGATGTGTCAAATAAATGTCACACATACTTAGAAATGATGACAAAATACTATTAATACGTGTTTTGATAGTGTGATTGTGTTTTTGGTGTGTGATCAACTCATACCTGTCTCGTGCTCAGCTTGTCGATAGCATAAATGGACCCTCATGCTACCGACAAACCAAAGATGTGTCAAATAAATGTCACACATACTTAGAAATGATGACAAAATACTATTAATACGTGTTTCGATAGTGTGATTGTATGTGTGTGTGTCATCAACTCATACTTAGCTCGTGCTCGACTCTTCGGTAGTATAAATGGACCCTTATGCTACCAACAACCAAAGATGTGTCAAATAAATGTCACACATACTTAGAAATGATGACAAAATACTATTAATACGTGTTTCGATAGTGTGATTGTGTTCTTGGTGTATGATCAACTCATACTTGTCTCGTGTTCAGCTCGTCGATAGCATAAATGGACCCTTATGCTACCGACAACACAAAGATGTGCCAAGTAAATGTCACATATACATAGAAATTATGACAAAATACTATTAATACGTGTTTCGATAGTGTGATTGTGTTTGTGGTGTGTCATCAACTCATACTTGGCTCATGTTCAACTCGTCGGTAGCATAAATGGACCCTTATGCTACCGACAACACAAAGATGTGCCAAGTAAATGTCACATATACATAGAAATTATGACAAAATACTATTAATACGTGTTTCGATAGTGTGATTGTGTTTGTGGTGTGTCATCAACTCATACTTGGCTCATGTTCAACTCGTCGGTAGCATAAATGGACCCTTATGCTACCGACAACACAAAGATGTGCCAAGTAAATGTCACATATACATAGAAATTATGACAAAATACTATTAATACGTGTTTCGATAGTGTGATTGTGTTTGTGGTGTGTGATCGACTCATACTTGGCTCATGTTCAACTCGTCAGTAGCATAAAAGGACCTTAAATTGACCTTAAATCGTTTTCGAAGAGTCTCTTTGTTCGAATTAATCTTTTCATACGACACGTTATGATATTCAGCGCTGGAACAACGTGGAGGATAGAAGCTCTAATTAGCGGTAGTTGAAAATCCGCGTAAAATTCTGTTGAACCACCCCATCCCTTTCTCCAGGCAGAGTTACCTTTAGAAATTATGGGATCCATAATGCGTATTTTAGTATAATTAAGCGGTTTCAGGTTTTAACGATAGATTACAATAGTGAATTAATGATTGAATATTAATAAAACAATATACGATGCAGTTTGAAAACCTGTATTCTTCGAGAAATTACATTTCGCGGCGTATCCTGATTCTATCGAAGTAATTTACAATTTACAATTTACAAAATTGTATAATACCCGCAATGAGTTTCCCGTTTAAACAAATAAATAAATAAATAAGTAAATAGATAAATAAATAAATAAGTAAATAGATAAATAAATAAATAAGTAAATAAGTAAATAGATAAATAAATAAATAAGTAAATAGATAAATAAATAAATAAGTAAATAAATAAATAAGTAAATAGATAAATAAATAAATAAGTAAATAAATAAATAAATAAATAATTCTTAATTGTAAGCAGTTCTATAATGTTCTACGTTAAAAGTTAAATGCTTCAGTTAGTACAATTGTACTTATATAATTTTTTTTATAAAACGTAAAAATAACTTAACAATAAAATTGCAAGGCCCCATTAAGTGTGGGGCACGGTGTTATAGGAAGTATAGGAATAATAAAATATTTTTTGTAAGACCTTTTAACGAGATAACTAAAAATGCATAATTTGGGAATTTTTTTAAACTATACTTTTGTTATATTTTTAATACTACCAAGACATAACATACACTACCATAATAATTAAAAATAATATTTCACAAATATCAAACCATCTACAGTAATTTTTCACAATTAATACTCCAATAAACAAAAAATTGTTATTATTTATGTTACTTCCGCGAATAATCAAAAAAATACAAAAAAATTCTCTTTTTCAAGCATATTATAAAATAACCACAATTATTTGTCGAAAGCTAACAAATATCGTTTCACTGGCACCAAGCTATCTGTACTTCGTTGTAAATTTGTGAAGCTGATATTTTTCGATGGAAAAAGTTATTAATATTTATGCTGTGCCGGAAGTTCCCCGAAAAGTCGATAGCTACCCTTCAAATGGCACCTCTGAGTTTGAAACCGCAGGTGCAGAGAGGACACGGTGGTCCCTTTTCCACAACAAATTGAGAACGAAGCTCCAACGGGGACAAATTTCCGGACCACGTACGAAGAATTAACCCTTTGCACTCGGGAGCGCGACACTCGCAACGCGAAATGATGCTGGTTTCGAAAATTCTCGAGCTCGAAAGGTTAACGGGTACCGTTCCACCTGGACCGTGTATGGTTTACGGTGGTTGACAGAAACGTGGCTTTCATCAACCTGTTAACCGAGCCATTTCTCATTAAGAATCTAATTTAAACTCTAAGTACAAAATTAATAAAAATGAATTAACTTTAGCCAGGTCGATTTCAGCTGCTGCACGTATAAACACACTATAAATAAACGATGCAATCTGTTTCTAATGCAAACATAGCCGTGTACTGAAAATTTTTATTCTTTTTCACGTTTTTTTAGAAGGTAATCCAGAATATTTTAAAACTAGATAAAAAAACCGTATTTTCCGAGAACATTTCCCGGTGAATGTTTACACGTACAAATTGTCCATCAGACTTTTTGCAATCATATCTGAATGAATGGAAAAATTAAACGTACGTAAACAAAAATTTCCAAAATTCACAAAACCATAAATATACAGTTGTGAACAAAAGTTTAAGACCAAAGGATCAAAGAAAACAGATTAATTAATTAATAAAATATAACTATAAATAAAATTTGTATTCTGTGCTAATCAATAAATAGTGTTCTACTATGATAACAATAAAAATGAATAGGTAAACAATATTTATCAACCATAAAATTATGTTTTACATTGTCCTGACGTCTTAAGCTTTCGTCTTCTACTGTAAATTACTTAATTAATAAGAAATAACAATGTAAATAAAATTTGTATTCTATGCTAATTAACAAATAGTGTTCTACCATAATGAATAATTAGATAACAAGAATCTTCAGAAAGTCAGACGAACGAAAGAAATAACCTAATTAGAGGATACTTTGAGGTACAAAATGCCCCATTTAACAATTGACAATTTTTATTAGAACGTCAAAAATAGAAGGATAATTTCTAAGAAATATTACATCTAAAGATGTACATTGAAAGAAACATGTGACTTCGGCGTGACAGTCAAAGGGTTAACCCTTAGCGCTCCGTACGTTTCTTTTCTTCATATGCAACAGTCTCTTTTTCAGACAATTTTGATTTCTTCGTGGAAAATACGTCTTTACCATCGCTGAGCTTTACCTTCTCAATATAACATTCGTCCATGTGTTTAAGTATAAAAATAGGTCATAATACAGTTTAATGACAAAGTATCTGGAATATGGTCGTATTAAACTACTGAATGTCTCCGTAGCGGAGCCAACGGAGCGCTAAGTGTCGGATTTGGGAAAAGAGCAGTATTTAATTTGTACCTCCCCACCTTAAAGTGTGCCGGTCGGGGGCAGGTAATTTTCGGACCGACCCCCGACCCGAGGAGTGTAAGGACAACCAGTAAAGAATAAAGAAGTCAGTCAGAGGAATTTATAGAAAGCGGACCTCGAGTTATTCTTATTTAATCCAAGCACCCTTGCTGCCCATCCCTAACACACGTAGCCTTTAGCGCATCTCCGCGACTTTTAGTTGTTTCAATTCAACACTAAGGGTTAACGCTTTGACTGCTACGGGCGCATATATGCGCCCAGCACAAGCCGTCGATATAGACTATGGACGCACATGTGCGCTCGGCAACGGCTTTGATCATTTACTGCTGTCTTACTGAATTTCTCAAGAAATTATTTTATCATATCCGTGTAACACTCAGAAACAACATACCTTGTTGCGTATCAACAAGAAAAATCTCGTTTATTTCGTCAGTTTTCCCTATATCTTAAATTCGTTTCATCTGTTCATCTGTCATTTGACAAAAGTTATGTATGGTTTGGAGTTCGTTTTGTACATTTCATTTTATATATTTCATAATACATTATAATTATCAAATTATGGCGTTTTAAAACTTTACCCTTGACGAATAAATAATATATATCGAAGATAAAAAATATTTAAAAAATTGAAAAATATTAATTTTGGAGTGGATAAAGTAACAGTAATTTGATTCTGTACAATATTACAATTGAATACACCGCCGAACAGATTCAGATTGCGTGAAAAAGTATTCAGTCCCCAGCGACAGTTAGTGCCGGCTGCACGCCGTCGACGCGAAGCGTTTCGGCTCAGAGTCTTCAGCAGTCAAAGGGTTAATTAACGAATCCCGTGTATAATTCCAACCGACACTCAGAATCGACTGCGAGAACGTCCTTTTCAATCAGCTTCACGTACGTGCGACGACGATGAAACGGTCGGTTTCCTTTCGGGAGCCCTCGCGCGACTCGTCGATCCGTTTCGAGCGGGTAGACGTTTTACGACGATTCGATCGGACGTTCGCCGATCCTATTGATGTATGCTCCGTCGTAAAAACACTGTTCGACTCGAGGGTTTTCCACGACGCGAGATCGTGGATGGCTGGTGCTCCCTTCGGTGTGGGAAAACAAACGGCAGGAATGAAATTTACGAGCTCAGAATCCGTCATTCTGAGGGGTCGACATGGGGTTGGGGAAGGGTGGGGGAGAGGTTTACAAAGATGCAGAGTCATTGTAGATCTCTCATGGATCCAAAATCAGGTCCAGATTTCCTGCTACCCGGCATCGATTCCGTCGTCAAACCGAACGTTTGGTTGTAAGACGCGACTGAAATTTATTCGAACATAGTGGAACAATTCACGAGGGGATGTTTTCGAGTTCATGGGAGATTTACATGCGAGTTTGAAATCTTTTGCATTATCTTAGCTGCGAAAGGATGATTCGTATTTTAAAATTAATGTTCTTCGTTTGTACTATATGTGCGATGTCCTGTGAAATAATTTTCGAAGCATGTACAATAGCGAACAAAAGTTGAAGACTAAAGGGTTGTGGGGACACGGAAACTCTGCGGGTGTTCTAAGGGGCTGCATCAAACACTTTACAACAGGGCCTGAGCATCGGCCCGTCATTAGGCCCAAACGGCCAGCCGATCGTCATTACCACGGGTGTTTGATTGCAGCCTTATTAGAATCCGGAAAACACTCGCAGAGAGTCCCTTCCATGTCACCACATTTTCCCCTCCTCGACGCGTTCAGGGAATATAAAACTCAAAACTACCCTGGGCGCGACATTCAGTTACACACAATCTAACAGTCACAGTTAACAATCTATCACAGTCATACATTCGATCTATCAGTCAATCAATCACAGTGTAATTATCACATACAAGCAAATAATAATATATCCTACAGGGTCAAAGAAAATAAATAAATAAATTAATAAGAAATAGTAGTATAAATAAAATTTGTATTCTATGCTAATCAATAAATACTATTCTACCATAATGTCAATAAAAATGAATAGATAAACAATATTTGTGAACCATAAAATTATGTTTTACATTGTCCTGTCGGTTTAAACTTTTATTCAGTTCTGTACATCACCGTTCATATATATAGTAGCGAACAAAAGTTGAAGACCAAAGGGTGAAAGAAAATAAATTAATTAATTGATAAGATAAAAATAAGTATACGAACAATATTTGCATACCATAAAACTATGTTCTGCATTGCTCTGTCGTCTTAAACTTTTGTCTGCTACTGTACACTAACTTCAATTTCGCATAAGGTGTTTCATTGTGTTCAGATCAAACAGACACCCTATACGTTGTACACGCAGAGACAGTGGAAATCGATTCTCCGTCTCAAACAGTCGATTTATATCCACACATATCTTGATCTACGCTTAACATTGAAATCTTCTCTTACACTTCACCCAAAGAATAATTAATTATATCGTGTATTTAATATTGCTATAAATCGACGCTAAATAATTTTTGGAGAAACATTTTCTTCATATTTTCAGCTCGTAATGAGATATTCCATCGTGTTTAAATAAAACAGACACCCTGTATGCTACAAACACACATGCACACGTAAGTACAGAGCGTGATGGAAATCAATCTTGCATCGTAAACAGTCGCTCGATCTACTCTACACTGGCAAACTTAACGCTTGGATCTCCGTTTCCGGCCGCGTCGCTGTTCTCGGAACAAGTAAAGTACAGAGTTGTCTGAGGCGTTCAATTTGAATGGCTTCTATAGCCGTGAAAATAATTAGGGATTCTACTGCGGTCCAAACACAGAAGGCACGACACAATGGTATTAATTGTTACAACGATATCTACTCGAAGGGTGAGGATTGCGGTGAGAAGGGTGAAGGGGTTGGTACTAACACTTTGTCAACTGGGAGCCTATTAACCAGCTTTTCACATGCTGCGTTTGTAAATTTTGTAATGTTCCCTTACACGAAAGTGACTGTTTCGAACGATATCGTATATATATATAGGGTGTTCAGACGAAGCTAGGAGAAAATTGAAGGGTTAACTGTATGCAAGATTCTAAGACGAAAATCAAGAGTAACAATATTGCATTTGACGCTTTGTTTATTAGTTATAAGCAATTAAAAGAATGGGCTATTTTACGCCTGAGAGCAGGCAAATCGGACAACACGATAGGTAAAGCAGGCAGTGACGTTACCTACCGTGTCGTCCGATTTGCCTGCTCCCAGGCGTAAAATAGCCCGTTTCTTAAATTGCTTATAACTAATAAACAAAGCGTTAAACACAATATTGTTATTCTTGATTTTCGTCTTAGAATATTGCATAGAGTTACCCCTTCAATTTTTTCCCAGCTTCGTCCGAACACCCTGTATATAAGCGTGAAACGTATAAATTTCAGTGCCATGATTTACAAGTTCAAGCAAGTAAACCCAACATCTGTATCTAAATGATAAACACACATATTGTATCTGTATTATAAATTACTATAACAATCGAAGTTATCATTTGTTCACCCTCTCTATCAAAAAATTCAATTTCACAGTGTAAAGAAGTCTGTATATAAAGGTATTCCGTGGGTATCTCTATTTTTCATACTTCTTAGACAAGGATTACGTTTTATAATCCAGATTAACGGGATCCGGATGAACGGGGTCCCATTGTATTCAGAGTCGGGCAAACGACGGTAACGCGATATAATTTCGCGGACGAGCCCCGCATATCTACCCCACTCACGTGTCCAATTATTATTTCATACAGAAATCGTGAAACGATACCGTACACCAGTGTACCGATCCGTGGACCATTTGATATCAAGTCGCAAAGAGAGAAAACAAGTAACTTATATCATTTTATTTGTTATTTCAGTCTGAACGATGTTTTATTTTTTACAAATGACAGGATTCCTTCTATTATATCCGTCTATGGCTGTACGAATACGATTGAGTGGGCACGATTTTGGGAAGATGTGGAAAAGTACACAGTGGATTCAGGATTATTATTATATATTTAAAAAGTACCACTGTTTTTATGCTGATCGTATCATTTTATTTTGTGAATGTATTCGACAATCCGTGAAAATATTTTCTGACATTAACCCATTCACTGTCAGGCAAATTATGAGCGTCTTGCCCTGGACGCACAAGAATTTATTTTAAAGAAAATGTAGATTATCATTTTAATAATAAAAAGTGATATTAAAGAAGAATATTATTATATAATATGCATCTTTTCCAATAATTCCTAACTCAAACGGCTATAAACTTATTCCGTGACCAATTGCAATCGAGGTATCTCGTAGTTGGCAGCAAATGGGTTAACACTAGAACTACCGACAATTATGGTGTACTTATTTGCATGGAAGAGATTAAATTGAAAATAACATCAAAAGATATTGAATACATGGAAAACAAATGTTTATTTATACTTTCTATAGAAAATCATAGTAAATTTTGGAAGCTTCACCACGGTGAATTTATAAGGCTACTATGAATAATCACTAATTGGTCATTTTGACTGCTCTGGTAGTTCTAGGGTTAATGCGCTTTTAACACTAGAACTACCGACAACTAAAGTGTATCTGTTTGCATGGAAGAAATTAAATTAAAAATAACATCAAAAGATATTGAATACATAGAAAACAAATCTTTATTTATACTTTCTGCAAAAAACTATACTAAATTTTGGAAGCTTTACCACAGTGAATTTATAAAGTTGCTATGAATAATCACTAATTGGTCATTTTGACTGCTCTGGTAGTTCTAGGGTTAATGAGCTTTTAACACTAGAACTACCGAGATTCATAGTGTACTTATTTGCAAGTAAGAGATCAAATTGAAAATTAGATGAAAAGATACTGAATACATAGAGAACAAATCTTTATTTATACTTTCTATAGAAAATCATAGTAAATTTTGGAAGCTTCACCGCAGTGAATTTATAAAGCTGCTATGAATAATCACCAATTGGTCATTTTGACTGGTCTGGTAGTTCTAGTATTAAACCGGTCCGTGGCCCAAAAAAGGTTCGGGACCGCTTCCGTACACGGTGCGCGTGTTACACGAGGTCGAAAAATTGACGCTATAACGATGAATTATCGAGGAACGGAATACGTGAACGGAAACGTGTATGATTTATTAGTTTGGAAACACGACACAGTTGTTAATGCAGTTTCTTCGCGGCCATGATCGAATTAATTATGTTTTACGCCGAATAATTATTAGGTTTACGCGAAGCTTTCTCATTACTTGCGAATTAATACAAAATGGGATCGGCTTCTAATTTAAATTTTCATAAATTAATTACGCGACAGAAACCGAGGTGTGGTCGAGAACGCAGGAGGATATAATGTTTTAATGACGATTAATTATAAATATGATTAAAAATAAATGTGTATCTTCCGTAGGAGGCAGGAAGGATACGTTTGAATAATTTATTCGACTGTTTTTGTAAAGTGGATGTTTCGACGGAAAAAATTCTATATTCATAATTTTATAATCCCTTCGTTTTTGTATCTCTTTGAAAATAGAGTATGAGAATTTTTGATATTCCTTTTGTTTATAAACAAAAAGTCGCCACAAAATAAATAAATAAATAAGTAAATAAATAAATAAATAAGTAAATAAGTAAATAAGTAAATAAGTAAATAAGTGAATAAATAAATAAATAAATAAGTAAATAAGTAAATAAGTAAATAAGTGAATAAGTAAATGAATAAGTAAATAGATAAATAAATAAATAAGTAAGTAAATAAGTAAATAAATAAGTAAGTAAATAAGTAAATAAATAAATAAATAAATAAATAAGTAAATAAATAAATAAGTAAATAAGTAAATAAATAAATAAATAAATAAATAAATAAATATTCGCATAGTAAGTGTTCGGATAAAGGAAGTTCCATCGTGTTAATATAAGTTAACGCGTGCCGAATCTATCGGCTCCGAAAGCGTCAAAAATCGGAATTCTTGGCCCCGTATCGTACCGAGCGACATCTTTTCAGCTCCACGCAGTTACACGATACTTCTCGCGCGTGCAGCAAACGTCGAATGCAAAGTCGATGACCTGTGTTACATATCGACTGAGCGTATCAACCAGGTGAATACCACGTTTCCAGTGTTTTTTTTTCGGGTATCGCAAACAGGCTGTTGTTTTCGAATTCATGGCGCGTGCGAAATTGCAGCATTTTCACGATCGTCGCGGAACGATGAAAAACATCGGCACATCGATACCAGCCTTCCTGTTGTAATTTTCGCTCGACCTTCGCGTTCACTCTTTCACTTTTAGCTCTCCGGTTAATCCGCCACGTCACACGTTAATCCGACTACGAGCTTCTATGTAAATTTGTACTCTTCGGAATAACACCAAAAAGTATACGGTAGCGGAGAAAAGTTTAAGATCAGAGGGTCAAAGAAAATAAATTAATTAATTAATAAGAAATATGAGTATATAAAATTTTTATTCTATGCTAATCAGTGAATAGCGTTCTACCATAATGATAATAAAAATGAATAGATAAACAATATTTGTAAACCATAAAATTATGTTTTACATTGTCCTGACGTCGTAAACTTTTTTCCTCTACTGTAAATTAATTAATTAATAAGAAATAAGAGTGTAAATAAAATTTGCATTCTGTGCTAATCAATCAATAGTGTTCTACAATAATAATAATAAAAATGAATGTACAGACAATATTTCAAGACCACAAAGCTATGCTCTACATTGTCCTGACGTCTTAAGTTTTTGTGTTCTACTGTAAATTACTTAATTAATAAGAAATAACAGTATAAATAAAATTTGTATTCTATGCTAATTAATAAAGAGTGTTCTACCATAATAATAATAAAAATGAATAGATAGACAATATTTGCGAACCAGAAAATTATGTTTTTACATGCTTGGAGCAACATGCTCCAAACTTTTATGTATATAACTTATATAACGACAACGTATTCTTTGCAAATACAAATTGCAAGATACAAGTTTCTACCTTCGATAATTGTTACAGATGTCTACGTTGACGATACCAATATTGCAAAGCCAAACGTAACGATTATTTATCTTAACACTTCACCGTTTGGGAGCCTATTAATATTTATCTAACCGCGTATTAAAAATTTATTAAAGATTGTACTTTGGAAAAGCAGAAATTGTATTTGATGAACTGTGAACTATATTAGTTCAAGGCTAACTAATAACAATAGTAAACAAAATCAATGGCAGCACCAACAGATGATCATAATGCATTCATGTTATTTCATTATTGATAAACAAACGAGCAACGCTCACCACAGAAATCCGACGATTACTTTCCGAACAATCCAACAGGTATTTAACAATTTTCAATTTTCCTGTAAACGTACGGAAAATGCTGATAGAGGAAAGAAAAAACAAGAGAAATCAGAATTCCATCCCGATCGTTTCACGTTAACGAACAACGGCTTCGTTCACGGTTCGCAGCGCAACGACTATTTATCTTGCAATTAGATCGTCGATCGAAACGTCGATGATCACAATGCATTCATGATATTTCATTATTGATAAACAAACGAGCAACGTTTACCACAGAAATCCCATTTTTTGAACAACCCAATAAGTATTTAACAATTTTCAATTTTCCTGTAAACGCACGAAAAAATGCTGAGCAACGTTTACCACAGAAATCCCATTTTTTGAACAATCCAACAAGTATTTAACAATTTTCAATTTTCCTGTAAACGCACGGAAAATGCTGAGCAACGTTTACCACAGAAATCCCGTTCTTTGAACAACCCAACAAGTATTTAACAATTTTCAATTTTCCTGTAAACGCACAAAAAATGCTGAGCAACGTTTACCACAGAAATCCCGTTCTTTGAACAACCCAACAAGTATTTAACAATTTTCAATTTTCCTGTAAACGCACAAAAAATGCTGAGCAACGTTTACCACAGAAATCCCGTTCTTTGAACAACCCAACAAGTATTTAACAATTTTCAATTTTCCTGTAAACGCACAAAAAATGCTGAGCAACGTTTACCACAGAAATCCCGTTCTTTGAACAATCCAACAAATATTTAACAATTTTCAATTTTCTTATAAACGCACGGAAAATGCTGAGCAACGTTTACCACAGAAATCCCATTTTTTGAACAACCCAACAAGTATTTAATAATTTTCAATTTTCCTGTAAACGCACAAAAAATGCTGAGCAACGTTTACCACAGAAATCCCATTTTTTGAACAACCCAACAAGTATTTAACAATTTTCAATTTTCCTGTAATCACACGGAAAATGCTGATAGAGGAAAGAAGAAAGAAAACAAGAAAATTCAGAATTCCCTCCCAATCGTTTCACGTTAACGAACGACGGCTTCGTTCACGGTTCGCAGCCCAACGATTTCGCTTTGCCCACCTGGTCAAAGAACACTTCCTGTCTCGATTCCCCGTCCTCTATTGTTAAACGTTCATAACGCGCGATCAGAATCAAGCTGCTGCTCCCTCCACTCTTTGCTGGATATTAAATTTTTTGCCTATTCAAACATAACGGAGATAAAACAATGCGCTCTCTCCTCCGTCCTTTATTATTTCCATTAGATCGTTAAGGAGCAGGCACAGAGCGTTCTTCAACGGCAATTTTCTTGGCGGCCGAACGGAGATGAGGTGAATTTTCCTGGCCGCGACAGATCAAAAGCCACCGTGCGAGTTTTCAAATCCTCTTTGGAAGTCAGCGTTATTCTGGCTGGTAGTGCATCGCGGCCGCCCCTACGATTCGTAAGACGTTCTCCTCTTATTTCGAAATTCCCTTTGATATCTGAAATGTCAGCCAGCCAGGGGACAACGTAATGGACCTAGCCATGGCCAACGTTGCACAAACGGCTGACGAGAGGGTGAAATGAAGCTGTTGTGCCCTTGGAGCTAGTTTTATCCGGCAAAAGAGGACCGAACACGATGTATAGAACGCAACCGAAAGTTTACGTACACGTGTTAACCCTTTGACTGCTGAAGACTCTGAGCCGAAACGCTTCGCGTCGACGGCGTGCAGCCGGCACTAACTGTCGCTGGGCACTGAATACTTTTTCACGCAATCTGAATCTGTTCGGCGGTGTATTCAATTGTAATATTGTACAGAATCAAATTACTGTTACTTTATCCACTCCAAAATTAATATTTTTCAATTTTTTAAATATTCTTTATCTTCAATATATATTATTTATTCGTCAAGGGTAAAGTTTTAGAACGCCATAATTTGATAATTATAATGTATTATGAAATATGTAAAATGAAATGTACAAAACGAACTCCAAACCATACATAACTTTTGTCAAATGGCAGATGAACAGATGAAACGAATTTAAGGTATAGGGAAAACTGACGAAATAAACGAGATTTTTCTTGTTGATAAGCAACAAGGTATGTTGTTTCTGAGTGTTACACGGATATGATAAAATAATTTCTTGAGAAATTCAGTAAGACAGCAGTAAATGATCAAAGCCGTCGCCGAGCGCACATGTGCGCCCATAGTCTATATCGACGGCTTGTGCTGGGCGCATATATGCGCCCGTAGTCTATATCGACGGCTTGTGCAGGGCGCATATATGCGCCCGTAACAGTCAAAGGGTTAATACGAGATCATCTTCGATCGGATAATTTCATCTTCGCCTGTGCAAGAGCTATTTTTCATGCGATGGCGGAAAGAATAACGAGACGATCGTCTTTGCCACGCGCGAGCATCCTCGACGAGATTTCACCTCGTGAACGATGCTTGTACTGAGCGCAAATGTGCGCCCATAGGCCACAGCGACAGTTTTCGCTGGGCGCATATATGCGCCCGTAGCAGTTAAAGGGTTAACCCTAGAACTCCTAAGGGGAGGGGCGGGGGATTCTTCGAACCAACAAATTGGAAAACCTTAAATTAGAATCATTTCCCTTTCGTGAAAAATTCTCTTAAAATTATTTATTGTTGTATACACATTTAAGTTTGATATTGTAGGAATGCGATCGAGTGGATGCGAGGCTGGAAAAGTCTGAAGAGTACTTGAGTTGGGCGATTGTCGTGCGAACGCCTATATTCTACGTCACTTAGTTTAATAAAATTTACATATATGACTATTTAACCTCTGAGTTTAACTAATAAAGTTAGTCGTCTAATGATAGTAACTTCAGAAATTTTCAGATTTGAAATATTCACTAAGATTCGCCTATATTAAATGTTATTCAGTTTAGTTAAGTGATATACTAAAATTTACATATATGACTATTTAACCTCTGAGTCTAACTAATAAAGAAACTAACTAAAGTGTGAAAATTTGCGAAACTATCATTTGGTGACTAACAATCACCTCTCGAGCACAAAGGGTTAACTGGTAACACATTCTCTTGCAAAAGTTTTCTTTTTTTTTTGGCAGCATTTAAGTTCATGTTTCCATTCCTACGATGAACGTAAACAAGCCGAGTATTTTAGGTGCTTTATTTGAAATTCACTTCAAAGGATAATTCCTTAAGTGGTACTTATTTTTTCTTTTTTTTAATTGTATCAAACATAGCTCTCAAGCATTGTTGTAACTTATATTTATTTCGTTGACTCGTTGATCTTAAATTTTTGTCCACTACTGTATCTAAAATGGCACTTTAACACTATTCCTACCGACGCTTCACGTATACCTATTCCTACCGCGACATTGCCACGTAAGACAGACTACAAATTTTTCTCAGAAAATAAACAATGAAAAAAGAAGTGAATATTGAAAAACGTATTATACGTATATTTGAGAAAAAGTCTGAAGTTTAAAGGCAATTCAATTACGTTATATCTATGAAATTCTAATCGAAATTTTAAAAACGGTCATTTGACTGGTTGTGGTAGGAATAGTGTTAAAAATGTTGAGTGTGACTCGAAATAAGCGTTACTGTGATAAAAATTGACGTCGAGTCACACTCGACAAAGGAGTGTAAAGGATTAATACAAACGGACAAGTTCGAATTCGACAGGAAAACGCAAAAATTGTCGGAATAGCGATAGGGTGAACGAAGGTATTCACTTGTGGTATGAATCACCACTGAACGAGCGTACCTTGTCCATGGCAATATTAGCAAGCTTGATCTATATACCACCAGAAAACTTGTTAGCGTAGTTGCGAACAAACGGGAGCTCGTTCAGTGTTAATTAGGACCACATGTTCGAGTGAATACGCACCCTAAGGTCACGGTTCAAGTGGCCGTGTGTATTCGCTCGAGTTGCGGCAAGGGATGTTGAAAAATTAATGAGTTGAGTTTGGTGTTCGGAAACTAACGGTTTTCAGTATTTAGCGGTCATTTGAATCTTCAAAAGCAACGAGAACACAATGGTTTCGATGAAAATCCAAAAGATTTAAGGAAAATGTTAAACGATCCTAAATCTAAGATGCTTTTAACTGCTAATTGTTAATTTATTTATAATTAATATACATAATTTATTTACTCGTAGATGTATGAAAATATCTAAACATAGCGAATAAGTAGGTTTAATGTTATGCAACGTTTATTTAATAGTATTTTTTGGAAAGTAACGGAAGCTTTGATTTTCAATTGTTCGTTACTCAAATGACAGACAATTTTTTCTGGGCATTACTAAGTAAACAGTGTAACTTTCCTATCGCTACAGTGCTGACTTCGCCTGTGCGTAGCTGCACGTAGAGACAGCTGTGCAAGGCGGATTGCCTGAATTCAGGGATTTTTGGGTCGACCTTTAATTATTAATAACTAATTAACGGAGCCTTAAATGCAACTTTGTCACTCTTGATTTTCGTTTTATTTTATCGCATAGAATCACCCCCTTCATTTTTATCCACCTGTAAATTTACATCCAGCATAAATAAATAAATAAACAAACAAATTACAGGAACAAATATACGAATTAATAAATAAATAGACTGGGCAATTATTAAGTAAAGAAATAAACGAACAACTGGCTGAATGAATAAATAAATTCATTAACGATTAATATGTAAGCAAATAAGCGAAATGTTAAATAGATGAACGAATGAACAAATATTATAACAAAATAATCTGGTATCTATTAAAGAACAGTTCACGTGAATTCGTGCCCACTGAAACGGTCTCCAACCTAAACATTCCACTCTCTCTAGCCCCTTGGATTAACCTTTACGACGTAAACGCTTTCATTGGCGTCAGTGAGGCAAGCTGCAGAGAAACGCTGGCAACAACACGATAAGACCTTACAGACCTTCCACGATCCATTTAAACCCCTTCGTACTAGTCGCGAGATCTCGCGCCGCAAAACGCACCAACCACCACCATCGTCGTCGTCGTCGTCGTCGCTTCCTTCCGTGATTCAATTCAGCCCAGCACCTCGATAGCGACAGATTAATACGCTGAAAATGACTGGGGGCGAGGGGCCCGGAATGAGCTTCCAACTAGGCGACAACGGAACGCGTATTCACGAGACGAAACACGGATCGCAGTCGCGTTTTGCGAAATGCACTCCATATTCGCGTTCCGTTATTCGAATAAATTTATAATACGTTATAAATGGTCTAATTTCATTACGAGATAATTAAAAAAGAAATAGTATTTCGTTTTAACTCTTTGTGGACGACATTTTCCTATCGCTTGGAGCTAACGAAATCTAACATAAGTACCATGTACCTTCGAATGATTTTTTATTTTTATTATGTAATATTATTTATCTTGTTACAAAATACATTGGAAATGCAAAGTATATACTTTGTAATAAATGGTCTACATAAAATTATGATGAAAAGATGACTTTTCGTATGTGCAAATACGTTTTGTAAGAGAGAACTCAACTTTTACTTTCTTTATGATCTTTTATACCTTTGTTATTGTAGGAATGCGATCGAGCGGATGCGAGTTTGGGAAAGTCTGAAGAGTACTTGAGTTGGGCGATTGTCGTGCGAACGAAGAATGTTTGGGCTCGAATGTTTCTAAGGCGTGAAAGATGAGAACTTGAGAAAACGGTGCGACTGAGAAATTTTGGGTGGTCGTGACCGAATGCGTAGAGTGAGAAAGGTTGACAATTAGAATGAAAGGAAACGAGTGTTTGGAAGAATATATGTAGGAATGCGATCGAGTGGATGCGAGTTTGGAAAAGTCGGAAGAGTACTTGAGTTGGGCGATTGTCGTGCGAACGCAGAATGTTTGGGCTCGAATGTTTCTAAGGCGCGAAAATGAGAACTTGAGAAAACGGTGCGACTGAGAAATTTTGGGTGGTCGTGACCGAATGCGTAGAGTGAGAAAGGTTGACAATTAGAATGAAAGGAAACGAGTGTTTGGAAGAATATATGACGGGAAAAATGCGAGCGCGAGGCAGAAAGTATTGGACGGTGAAGACAGAAAGGTTTGGTTGTGAACGTAGAAAGAGTGCTAAAGTTGCTAAGTTGTAAAGTCGTTTAAGTTGTTTTGTTAAATTGTTTTAAATATATTGTTATTAAGTTTTAATCGCTTCACTTTTTATTTTTCACACCTGAATTCCATCTTCTGTTCTACATTTTATAGAACATTTCCTATATTATTTATATAATTTTCAATGAATATAGAAAAACTAGTGTCATCGTTTTGTTCTCTATTCCGTCCTTAATATACTGCTTTTTGAATCATGTAAATATTGTTTCTTGTTTGGTTTTTATGAGCGTTTTCCCAAACCCTAGTATAACCGTGAAATTCGGCCGGTTATTCTCGTATAGGCACCTCTTTTTCGCCTGCCACTGAAAGGGTTAACGGGATCGCGACGAATCACGCGCTGAAATATTATAAGAGATTGACGTGGTAACGCGGAAGAACGCGTTTTCTGGCTCGCGGATTCAGTTAGGCGTGAAATTATGAAAATTGAATCGACGATCGAATCTCGAAAGCATTCGAAGTTTTTCAACCTTTTTCACAGCTTGCGAGCTTTCGACAGTTTCAAGTATTCAGAGCTTACAACACTTTTAAATTTTTAACTACCCACAGCTTACGAGCTTTCGGAAGTTTCAAGTGTTCAGAGCTTACAAGCCTGGCAAATTTTTTAACTTTTTCAGAGCTTGCGAGCCTTTGAAATTTTTAACTTCTCAGAGCTTACGAGCTTTCCGAAGTTTCAAGTTTTTAGTACTTATAACCATTTGAAATTGTTAACTTCTCAGAAATTGAAATTTGGAACTTTGAAGTATTCAGAGCCTATAACCCTTTGATATTTTTAACTTCTCAGAGCTTACAAGTCTTTGACATTTTTAACTTCTCAGAGCTTGCGAGTTTTCGGAAGTTTCAAGTCTTTAGAGGTTACAACCTTTTGAAATTGTTAACTTCTCAGAAATTGAAAACTTTTGGAAGTTTCAAGTATTCAGAGCCTATAACTGTTTAACATTGTTAACTTCTCAGAAATTGAAATTTGGAACTTTCTGGAATCCAGAGCCTATAACGCTTTGACATTTTTAACTTCTCAGAGCTTTCAAGTCTTTGACATTTTTAACTTCTCAGAGCTTGCGAGTTTTCGGAAGTTTCAAGTCTTTAGAGGTTACAATCTTTCGAAATTGTTAACTTCTCAGAAATCGAAAGCTTTTGAGAATCTCAAGTATTCAGAGCCTATAACTCTTTGACATTTTTAACTTCTCACAGCTTACGGACTTTTGGGAGTTTTGGGTATGCAGAGCTTATAAACCTTTGAAATTTTTAACTAGACAAAATTTAGTACTAACCGTACCCAGTGGCCGGGTATTCTCTTGCGTCAAATATTTTTAAATCAGTGATAATTTGTTAGTAGTTAAAAATCATTGTCACGTGAAATATTTATTTTCAACAGCAACTTTAACAGTGAATGATTCTTTAATATATTTCAATAAGTAAAAATTTGTACAAACTAAAAATTTGTCAAAGTATGATATTCAATAAAACATGTGACTAAGTAAAGTGAAACACCACAAAGGTTGCAAACATAGCTAGTTTCACTTCTTTTTCCGTTGATTTTGCACACTTTGCAACATTTTGTCGTGAAATTTCTTGTTTTTCGAAATATTTTTCTTTCTTGTTTTTCAGGGTTTCAAATAATTAATTCACGATACAAATTATCGAAAACTGCCCTTGACTATCACGTAGCAATTGTACGATGTCTCGTTAACGACCTCCTACGACGCAATATGAAAGATATCGGCCCCGAACGACGAAACATGCAAGACGAGATATCTCGTCAGCGATCCCCAACGCTGAAACATGCAAGACGAGATATCTCGTCAGCGGTCCCCAACGCTAAAACAGAAAAGACGAGATATCTCGTCAGTGGTCCCCAACGCTGAAACAGAAAGGACGAGATATCTCGTCAGCGGTCCCCAACGCTGAAACAGAAAGGACGAGATATCTCGTCAGCGGTCCCCAACGCTGAAACAGAAAAGACGAGATATCTCGTCAGCGATCCCCAACGCTGAAACATGCAAGACGAGATATCTCGTCAGCGGTCCCCAACACTGAAACATGCAAGACGAGATATCTCGTCAGCGGTCCCCAACACTGAAACATGCAAGACGAGATATCTCGTCAGCGGTCCCCAACACTGAAACATGCAAGACGAGATATCTCGTCAGCGGTCCCCAACGCTGAAACATGCAAGACGAGATATCTCGTCATCCGTCCGCAACGTGTTAAGAGCATCAAGACGAGCGCGGATATTGGAAGTAACCGAGTGAACGTCGGCGAAATCCGTTTGACGATTTTAAAGCCGGAGGGTTTCACGTGCGACTAAACGCGAACGAGACTAAACTTCCCCCTCGATACCGTGTGCAATGCACCGCGAACGGGGAAACAATAACGAATCCACGACACTTGAAACGACACGTACCAACGCCTCTAAACGTCTTCCTTTTCTCTTTCCCGTTCCTCTTTTAGAAACTCATCGGTTTCGCCTGTGAAAAGAAAGAATCGATGCTAATGAAGCGGCGATTTTCACGCCTTCGCGTTGACGTGCATCGAGCAGGAAGTCGACGAGGCTCGTTCGTTTGAGTAATTGGTAACGCAGTTTTCCGGACGATCGACACTTTTATGTTTTACTCGGTTTAAACGTGATTCTCACAACGATCCAAGCTAGCTTCTGCACGTTTTAACCCGTTTGTTTTAAATATAAAAAAATTGACGGAACGGAAAGTCAACAATTATAACCTGATATATGCAGATGGAAAGAAATTTTCCAGTTTAAACAAGTTTACATTATAAAACATTATATAATTAATATGTATACGTTATCTCATGAAAAAAAGTTATTTCTTAAAATGTCAATAAATTAGCATACGACCTAAAAATTACTCGGGCCCATAGAGGGTTAATTTATATATTCCTTAACCCTTTGACTACTGTTGGCGCCTATTGGCGTCCGACACATATTGACTTCCCGGTGCGTTTAATGTAATAAATTTCAGTATTTTGAATACTTTAATATACTTCCTCAGAAATGCATGTCTAACGAAAAATTTCGCCATACCCAGTGGACGTCGCGAGTGAATTCGTACCGTACCGTACGGCCAGTGCGTGCCAAAGTCTACCGTAGTCAAAGGGTTAATATGGGTTCAGCTTAATTAAGTATGTTATGATTCACGTTGATTTTAATTTAGTCGTTTTTAGAATTTGGATCTTTTTAGGCACACAATGAAATTGTTTTTATTTGAATAAGTAACGCTGTAACTTATCTATGGGTAATATGACATTGGTGAAAACTTATGTGTTTTATAAATGTGTATGACATGAAACTTTAATTATTAACCACTATGGTGGTTCCTATTGTATTTATTGATAAATTACTGTATTATATGAAAGCAAATTTTTCGCGTCTCTTCTAACCACTTTCTTTCTAACTGATACCTAGTCAATTAGCATGAAAATATAAGAAATTATAAAATATTATGTAATTTAATAAAAACATTAAAAATATTAATCCTGGAACTTTTCAAACCCTCCCCTATAGATTCTTCAAAGATAATTTCTCTACCAAAGTTATATGATACTGTGCATCTAAAGGATAACCACATTATCACGAATTCAAAGTACAGAAAAAAAAAATCAGTCTCTGTTCATCTTTTGCATATTATGTATACAAGTGACTCAGAATCAACCAAATTCACAAGTAAATGCATTGAAACCATCGAGTAATAATTTATCGTTAATTTTACAGCAATTACTAATTTTTACTCCCCTTGTTTACACGCAGCGCCCTTTCCCTTTCCCTGCTCGTTCCTTTTACGCCCCATCGCTAAACCGCAGCAGCTTCATTTTCACCAACCAAGCCACAACTCCTCTGTTCAAACCGTGCTTCGTGGAATTACAAACAGTGGCGACGATAAATTCGCCGGTTTGGAGCCGTAAATCGACGTCTTATTTACGTTCGCGAGGGGTCGAGATCAGGATCGGGCAGCCATAACGGGTCAATAAACGTGATATAAACGCAGGGGCGGGTTTATCCGTTAGCTCCGGAGATATAATAACTCTTCGCCGGGTAATCGAGACGTCAACGTTCCCCCTCCCCTCGTCGCAAGACTCGCATACTGCGTGTGGCTGTCAAGAAGTCCCGCTGAAGGAATGCGAGTTTAATTGGTTCACGAACAAGGGACACGCCCCACCCCCCACGCATTCTCGACTTTTGCGTATTATTGGCTCAATCAACGACTATGTTAATGTATGACGTTAAGAATCTAAACATGGTGGCTATGGAGTGGGGATAGGCAGAGCAAACGAGGGGTCCCTTGCTCCTGTACCGTTCCGCGAGTCTTCTTGTCAGCAGCACATAGTACTGTGCAAAGTTAGGAAGATATCCCATGGAAGAAATGGGAATTTAATTGGTTCGCGAACAAAGGGCACGCCCCACCCTCCACGCATTCACAACTTTAGCGTATTATTGGCTCAACCAACGACTATGTTAATGTATGACGTTAAGAATCTAAACATGGTGGCTATGGAGTGAGGATAGGCAGAACGAACGAGAGACCTCCTGCTCCTGTACCGTTCCGTGAGACTTCTTGTCAGCAGCACATAGTTCTGTACGGAGTTGGGAAGATGTCCCATGGAAGGAACCTGGGGTCTGATTGGTTAGAGACTCGCCTTGGCCACGTGCATTTTCAGCTTTAGCTTTCTATTGATCGAAATAACTACACCTACCAATTATTTAGCCTAAGCGTGAGGCCTAGAGTTAGTGGTGGGGGACTATTTAACGGCCTCGTCACTTCAAATATGCAAGAACAACCCCAACTGACGTTAATAATATACATGTATTGTTCTACCCCTACCATTATGCTGTTATACTCCTATTACCCATACTACAAAACATTTCTCATAGCTACCGAGCGTATAACACAAAACCAACCATGCAACGCGATCGCGTTTGCCGCGTACAAAATGAATTAACCTGTCGCGCATTACTTAATGATGTCCGGTCAAGCAGCTGCACGGTTCGAAATACATGGCCCGGTTAATAACTTATAATACCCGCGAGCCAATAGCGTTCCTAAAGTGCCACACTCTCGAAACTAAACTTATCACTTCCGTGCGAAACACAGAGATATTTGCTCCCAGGTGGGAAAGGTCCCGACGAGCACATTCTCTACCATTGGTAACACGAAGAAAGGCGAATAGAGCAGAGAAAATCTGAAATAATAATGTCGCCTGGCCAAACGAAAACGCGCCAAGTTGGTCGCGCGGTGGTGGGGGGACACACGTGGCGGGGGGGAACGCGTGGTGGGGAGAGTTCGTGGGACAGAGAGACGTAGCCTTGCAAGCAGGAGTGACGTAACAGCGCTGTGGCGAACATCGCATTTATTATTTACACGGTAAAACGGGCGGACGTGGAAACGGCCGCTGCTAAGACGTCCATTTACGATTCCCGGAGATACGACTTGCCGTTTTTTCTTTCGTTTTCGCCCTTCCTTTTCTTTTTTCGCCTGTCTCCCCTTACGAGAGTCTCCATCGTGGGGAGTAAAAGCACGGAGTCACCGCTGACAGACCGCAGAGAGACAGTTAAGGGGGGAAAAGAAAGTGTTGAGGGACGAAAGTTTCGACCACCAGCGGAATCAGTCGCGAGATTCCGTTAAAGGAGTTTGTGTACACGGGAAGTGTGTATAGTACGTTGGCTACTACATTGTCGAGTATTGGAAAGTCTGTAAACAAGGAAACCACCGTGGGTCTGTTCCTTGCTTTATGTGTACACACGTTTCTCTCCCTCTTTTTCCACAGTTTTTGCTTCTTTTTCTCGCTAATTCGACTTCGTTATTGTTTTATTTTGTGTAAAAATTTGTGTAATTTCTAGAGTCCTTTGTATGTCTCCACATTTTCCCCCTTTCGACACGTACAGGGAACATAAAAACCGAACTTCTCTGGGGCTACATACAGTAGCTCCAAAAAGTATTCGTACACTATGTTACAAATAAATTCGTTTAACCCTGAAATTCTGAGTCTGATAGAAGTATTTGATAAAATTTTGTGGGCATTTAGATCTTAATAGTATACGTATGAATTAATCTCTTCTTTTTATCTAAATGCCATTTTGAAGGGATGACACCAGCGTTGAAGTTTCTGAGTTTTCTCTCATTTTTTAAAGATAACTTTATGAACTTGATAATGGTGATAAGGTACTTGATGAAGCAAAACCTTCCAAATAGAAAATGTTTAATTTTTAATGCCCTATCGCCCTGCCATAAAAAAAAGAACACAGAAAAGCTTGTATTCAAAGCGTGAAAAATCGCTGAAACTTTGAAATTCGTTATCAGCCCCCTTAAAAGATATTTTGCCGCCAAAAATTTCTCCACACAAGACACACCATGCTCTGTACACACATAAAGTTTCATTGAAATCAGAATTTCAGAAGTAGATGAATTTCCTTATAATACAGTGTACGAATACTTTTTGAAGCCACTGTACAAACAGTTAACCAGTGCCTTGCTAACATATTAAATCAAACCATGTATTAAAACTACAAATAAAGACTCTACATGCTAATCAATAATTAGTGTTCTATCGTGATAACAATAAAAATGAATATATAAATATTTGCAAACCATAAAACTATGTTTTAGACTGTTTTCTCGTCTTAAACTTTTGCCCGTTACTGTATGTACACGATTTCACGTGAAAAACAGAAACTCGGTTTCCCCGTGATAAGAAGGAGTATATCGGAATAGGATATCTCGAAACTCGCGGTTGTAGTATCTCGTCGCGTTAGAGATCTCTTGATATCGGTTTTTACGCTACAAAGCTGGGGGGATATATCGGGAATGATAAGCTGCTCGCTCGAGTGAGAGGAAAGCTTGTTAAGAGTATAATGGGATCAATACGAAAACTAGTGTACCTATATACGTATACACGCGTATACTGTACAAGCAAGAATATATAATATAGAACGCATGTGAGTTTTAACTCTTTTCACTCGAAAGGCGACACTCAGTCACCAAATCATAATTTCGTAAATTTTCAAATCCAAAGGTTTAATCCTTTGCGCTCGAGAGACGATTATTAGTCGCCAAATGATAGTTTCACAAATTTTCAAATTTTAGTTAGTTTGTTTATTAGTCAGACCCGGAGATTAGATAGTCATATATGTAAATTTTAGTATACGACCTAATTAAACTGAATGAAGTTTAATATAAGGAATCTCAGTGAATATTTTGTACTTGAAAATTTTTGAAGTTAATACTGTTTAGACACCTAACAGTAACCTCTCGAGCACAAAGGGTTAAATAATCGCATGAGTAAATTCTAGTATATTGCTTAACTAAACTAAATGAAATGCAATATTAACGACTTTTAATGTATAATTTGGCACTTGAAAACCTTTGAAATTAGTATTATTAAACGACTATGAGACACTTTTAGAGTACAAAGAGTTAAATAATCAGATGAGTAAATTCTAGTATATTGCTTAACTAAACTAAATAAAGTTCAATATTAATAAGTTTTAATGCATAATTTGGCACTTGAAAACCTTTGAAATTAGTATCATTAAACGACTATGAGTCACTTCTCGAGTGCAAAGTGTTAA
>JAOPTO010001089.1:0-27572 GCA_033822845.1 Tetrapedia diversipes | reverse complement strand
AATACGAGAAACTTGCGAACTCTTTCCAACGTTAGATTGTCGCGAGTGGTACGAGCAACGAGTAGTCGAGCCCACTTTATCATCTTTAGAAGAATTTCAGGAATGCGGTAGCGGATGGGCATTGTAACGCATTCTCAATTTTTACAATTAATATCAGCAAATATAATCCCATGCGTGCGGGATGAGACATCGATCTGCCGCGAGAAATAATGTTGAAGAGAGCGGTCGTTAATGTGCAACCAACGGACAATGCATGTTTCGCATGGGCGGTGCTCGCCACTCGATATCCAGCTTCGGTATCCAATAACGCATCGGTATTCAAGGTCCAGAGAATTGAGTTTCCGATGACGTTGAATCAAATTAACAAATTTGAACGTATCAATGACATATATATCTGTGAACGTTTACACCATAGAGAGGAAAGCTGAAGAAACAGACCTGGCGATCCTTCCGATACGTCTCACACACAGAAAGACGAGCAAGTTCGCCAATTTGATGTAAGTGAATATCCGCGAGATGACAAAGTAGGACATCTGCGATCGGTATGTACACATACATATGTTTAAGAGAACGATGGGAGTGTCTTCTCGATCACGACATTGAAACATTTTAAATTTTACAGATGTTCACACTATTTCTATCCGGAGAAGAAGTTGCAGACGCGTGCAATAGACAGCGGGAAAATGAACGGTTGCGCGATCGTATTACCGAACGAAGACGACAAGTGGTTAAATTTCGGCGATTACTGTAGGAAAGAGCGGCTCCCGTTTGTCGTGTACGCCGATCTGGATTGCATTCTGCAGAAGACAGAGAAGGATGAAAAAGAAGAGGAGGAAGAGGTGGAGGAGGAGCAAGAGAAGTACTCGAAAGCAAAGATTTACGCGTATCAGCAGCACAAGGTATTTAGCATCGGGTACTACGTGCACTGCTCGTATGACCAGTCATTATCGATGTATCGATATCGCCGCGATAGTGATTGCGTCTCGTGGTTCGTCGAAGAACAGGAACAATTAGCGTGTCGCGCAAAGAATATACTGTCCGGTAACGTAACCATGGAGCAATTAACGAAAGAACAGTGGAATGCAATTCGAAGCGCAATGCACTGCTACGTATGCGAAAAACCGTTCGCTCAAGACGACAAACGGGTACGCGATCATTGCCATTTGACCGGATGATACAGAGGTCCCGCGCATTAAAATTGCGATCAAAATTACAAAGAATCGCATTTCATTCCCGTAATTTTCCACAATTTAAGCGGTTATGGTGCGCATTTTATTATCAGAGGAATAGCGAATGCATTTGCCGGTACCATCGATTTATTATCGACAACAAAAGAATGATATATCTCGTTCACGAAAAAAGTTGAACCTACGGAAAACGTGCATAAAATATGTGTGAAATTGTGATTCATCGATTCATATAAGTTTCTCAACACCAGCTTGTTCTGATTAGCATTCTTCCGAAACAAAGATAAACTTAATATATTGCATACCGAATTTTCGCATTTGTCCATCGAAAACTTTGATTTATTGACGCGGAAAGGCATCTTTCCGTACGAATACGTGGACTGCGTCGACGAGTTACAAGATCCATGTTTACCGCTGTGCGAGTTATTTTACAGGTCTTTAACCTGCGACACGATATCCGAGAGCGACTACGCGCACGCCGCGAACATCTGGCGACGGTTCTCCATCCAAACATTAGGCGAATATAGCGACTTGTACATGAAGATCGATCTCTTGTTATTAGCCGATATTTTCGAAAATTTTCGCAATAGTTGCGTTCAAAGTTATGGATTGGATCCCGCTCATTATTACACTTTACCGGGCTTCACATGGGACGCCATGCTAAAGTATACGCGTATTAACTTCGAACTACTCACCGACGTCGACATGGTTCTGTTCATCTAACGTGGTATACGCGGGGATTTAAGTCAGTGTTCGAACAGATATGCTCATGCTAACAACAAGTACATGCAATCGTACGATTCTTCGAAGCCAACATCGTATCTCATGTATTTCGACGTTAAGAACTTATAATGTTGGGCAATGTGTCAACTATTCCCCTACGCAGAATTTCGATGGGTCGAGGATGTACCGAATTTTGACATATCGTCGATCGCGATATAAGTGCACGATGCGCGCACCGACCTACACTTCTGTCCGACGCGCGATAAAAGCCAGGACAAGTTGCTCGCCACGCTGTACGATAAAAGGCGTTACGCGATACATTATCGTATCCTACAGCAATGTATACGTCACAGGATTCGTGTTGCATAAATTCGTTGTGTATTGCAATTCGAGTCCATGGTTGCAAATCTACATCGTACTTAATGCACAATTTTGAGAAAGATTTATGTAAATTAATGAACAATGTGGTATTCGGAAAACCATGGAGAATGTGCGGATTCACGTTTTCGTAAAACTTGTGACAAAATGAGATGGAAGATACTGGGCCGAGGCACTGATCGCGCAACCCAATTTCCACAGTAGAAGCGTCTTTTCGGAGAATCCTGTCGCCGTTGAATTGCGTAATCTGGAGGTGAATTTCAATAAACCGGTCTATATGGGTATGTGTATACTCGACATATCAAATACTTGTTTGTACGAGTTTCATTACGAGTAGATGTTACCAATGTATCACGATAAATTCCAAATAATGTACACGAATACGGATAGCCTGATATAGCGTCTCCAGCGCGAGGACGTTTACGAAACCATGAAACGCGATATCGCCAGATTCGATACGAGCGATTACCCGGTCGACAGCGCATACGGCATACCGCTCGCGAATAAGAAAGTGCCCGGTCTGATGAAGGATGAAAACAATGGGGCGATTATGACGGAATTCGTCGGACTTAGAGCAAAAATGTACGCGTGGAGAGTAAGCGTTAAGACGGACGCGAATAAAGTGAAGGGTATAAAAACTAGCTTCGTGGCCAAATCGCTAACGTTCGACGATTACACGCGGTGTCCGAATCAAGAAACTGAAATGTCGCGACGTCAATCTTGTATAAGATCCAAATTGCACGATGTGTATACCGTACGAGAGACTAAAATTGCTCTAAGCCCGTTCGATGACAAACGAAATATTGTGCCCGATTCCACCAACACGGTACCATGGGGACATTATCGGGTAGCTTTGTAAATACAAAAATTACAATAACTTAAAGTTGTATATGTATATTGTTAATACTATCATTATTATATTGTTTTATTATATATATTCTAATGAAAATAAGTACCGCATTCTAACAATAATGAAAGGTTGTGTGTGTCTACAATACATTATTTTTATGTATCCAAGAGTTGTGCGAGACGTCAAATCCTAGACATTTCAAATAAACTTTCTCACCTTTCCTGCGCAACACCTTTTCCACGGGATACACGTTGGGATTTGCTGCGCGATGCAGCTCGTATTTGTGAAATCCACCGGCAACAGGTTTTCCGCTACAATCCTCGAGTAAGTCGCAGAATTCGTTCTTTGTATTTCGATGATCTTAAATATCTCGGTGGACCAATTTGGTGTGTAACCTTTATCAAAGATCGTCTTGAACTTGCTCACGCGTACGCCCACTTTGAATCTCGCCAGAGCGGCGATCTTTGCGTTGCCGTATACCGTATTCAAAAGTTTATCGGCGATCGCTGGTGTTACATCGATCGGCCGCATCCTAATGATTCGATGTTTTCTCGCGTTGTACTCCGACACAAGATGCGATAACGCGTCGATCCATCTGTACATTCCGTTGAGCGTGAACAATTTCCACATGTCGTTCTTCAACGTACGATTAAATCGTTCCACAACCGAGGCCTTCATAATCGAATACGTCGAATAATGATTGATTCCGTGTTTCCTCATAACCTCCCCCACATCTACATTGTAAAATTACTTTTCTCTGTCGATTTGCAAATTTTTCAGACGTCGCCCATCGTTTCGAATTATCTTCGCGATAGTTTTCACCATATCGCTTCCGCTCTTGTTCTTGAGCGGTACGGCCCACGCGTACTTGCTCAAAACATCGATAACCGTGAGTATATAATGGTAGCACTTGTTGAAGTGAGTGTAAGAACGCATTTCCACCAGATCCGCCTGCCATAGATCGTCGCATCTGCGGACTATTAAGCGTCTTCGTGGATAAATTACGGCATGTTTGACCGTGACATTATTCTCCATGAATGACACAGTATCGCGCATGCATACTTTCTTATCCGTCCGCCTGTTCGATGCGCGCACTCGTATTTCCTCATGAGGTGTGTTATTTCATAGGGTGATGTGGTCACTACGTCGGGTAACGCATTGAATCATCTTCTCGATCTCATTTAATGTGATTCGTAACGATTGTACGTTTCCCTGAAGTTTGATCATCCTTCCATCGAATTCATCTTGTCGATCTTTTAACATTTTTACAATTTGTTTCACGTAACGTTTGTTAACGAAGTCACCGTCCGATTCTGAATGCGCAACGCCCCGTATTTTCCGCGATTTCGCATCAAAGCCGCGTCGGCGGCACTCAGACAGAGCGCGTTGTCGCGCACGTGATTTCTAAGCAATCTGCACCACCGATAAGATGGTCTAACCATCGTTCTGTCTCTTCCGAGCGATGTTCCAAATTTATCGATACGCATTTCGACGCTGACTGATTGATTGACTCACGCGTAGTTTTAATTTATAATAAGACCAGCTTCGCAAAGTTCCTCGATAATCGACAGAATTTCATTGTCGTTAGCATTGTTGCCCGCTTGGCGCGAGGCTTCCAGCAATCGAAGACGATCTACCAACTCGTTGGTATCATTCCAATGCACGTAATCGATTTTATTGTCGCCTAGCGTCATAACGCTCGGCACGCTTACACCTTCCCCAATTTTTCCAAGAAGCAATAAGGGTTCTATTACATTCTTATATTTGTATCCCTTATTACCCAGTACAGGATTAAACACGTTGTGATCGCGTCTATGCGCGTTTGTCGACAGCAATATGTGTTTGTATTTTTCCTTATCGTTCTCGGTGTATGAGGTATCGTCGGGAATTCTCCTGAAGATCAACTCGTATAGAACCGGTGTTTGGGCATATCTTATTCCGTCTACGATTATAATGTCGTTCGCGTCTCTGTCAATACGTTTATCGCCGAACATTGTTCCATCATTGTTAAAATAAACACCGTAAACATGATCCATGTTGCTGTCTTTGTTGCCGCTCAACGCAGCACCCATGTATTTTTGTCCCAATGGGTCGAAGTGATTCCGTAACATCTCCTGACCTTCGGGCGTTTTCAACTCGCGATCAGTTCAGATCAGTCGCATACTCTTCCCAGCTAATTCCCTTAGTCACCCACCTCTTACATACATTAGAAGTACTCTCGTCACACACACCCGTAACCATTCGTATAAGGATCACATTGTGATCACTTATATCTCAATCATTCTTAACCTCCCATTCATAATGGCACCCAGCCGGCACGCCGTTCACCAGAGTGACATCAATGTCACTCTGCACGTTCATATCTGAAAACGAATGAAATTCACTCGGCTCATTCAGCACGACCATTCCTTTCTCTAAAATCCATTCCTCAAGCACTCTTCCACGCATTTCATTCATAGCACTACGACCCCGTCCCTTGCTGAACCACGGGGGGAGGTCGCGTTCGTATCCATACCGAAAAGCACATGTTTCACTCTCACCATGTACGCCAGGTACGGGTCAATATTTTGGCCGTAACGACAATACATCGACACTACATACAGCTCACCAAAGTCCCGCTTCAGCCACACACACACACCATATTCAAATTGTACACTCTCTCACACACATGGACTCCACACTCGCTCCACGCACAACCACTGCAGCTCTAGCAGGTTCACTCTCACACCCATATATTTGCACGCTACTTAAATTCATCTTCAGTCACACCCTCATTCTTTAAATTTTTCGCACACATCTCATTCATGAACTCTTCGCTGGTCATTTCATTTGGAACATCAAACACCACCACCTTGGGACCTATTTTCCTTGGCGGTTCGACCTTCAACCCCGCTTCACCGAACTTTTCACACGCTTTCAGCAATTTTGCCTCACGCTGACTAGCTGCCTCAATGGCGAGGCCACCGCTCCTTGTCTTCCTCACAGCACGCACTCGCACATTCAGGCTCCCACTCACTTCCTTCAACACCTTCCGCTTCACTTCTTCACTGTTCATTTTCACACTCTCATCCTTCGGCTTGACAACAACGGGGTATGACGGCATACTCGCTGTCTTATTCGCACTCGTACTCGAACCACTTGACACGCGCTCACGACTTACGGCACCCTTACCAGCAACATCCGCAAAAGTCACACTTTTATTCACACTCGCACTGCTCATCTGCACTCTCTTCTCGCATTCTTGCGATCGACCTTTTGAACGTTCACTTCTCGCAACCATCCTCATCAACAAAACTTCGTACTCAGCCACACAGTTTAATACATGCTCACCAGTTGATTTAGACGCACTCAGCTCATCCAGACACACATCACTCACACACTCACCTCCCACACTAGCCCTTTTCAATCGCTTCGCAGGGCTCACACTACGCGAAGCGAGGACCGCGCTCCTACCGCGAGGAGAAGGAGTACACCGCAGAACCTCCGTCATAACGACTTCCTCTACCACCTCTTTATCTCCCCCCAAATCCCGAGTTTAACAAATTTAAGATCCATATTGTTCCCACGAGTAGGGACGCTTTATCCCTCACTCCCCGGGTGACGCCCTTCCCGAGGAGAAGACTCGTCACTGCAGGTATCCTGAGGTGGCCGCTCGCAGGCTGGTGCACCCACCTAGCCACTCCCTGTGCGTCTGGCGACGGGGTGGTGCCGCTCGCAGGCTGGTGCACCCACCTAGCCACTCCCTGTGCGTCTGGCGACGGGGTGGTACCCCAAGGCCGAGCACCATAGCCCTGGAGATTAAGGGATTTTTTATAGAACTTGTCATCCTCGCGGTCCGGCCGGTTAAGGCAAGACCCCCGTTCCTGCGAAACATGACCACAGGTTTACGGTGTGATCTTAACTCGGGTACCTCGGGGTCGTTAAGCCCGTACTATGGTCAACCAAGGTCAACCGCAGCCCATGAGGGGAGTAGATAGGGACATAACGTCGAGAGATTTAACGTGCGGCACTTGGTCCGAGACCTTATCCATACGGACCCCATGGGAGCGGTGTTGAGATACGCTCAACCAGCGCGCAAGCCGCGCGACACCCCGCGACTGCTACCTGTTTATCCGAACAGGGCAAGCTGACAGAAACCCTGGTGAGGGGGACGACCTTTCTAATATCACTTCCAGCTGAGCAGGCTGGCGCCCGAGCTGATTGAGCGCAGCTCCCCCGTTGGGGTATCAGACCGTCGTCCGCAATATGGGCTACACCATCTGCCACCACGAGGTCAACACCAATTGGTTGACTGAGGGGGACACCGGCCCTCTGGCTAACAAGTCAACCACCCGTGGTACCAGTATTAGAGTCATACTGGTCATAATCCAGGCTGAGTTTCACAGAAATCCGCTACCCAATAGGAGCTTGCACTCCATGGCCTGGGTACGCCAACGATTCAGGCACCTCGGGTTCGTCAAGTCCGTACTGGGGCCAGCCACATACCGACCGCAGCCCCTGAGGGGAGTTGATAGGGACAGAGGGAATCTCGTTAATCCATTCATGCACGTCACTAATTAGATGACGAGGCGTTTGGCTATTTTTTTTATGTGAGGGGAAAAATCCATTTACGGATACCAGGAAGCCTGTACCTCCTGGTTATGTGGGCCTCGAGATGTTAATACCCACTAAAAAGCCTCTCTCTCATTATGCCTGTATGACAGGCAGCACCCTTTGCTCCAAGTCAGTCTTCTCTCACTACCCAATCCCGGTTCTGCTGGTGGTCGGCCGATTAAAGTGCCAAAATGCACTTAAGTCTCCTATCAGCACGCGTGTACTTTTTTGTCTCAGATTTCTTGAGAGCACTCATCTCAAGCAGCGAACTCGCCGATGCTTCGCTCCATACACCACGGTACGACAGCGTGACTGTAGTGAATGATACGCTCTCACGTCGTATCGGTTCTTGATGTGTTCTACAAGTGGTTTGTATTTCTCAGTTTTGTTCTTGTGTGCCATATCTAATTCACTTACAATTTGTGTGTCTAGAACAACAGCCGATGGTCCTTTAATACAGATAAGGTCTGGTTTCCTTAATCCTTCAGATGTTATGAACTGAGGTTCACTATAGACCCTATCGTACTTTTTCGCCAGAGCTCTCGCCACGTACTTGCTAATGGCGTTGTGGCGATCAATCCGAGCCCTGTATGTTCGGTGACATTGTTGGACCACATGATTTAATGTCTTGATGGCATTGCAACCACCTCGACACCTTCGGTCTTTCATACGTCCTCTTGCTGTTCTAGATCTCGTGGGAAAAGCATTACTTCTCATTTTAATGGCATTGAGATAATCTTTACCACTGAGAAATCTGGTTCCATCAGTTACCCACTTGTTGTTGGGGTACCATTCGTGACTCTCTTAGGCCTTTACCATATACTGAGTCGTGGAGTAGCTTAGCCCATCGCAACTGATTCATGCAATACTCGGTTTTCTGTAAGCCTCTCTGTAGCTTGTTGGATTTCCTGGAGGAGGATGAGATCGGTCGTTTGACCGTCCTTATGGAGTTTCTTAATCTCTCTCTTCTTCGTAGCGGCATGAGCCATCTAACCGAAGGTACGGATAATCCACCATCTTTGGCATTTGCATGAAAATAAGCTTTCGCTGTGTCACGCGGGAGGCAAAGCCACTTTCTCACCGCATTTCTTGACATAGTGTCGAACTTTTTAAGCCGCCCCAATGTAATTTCACCTAGGGTTAAAAGATGGAAAATCCCTGGCATAACCATTACTCGCAGAACAAATAGTCTCTGTTGTGGTTTAAGCGGTGCTATAAACAATTTATAGATAGCCTCTAATAAATGCGATTCGGGCTTTATGGTAGTTCGTCCCTCTGGTGTGAATGGGATACCTAGGTACTTCCACTCGCTCTCCCGCTTGAGAGCAGGCAGTTTCTGGCCAGCACAAGTAAATTGTGATCGACTGTCCACTACGGACTTTTTCATGTGTGGTATGTTCATTAGGGAAACCGTAAAGGACTTAGTGGCGTTAATCCGAAGTCCACAATTAGCCAGGAAGCTTGCAGCTTCATCAATCATCAATTGGAGGCCATTCGGTGTTGTGGCTATGAATAACAAATCATCCGTAAACGCCTATGCATGAAAATGCACTTTTCCAACGTCCACACCTATCTCCGATGGAATGAGACGCAGGAGGTTATCTATAACCATATTAAAGATAAATGGAGATAAAGGATCTCCCTGTTTCACTCCGCAGGTGGGATTGATTTCATCTGACTGCCAGCCATCACATGAAAGCCGTGTTGCACTCCGCCGATATACATCCATAATATAATCGACCATGGGTCGCGGCATCCCCATGGTTTCGATCACGTTCTTAATCGACACATGAGACAGAGTCAAAGGCTTTAGCGATGTCAAAAGAGGCTATGTATAACAGCTTAAAATTTTCTCGGTGATACTTGAGTACCAGATCAAGAGCAAATATATTTTCGTTGCATCCATCTCTTGGCAGGAATGCGCTCTGCCTTTCGTCTGGCTTGACGTATTGCATGAGACACCTCATCAGCACTTTGTGGAAGGTTCTCGTTACTCCAGAGAAGACTGTTATAGGTGTATAGTCGCCAGGATTCAACGCTCCATCCTTCTTCGGTATAAGTATTGTTTTCGACCGGAGAAGACGTTTGTGCAGTTTTCCACACACTAGACAGAGGTTAAAAATTCTAGCCAATATGTGGAGTGGAACTGCACGGAGTTGTCTTGCTGTAAGACCATCCGGACCTAGGCTGGAGTTGAGGACAGGGAAGGCCTTACGAATTTCATCTGGCTGAATTGCTTTCCACAGCTCCAATGTCGTCTCCCTTTTCTATCTAATGCAAGGGGATTCATCGCTATTAGACGTCATTGCATTTTGCCAGAATCGAATCATCGTGTCTTTATCCATCATAGTAGATGATTTGCCTTTTAAGATGAATTTCAGGCACTTACATGGATTTTTTTCCTGGCACGTTGTGTCATAGCATACTCAGCACTCCGAGCCTGCCGCCTGTTCCTAACACGATTATTAGGCTGCGCTACTCGCTTCTTATTTTACATATTAGGAGGAAAGGTCTGGAGTAAATAGATCTCTAATTCCTGTGCAACTGTCTGCATATCCAAGATAGGCGGTCTTGAACATATTTGCTCCAACTAATTGGCATGGAACTCAGTTCCGGCTAAGGGTTCCATGCAGCGGGAACGTATCGATCACTGATGTACGAATGTGGAATTCAGGCTCCTGTTGTACAGAGACCTGTTCCGGATCCATGTACTGGGATGCAACAGTGCTCTCTAATTCAGCAATAATCTGACGGACCCGTTCTTTATGGGCTGGCTTTCTTCGCTGACCCTTGATGGATTCGAGAGTTCTATTAGGGAAAAGAGGTGTTAACGCCTGATTAACGAACCTTTCTCCATCAAGAACGAATCTGGCCTCTTGATGAGCCAAAGTGCCGACTCCTCAGCACTCCAATGTGCTTTCTCGCATTCGGTGGTAGCAAGCAGTCTTTCGTCGTTCCAGTTCTTATGGACACGTTGCTCGTGTACACCACGGCCTCTAGCATTGTGAAACTTTTTCCACAATCAGAATAACGGAATTTATAGGGATCATCATCGCTTGGTCCGACTTTCTCGGTACGAATCGTAGTTGGGTTGGTGGAGCCTGAGGGCCCTTCAACAAAATTTGCTTTATCCGAGGCTTTATATATGTCTTCTGGGCCAACTGAATTACGACCGAGAGCGCTGGCAACCCCCAAGGCCATGTGTCGCAGAGGCAGCTCTTTGACTCCCCCCCCTCGATGGGGGTACTAGTGGAGGGAACCATTGAGGAGGTGGCTGCTTACTGAACTATTTCTGCTTAAGGACTGGTCTCGGATACTAGTACCGGCGAACCGGCCCGACACCTCAAACGACCGCCTTGAGAGAGACATAGTTACTCCCGCCGTTTACCCGCCCTTTTTTGAATTTTTTCACGTTGACATTCAGAGCACTGGGCAGAAATCACATTGCGTCTACACTCGCAAGGGAAATCGCAATGCTTTGTTTTAATTAGACAGTGAGATTCCCCTAGTCCGTGCCAGTTCTGAGCTGAGCGTTGAATGGCGTCCGAAGAGAGCGACCACGGCGGCAAGCCGCGACGGAAGCCACGCAGCAAGGAAGATCCGCGGGAGGCCAAGGCACGGGACCGAGCTCGGATCCAGAGGGCGATATGAATCGCTTACCGTTCAGCTTCGCCCAGGCCCGGAACGTCAGCCAAACCCGCTTCCCGACCAAGCCCGACACGCCCCGCTCCTCAGAGCCAATCCTTATTCCGAAGTTACGGATCCAATTTGCCAACTTCCCTTACTTACATTAATCTATCGACTAGAGGCTCTTTACCTTGCAGACCTGCTGCGGATATGGGTACGAACCGGCGCGACACCTCCACGTGGCCCTCTCCTGGATTTTCAAGGTCCGAGGGGAAGATGCGGACACCGCCGCAACTGCAGTGCTCTTCGCGTTCCAAACCCTATCTCCCTGCTAGAGGTTTCCAGGGAACTCGAACGCTTATACAGAAAAGAAAACTCTCCCCGCACCTCCCGACGGCGTCTCCAGGACATGTTGGGTTACCCCGACGAGCACCCTTATGAGGGCCCGAAATGGTATACGGTTCCGCTGCTGGGTTCCGGAATAGGAACCGGATTCCCTTTCGCCCGATGGGTGTGTGTGTGTACATAGTCTCGTTCGTTCGAATTCGCGTTTGTGCGTTTGTACGTATTATATATATATATGTTAGGACACCTCATCTACAAAAGATTTCTCATGGGGCTTAGGATCTACTGACTCGTGTGCAACGGCTGTTCACACGAAACCCTTCTCTACATCAGTCCACCCGGGTCTCGCTGGAGTATTTGCTACTACCACCAAGATCTGCACCGATGGCGGCACCAGGCAGGCTCATGCCGAGACCCTTTTGCGCAAACCGCCACGACCCTCCTACTCATCAGGACTTCATGGAGGACGGTTCACACCCGCGAGGGGTCAAAGGACGCATGTCACTCCTCGCTTGCCGCTGACGGTGGAATATAGGCGCGACGCTTCAGCGCCATCCATTTTCAGGGCCAGTTTCTTCTGCAGTTGAGTTGTTACACACTGCTTAGCGGATTCCGACTTCCATGGCCACCGTCCTGCTGTCTTAAGCAACCAACGCCTTTCATGGTAACCCATAAGCGTCGACTTAGGCGCCTTAACTCTGCGTTTAGTTCATCCCACAGCGCCAGCTCTGGTTACCAAAATTGGCCCACTTGGCACTCTGACCCAAGATCTCGAGGCTTCATTGATCCAAGCAAGCCACAGATCTCACCAATTTAAAGTTTGAGCATAGGTTGAGGTCGTTTCGGCCGCAATGCCTCTAATCATTCGCTTTACCAGATGAGACTGGTCAGCGTTCGACACGAGAGCACACGTTGACGCGCAATTAGCTGCGTTCTTCATCGACCCGCGAGCCAAGTGATCCACCGTTCAGGGTAATCGTATAGTATTGTATTTCGCGTATTGGTCTAAATACTCGGTTCAACAGAAGCCGAGATCCCGACGCAACACCGCGAAGGAGAGGCCGGTTAGTCGCCGCGTCGCAACGGATTTTTTACGTCCGTTATACGCGACGATCGACAGACTACACAATATTGTGTCCCTGATGTTTGTTCGTTGGATCGTGAGGGGGCACCAACACACGTTGATCCGACGATCGGTAGCAAAAGCACGTTTAATGGAAAATCAACCTCGAGGAGATCGTCGCAGCACGAAGAAAACGAAGGGGATTGTCCTGATAACTGGATTCATCGTGTTTAATTTAACGACCTCCCAGGAACTAAATGGCAAAACGCTTGCAAGCAGGTCCGTCTCCCAACAGTCACCAGTTTCTCTCACTCTTCTCACCTCTCTCACGCTGGTTGTTCCCCGGGCTCTCCGTTCAGGTGGGAATCGATAGGAACCGACGATCCCGTGTTAATAAGCCTGGGCACAACCTTCCAGAAGCGGTCTTTCGTCCCATCGATTCGTTGCGAGTAAAATTGTTCGAAGGCTCTCGACAACGATGACAACGCTGCTGGCGTACAAAAAGATTTGTCCTCTCCGAACGAGTACTACGATCAGGGTCGAATGTAAACAGAGTTTACACAACGGACACAAAAATCTGTGCGGCTTTGCATTTCATTGTGGTTCCAGGTTACCCGACGATGATCCCCACGTATGCAAACACACCGTGTGGGATTCATCCGGTTTGGACACGTATATATCCTCGGGCGCAACCGCTCAGGAGGTAATTGTTGTTGTTCCCACGATGGGTATGAAGCGTCACGCCGTGAAGCCTTTATGCTTTCGGCGGCTTCGTTGTTCGATCCCAACGGGGTAGCATCCATTTCTTCCCTCTCCTTCGCCTACCGTATGGAATATATACTGGAAAATATACACTTGCCAAACCGGATCTCGTTGATCAACATTGCCATGTCTCTCCGACACGGGGAATTTTGACATATTTCGCCGTCATTCATTCTTTGTATTATTCATGAGCGTGGGGTGTGCCGTTTCGTGTGTTTCTTTATATTACATTTATAGTATGTGGTCGCTGTTATTCTCATATACGCCCTAACCACGGATGTATGACATTCATTTATATATCCGTGGACGTGGTACGATAATACACATTTATTTTTTGTTATTTGGATGCAGATTCGTTATTTCATACCCTGTGTATATCGTTAATATCATATTATATAAAGAGAAAAGTAAGGCGGTGGGTCTTCGATTACGACCTCACGCAAGCGCCCCTTTTCGTCTTTTAATTATGTGTGACTGTTTAAAAAAACTCGACTAAGAATATATTATATTAAAATAAATATATGTCCTAGTCTTTGAATCGCCGGAAGAGGGAGAGTGGTATCGACAAAGGTTATGAACTGTCAACGCTGAGGTATATTTACATTGGTGTTCCAGCCCGGAACACCGTTTATTTGGATTATACAAATTAGAAAGAACGGATATAAATTTATTTTTCCTCCCGATGTATTGGCCTGGCCTGGTTGGTGCCCAACGGTCCGGCTCGTCGGGTAGGTCAGGATCTTCACCTGTGAACATTGTGGACTGTATTAGTTTTACAAGATAAATATTTATTATTCTCAGGTCCGAATCGTCGGCTTATTGCACGGCGTTAAGCCGTGTCGCGACGATTTCTTGCGGCGGCAATTAATCCTGTTAAGAGATTAGCGTTGAGCATCGCAATGCCTCAACACCTATAGATCCGACGCGTCGGTGTGTTTAGACCACGTCTTGGTAAACACCAAGGATCTACTCTCTCATGTGTGTATTCGACTTGTCTAATACATATACGATTCTATCGTAATACACACAACGTCTTCTTTCCGTTCGTTTCCCTTGCGTGTGTATTGTAAGTACACACGCAATGCGTAGTCCCATATAGGCCAGGTACATGGACCTGCAGAAACTGCAGAGCGCCTCCAGTATAACATTCGCAGAGCGGCTCGGGCTACTCTGCATTGTTTCTACAGTATGGGTGCATGCCCCGCCGGGGCTACACTGCGACAGGCGTAGCTCAGTAGCATCTTAGCCATTGCAGTTTAGAAGAAACGAGCGTAGCTCAATCGTGCACAGATTGAGCGTATTCTATGGCTTTTACAAGATTCCCGTGCGTGAACGGGCGTCCCCAGATTCACTTGAATGCAACGAGAATAGGAAGTAGTATCCTCCCCTAGAATACACCTGCTGATGGTAGGCAGGTTTTAAAGAAAGACGTACCCTATTCTGTGGACGCGCATCCCTTTAATGCTTCACAGGATCGGACAGCAGGGATACACGTGACAGCGATAGGTGATTATTGCCGTCTTTGTCGAGTTCCGAAAGTCGGAGATCATCGACTGTTCTTCCCTCTTTTCCAGAGGAATTCAGGTGTGATATGTGTCGGTGAACCAGATGCAACTCCTGTTTGTTCACCGACATCACGGAGCTACAGGATGCAAAATGCTTGAATCTAGAATCGGAGAATGCCACGTCCAATTCTAGAATCTCCCGTATGTGTGGCCGATGTACGTAACCACGAAAATCGCGACGTTCCCGTACCTTTATTCACGACAAACTTCTACTCCGTGATTATTTCCGTTTGAGACTAAAATATCCTTTTCTGCTCGAGGCGAAATTTCGAAACGGAATGCCACTTCGTTTGCGTGCACTCGGTATTTAATACCACGCAGACGAAGTATGTCTTTCTCTCTCACTCGCATATAAACGCCCTTTCTCACAACGTTAGTTAAAATTTCAAATTTGACGAGCCACGGACGTTCGGGATTCGTTAAACATCTTTTTTCTACCTTGCGGCTCGATTTCCTCGAGCAACAAATGCCAAGGCCGCGTCGATGTTTACCGAATCTGCCGTTAAACATTACTCGATTACCGTTGCGTTTAAGAATGTACAATTCAGAGGTCGCGAATCCAGGGGCGTCGCTATGCGCGATATCGCCCGAACCTCTTTCCGAAATGTACTTTTTTTAACAGTGACTGTTTAAAAAAGTACATTTTAGAAAGGAGTTCGGGCGATATCTCACATAGCGACGCCCCTGGATTCGTGACCTCTAATTCTATCGTTATGAAAAATAAAAATAATCGGGTAACTCAAACCGGCGGATTTCAGTGAACATCGCCTTGGCCTTGACTGCCAGCGTGAGAGCATCGAACTGCAAGGTCCAAAAAAAGATGTTTGTTGAGACACTAACGCCAGTTGTTCGATTAATTAAAATGCAAGTAACGAAACGAGAAAGGGCGTTTACGCATGAGAGTGAGAGAGAAAGAAACTTCGCCCGAGAGGTATTAAATACTGTGTGCACGCGGACGAAGAGAGATTCCGTTATAAATTTTCGAAGAACGCATTGCGTGGAGTAGTCGCGACAAACCAAATTTCGAAATTACACGGAACGGTCACGGAGTGAAGTCTGTCCGGTCGAAAGGTACGTGTCTTTTACGATTGTCATGATCTCGCGCATCGACCGAAAAAGCGGAAGAACTTATAATTGGACGCGGTTGGCGTTTATCATAAGATTCGTGCGTTTCGCATTCCACAGCTCCGTGACGTCGGTGGACACCCATAAGTTTCTTATGGTCCATCGACAGAAGCACCTTAATTCCTCAGGACAAGAGGAAAGAACAGTCGACGATCTCCGATTTTCGGAGCTCGACCAAGGCGGTAATAATTACCTATTGCTGTCCGGTGTATCCCTGCTGTCCAATTCGTGAAGCATTAAGGGGATACACGCTCACAGAATAGGGTACGCTCTTTCTTAAAAACCTGCCTACCAACAGCAGGTGTATTCTAGTGGAGGATATTGGTCCTGTTCCCGTACACCATGTGAATCGGGGACGCCCTTTCACGCACGGGGGTCTTGAGAAAGTGCAAGAATACGCTGGATCCATGCACGATTGAGCTACGGTCGTTCCTTCCAAACTGCAATGGCTAAGATGCTACTTGAGCTACGTCTGTCGCAGTGTAGGTCCGATGGTGCATGCACCAATAATGTAGAAACATCGTAGAGTAGCCCCAGCCGCTCTGCGAATGTAATACTGGAGGCGCTCTGCAGTTTCTGCAGGTCCATGCAGCCAGCCACCATGGGACTACGCATTGCGTGTGCCCTTACAACGCACACGCAAGGGGAACGAGCGGAAGAAAGAGTTGTGTGTATTGCGAAAAAATCGTCTATTACATAGGCGAGTCGAATACACACATAAGAGAGTAGATCCTCGGTGTTTACCGAGACGTGGTCAAAACACACAGACACGTCGGGTCTATATCTGTTGAAGCATCGTGATGCTCAACACTTAATCTCTTAACAGGATTAACTACCGTTGTGGCAGCCGCGGCCACCGCGGCGTCTGTCACCGAGCTGGTGAAGCGCGCTGGCGCGAGCGGCGAGGCTCAGTGGCTGGAGAAAGAAAATCTCTAGCTGCGCGCCGAGCTACGTGAGCTCAGGCTTGAGCTTGGTGGCCTGAGGGAGGAAATGGCCTTCCTCAGGAGACGCGCTCCGGAGAGCTGAGCCGCGACGCGGTCGGGAGAAAGGCTGCGTCGCGCCGATTCGGCGGGAGGGGCCCTGGAGGACCGGGACGGGCTCCTCCTGGACAAGATAGGACGTATAATCGATGCGAAGCTGGAGGCCGCCATGGGCCGCCGTGGAGCGGGGCCTAGAGGACAGCAGCCGGACAAAGTCCGGCCGGCGTGGGAAGAGGATGGTGGCGGGGGGACCCGGCCCACCTATGCTCTGGCGGTGGGGGCCGCAGCGGGTTCCGGAAGACGCCGGGCTGCGGACTTGCCCCCGCCAGTGCGGGCACCTACCAAAATCTCCCCCCCCACCCCAAGGAGCAGGAGTGGCAGAGGGTACAACCCCGGTGGAAGGGAATCTCTGCGAAGAAAGAAGAGGATCGCCGCGGGAAGACTCCCACCGGACCGCGGAGATCGGTCCGAGGCGGGCTGGCGGTGGCCCAGCAGCGGAGAGGCACTGGGACGGCCGTGGCCTCGCGACCCCTGTCGCGCGGTGATCGCGGAGGGGCGACGGAACGGCAACCCCGTCAGACGGGTTCTGGGAGGCCTACCCTGGGAAGGGTACCCAGAACAGCGGCAGTGGTTCTCACGATCCCGCAGGGTGTGGGGACCACGTACGCACAGGCCCTCCTGACTGCCAGGGAGAAGGTCTCCCTGGCGGACGTCGGGATGGAATCGGTCCGCCCGAGGCGAGCGGCAACGGGCGGGCTGATTCTCGTGGTAGGCGGCGATGATAGAGTCGCCAAGGCGGAGAGCCTCGCTGGTCGGATGAGCGCGGCTCTCGCCGGGAGCGGCGTCCGGGTGTCCAGGCCGACCAAGTGAGGCGAGTTGCGATTGAGCGGCCTGGACGAGTCCGTGCGACCACACTATGTGGTCGCGGCCCTGACTGCCCTGGGTGCGCTTCCCGACGGAAGCGTGCAACAGGGAGAGATCCGGAGATCTTCTTCCGGATTGGGCACCGTGTGGGTACGTTGCCCACTGGAGATCGCCCACAGGGCTGTAGCCGCGGGTAGGCTCCGGATCGGGTGGAGCTCTGCCCGCGTGGAGGCGCTGGAGCGGTGGGCGCAGAGGTGCTTCCGGTGTCTGGAGGTGGGGCACGTCAGTGCAAAGTGCATCGCCAGCGCCGACCGAAGCGACCGCTGTTATCGGTGCGGGGGAGCCGGGCATCGAGCTGGTGGATGCTCAGCCTCCCCTCGGTGTCCCCTGTGTGCGGATAGGGGGCGCCCGTCGGGGCACCGCCTGGGTGGCAAGGCCTGTGAGGCCAAGCCACCCAGGGGTGCTAGAAGGAAGAGGCAGTCGACTGTCGAGGGGGGGGAGGTTCTGCCCTCCGTGACTCTTCGACAGGCCCCTGAAGGTGGCGGTGCTCCGGAGGAGGCGGCGTCCCCGACGGAGCAGGACCCGGAGGAGGTCATGGTCGTGGAGTAAATTTCCGACCTGCCTCCTCCAAACCAACGTGAACCACTCGCGCGGAGCACAGGATCCTCTGCTCCAAACAATGCGCGAGTGGAGCGTTGGGTTAGCGGTCGTCGCGGAGCCATACGCCGTCCCCGACCATCCTTCGTGGGCGGGTGATGTGTTGGATTCCGTGGCGATCGTCCGCGGTGATTGTGGCAGCCCCTTGCCGTTCGCTGTCCTCCAAGCCGGCAGGGGGTACACCGCGGTGTCGTACGGAGACACCGTAGTGGTGGGATGCTACATCACCCCGAGCTGCGGGCTCGCTGCCTTCGAGGCATATCTCGGCGGGATACGGGAATGCGTCTCCCGCTACCGATCCCGCCCCGTCCTTGTGATGGGGGACTTCAACGCCTACGCCTTTGCGTGGGGTTCCCCCAGCACGGACGGACGCGGCTGCACTCTTCTGGAGTGGGCAGCGGAATTGGATCTTCGGTTGACGAACCGAGGATCCGAAGCAACGTGCGTACGGTGGCAGGGGTCGTCAATTGTCGACCTCACGTGGGCTATCCCGGCCGCAGTGCGTCGCGATCGGGGGTGGCGAGTTGCTGTGGAGGTCGAGTCCCTTTCGGATCACCTCTACATTCGCATGGAGCTGGGTGCCGCCCCCGCCGCCAGGGATGGATTCCTGTCGTCGTCCGGTAGGGGCCCTTCGCGACCGCGGTGGTCGTTGAGGGCGCTGGACGAGGACATCTTGATGGCGGCGGTCCATGCCGTGGCGTGGGCCGAGGACGCGTTCGCCGGTCGGGTTGACCCGGTGAGCGGGTCCGAATGGCTTCGCGGCGTCATGACATCGGTCTGTAACGCTGCGATGCCGCGCTCCAAGCGTGTAATTCGCGGGGCGGTGCACTGGTGTTCGCAAGAGATCGCTGACCTCCGTACCGCCTGCGTGCGCGCGAGGAGAAAATACACGCGCGCCCGGCGGCGTGCTGTCCGAGACGAACGGTGAACTGCCGCCGCGCACGAGGGGTACCGACTCGCACGGTCGGCCCTGCGCATCGCCATTTCCTCGGCGAAAGCGGCGGCGTGGGGGAGCTCCTTGGAACACTCGACGGGAACCCCTGGGCCGCCCGTACCGTTTGGTACTGGGTAAGCTTCGCCCCTGGGCACCCCCGGTGACGGAGTCGCTTGAGCCCGAGGCACTGGAGCGGATCATTGGAACTTTGTTCCCCGCTTTAGCGGGTGGCGAGTGCCCGCCTCTTCCTCGCGAGCAGGACCTGATTAGGTGGTCCTCCGGCATTGCGGTGTCCGAGGAGGAGCTGAGCTCCGCGATTCGGAAATCGCGGTCGCGGAACGTCGCACCAGGTCCGGATGGCGTCCCGGGCCGGATTATGGCGACAGTGGTTGACGCTCTGGGTGGCGGATTCAGAGAGTTCCTGAATCGCTGCCTGGAGGCCGGTATCTTCCCCCCGGCGTGGAAGCAGGGCAGGGTTGTCCTTATTAAAAAGGACGGTAGGCCGCGGATTCCCCATCTGCCTACCGCCCGATATGCCTGTTGGATGAGACGGGAAAGCTCCTCGAACGGATCATTGCTTCCCGTCTCTCAGCCCACCTGTCTGGGGTGGGTCCGGGCCTGGAGGAGAGCCAGTTCGGCTTCCGTGAGGGAAGATCGACCATAGACGCGATCGCGCGGGTTCGATCTCTCTCGGAGTCGGCGTCCTTGCAGGGCGGGGTAGCGCTCGCGGTGTCTTTAGACATCGTGAACGCGTTCAACTCGCTGCCCTGGCTGGCTATTAGGGAGGCCCTAGTGAGACATCGGGTGCCTCCCTATCTTAGGAGGATCGTCGGAGCATATCTGTCCGACAGGTCCGTCGAGTTCACCAATCATCGTGGTGAACTCATCGTGCGGCAAACGGTGTGCGGGGTCCCGCAGGGCTCAGCCCTCAGGCCCATTTCGTGGGACCTCGCCTACAACACCGTGTTGCAAACGGCCCTCCCTAGGGGGGTCAGTATCACGTGTTATGCGGATGACACGCTGGTGTTGGCCACGGGGAGGGACTACGACAGAACCCTCCGACTCTGCGAGTGCGGAGTGGCCTGCGTAGTGAGACATATCGAAAGGCTGGGCCTTCGGATTGCCCCCCATAAGACCGAGAGGGTCTGGTTCTTCGACGCCGCTCGGCGGGGGGTCCCACCGCAGTCGTGTCTGCGAGTGGGAGAGTCGGTGGTCGAGGTGAGCCGTACCATTAAGTACTTGGGGCTCATCGTCGACGGCCACTGGCGTTTCGCCGATCATTTCCGGCAGGTGATCCCCCGGTCGGAGAGGGTGGCGGCCGCTCTGGGCCGTCACCTGCCGAACCTGGGTGGAATCAGTGATGGAGTGCGCCGCCTGTACGCGGGGGTCGTGCGGTCAGTGGTGTTATACGGGGCGCCTATATGGGACCGTGACCTACTGGCCAGTCGCCGCAGCCGTCTTCTGCTGCGCCGCGTGGAGCGGACGACTGCCGTTAGGATCGTGCGGGGTTACCGTAAGATCTCGTATAGGTCGGCGGTCACGCTGGCAGGGCTCATCCCGTGGGAGCTCCTTGCGGAGGAGGCCGCAACCGTCTACGGTTGCGCGTAGGCCATCCGTCAAGAGGGGCTCGACCCAACCGCGGTTGAGTCCCGGCTTGCCTCGACGCGCCGAGTTGGAGTGGCGACGGCAGTTGGCGGAGCCATCCAACACGGGCCGGCGCGTCGTTGGCGCCGTTCTGCCCGTCCTGAAGAGGTGGATGGACAGATCGTGGGGGCGTTTGACATTCCGTCTGACGCAGGTGCTCGCCGGGCATGGGTGCTTCGGCGAGTACTTAAATCGGATCGGGAGGGAGGCGACGCCGCAGTGTCATCACTGCGGAGAGAAGGAGGACTCGGCGCAGCACACACTCGAAGAGTGTCCCGCGTTTTCGCGGGAGCGCCGGGAACTCCGAGTCGCAATTGGACCGGACCTCTCGCTCCCGGCAGTCGTCGAGGCGATGCTGGACAGCGAGGGGCGTTGGATGGCGGTGTCCTCCTTCTGCGAGCGAGTTATGCTCAAGAAGGAGGAGGCGGAGCGGGCTCGGGAGAGAGCCGCAGCTCCGTCGAGACGGGGACGGTGCCGTCGGCGTGGTGGGCGCCGACCAAGGGCACCGTAAAAGCCGGAATTTGGTGATGTTGCTTAGCCGCTTTCCTCGACGTCCGATGAAAGCGGCATCACCAGGGGAAGTGGCCGTCGTAGTTAGGGGGCTGCGACGCCATTGCACAGCTTTTCCTGATGTAGGTCGGTGCCGTGCGGTGGTTGCGCGGCGCTGATTCAGCCACTGAGGGGGTTCTGGCCCCCGGCAGTGATGAGTCTTGATTGAGACGACGGCGAGGGGGAGTACTGGAAGTGTTCTTCAGAGTTCCCGGTGCTCTCCCATTTCGCTGAAGAAGGCCACCGTGGAGGTTTTAGCAGGTAAAAATCCTGCATAACCACGCCACCCCCCAGGGTGGTGGGGGATCTTTTCGAAGATTTCCTCCACGTAAAAAAAAAAGAAAAATGATTAACTACCGTCGCAAAAAACCGTCGCGACACGGCTGAACGCCGTGCAATAAGTCAACGATTCGGACCCAAAAATAATAAATATTTATATTGCAAAACTAATACAGTCCACAATTGTTCACAGGTGAAGATGCTGACCTACCCGATTAGCCGGACCGTTGGGCGCCAACCAGGCCATGTCATTACAACCGGGTGGAAAAAATAATTAATATCTCTTCTTTTTAATTTGTATCATCCAAATAAACGGTGTTCCGTGCTGGAACACCAATATAAACGGAGCTCAGCGTAGACAATTTCTTAACCTTTATCGATACCACTCTCCCTCCCCTGGCTATTCAAGGACTAGGAAAATTATTTATTTTCGTATAAAATTTTCTTAGTCAAATTTCGAACAGTGACTGTTTAAAAAAGTGCATTTCGGAAAGAGGTTCGGGCGATATCGCACATAGCGACGCCCCTGGATTCGCGACCTCTAATTCTACCGTTATTAAAAATATCAATAATCGGGTAACTTCAACCGGCGGATTTCGGTAAACATCGCCTTGGCTTTGTCTGCCAGCGCGAGGGCATTGAACCACAAGGTCCAAAAAAGATGTTTGTCGAGACTCTAACGCCTGTTATTCGATTAATTCAAATTGAAAATAACGAAATGAGAAGGGGCGATTACGCATGAGAGTGAGAGAGAAAGAAGCTTCGTCCGTGAGGTATTAAATACCGTGCGCTCACGGACGAAAAGGGATTCCGTTACTGATTTTCGGAAAGATTCCGTAAGTGATTTTCGAGGAGTTCCGTTGAAAATATTCGAAGTGAATACTGCGTGGAGTCGCCGCGGAAAGAAGTCTCGAAATCAAACGGAACGGTCACGGAGTGAAGTTTGTTCGGTCGAAAAGTACGTGTCGTTTGCGATGATCGTGATCTCGCGCATCGATCGAAAAAGCGGAAGAATTTATAATTAAACGCGGTTGACGTTTAATTATGTGATTCGTGCGTTTCGCGTTCCGCAGCTCCGTGACATCGGTGGACATCCATAAAGTTCTTATGGGCCACTGACACAAGCACCTGAATTCCTCTGGAAAAGAGGAAAGAACAGTCGATGATCTCCGATTTTCGGAGCTCGACCAAGGCGGTAATAATCAACTATTCTGTCCCGTGCATCTCTGCTGTCCTTACCCCTTGTGAAGCATTAGGGGATGCACGCCCACGGAATAGCGTACGTCTTTCTTAAAATCCTGCCCACGAACAGCAGGTGTATTCTAGTGGAGGAATCTCTCCTGTTCCCGTGCATCATGTGAAGATGGAATTCACGCACGGGGGTCTTGAATAAGTCACAGAATACGCTCGATCTGTGGATCGAAGCAACGGTCGTTCCTTGACAGCTGCAAGGGCTATGATGCAATGGCTACGCCTGACGCAGCGTAGGCCCGGTAGTGCATGTACCAATGCTGTAGAAACAATTCACAGAGGCCCCAGCGGCTATGGGATTGCTACACTGGAGGCACTCTGCAGTTTCTGCAGGTCCATGCACCAGACCTTATGGGACTACACATTGCGTGTGTACTTACAACACACACGCAAGGGGAACGAACGGAAGAAGACGTTGTGTGTATTGCGATGGAATCGTCTATTTCATAGGCGAGCCGCATACACACATAAGAGAGTAGATCCTCGGTGTTTACCGCGACGCGGTCAAAACACACAGACCAGTCGAGTCTATATGTGTTGTAGCATCGCGATGCTCAACACTTACTCTCTTAACGGGATTAACTACCGTCACAAAAAATCGTCGCGACACGGCTGAACGCCGTGCAATAAGCCGACGATACGGGCTAGAAAAATAATAAACATTGATTTTAAAACTAATACAGTCCACAATTGTTCGCAGGTAAGATCCTGACCTACCCGACGAGCCGGACCGTTGGGAACCAACCAGACCAGGCCAATACATCGGGAGGAAACAAAACTCAATTAAAATCTGTTCTTTCTAATTTGTATAATCCAAATAAACGGTGTTCCGGGCTGGAACACCAATATAAACGGAGCTCAGCGTTGACAATTTCTTAACCTTTATCGATACCACTCTCCCTCCCCTGGCTATTCGAAGACTAGGAAAATTATTTATTTTCATATAAAATTTTCTTAGTCAAATTTCGAACAGTGACTATCGTTTGATTTGTACTTTTGATCATGAACAAACAGCAGACACATCATATACTATCGTGCGTTTTTCAGTTATTTCGACAATGTGAGGGTGATTGCTAATTTATTGACGTGTGTATGTTTGTTTGTGTGAAAGAGATTCTAGAATGAACGGTCGAGAAATTAGAATGAGAAGCAATGTATGGAAAAACAAGAAGGATGAAAATATGAGTGAATGGATTAGAGAGTGAAAAAATTGAATGAGGATCGTGAGTGTATACCTTTTGTTTAGGGATTGATTGGGAATTGGTCGTCTGAATGGTATCGGAAAATTATTACACCAAATAAATACGTTTATATTTTTTAACATTGCCGTTTTCCTCAACAGACAACACACCCACAGCCAACAATTATATAATTCCCAAGAGCGGCGGGTCGTTTTGTTTACGATCTCACGCAAGCGCTCTTTCATTTCTGTACTCCCCGTCGATGCATCATCGCCTTATGCCGTTTTACATCCCGAAATCGAGAGAGACAGAGGACAAAAGACCACCGAGCCCAGAGGGTGCTTCTTTTTCGACAGGTTATTTTATAGTCACTTGCCTGATGACTTTCATTCTATCAACTGAGAGATCGGACGGGAGGGCGAGCCTCCTACCGTGAGCCGTCTTTCTCATCGATGTTTTGGCGTTCGAATAATTTAGTTTTGGTATCTGTGTTTATAGATCCATTCGCAGTCATAGTTACGTCAATTTTATTTATAATTTGATTTTTCTTATTACACATTTTTATTCGTTAATGATTCTTCCGCAGGTTCATCTACGGGAACCTTGTTATAACTTTTACTTCCTCTAAATAATCAAGTTTGGTTATCTTCTCTGCAACATCGGCAATGCCGAGACATTGGCCGCGCACCAGGCTGAAGACCTCACTAAATCATTCAATCGGTAGTAGCGACGGGCGGTGTGCACAAAGGGCAGGGACGTAATCAACGCGACCTAATGACTCGCGCTTACTAGGAATTCCTCGTTCATGGGGAATAATTGCAAGCCCCAATCCCTAGCATGAAGGAGGTTCAGCGGGTTACCCGGGCCTTTCGGTCAGGGAAAACACGCTGATTCCTTCAGTGTAGCGCGCGTGCGGCCCAGAACATCTAAGGGCATCACAGACCTGTTATTGCTCAATCTCGTGCGGCTAGAAGCCGCCTGTCCCTTTAAGAAGATTTGTTTGTACGTTGGTAGTAAAAAACCACCGACCAAAGCTGGGGGCCTTCGAGATACCATAAGGTACGTCTATTTAGCAGGCTAGAGTCTCGTTCGTTATCGGAATTAACCAGACAAAACGCTCCACCAACTAAGAACGGCCAAGCACCACCACCCACCGAATCAAGAAAGAGCTATCAATCTGTCAATCCTTCCGATGGGCTCCACTCCTGGTGGTGGTCATCCGACAATTTCATTAAGTTTCAGCTTTGCAACCATATTTCCCTCGGAACCCAAAAGCTTTGTATTTAAAAAAGTGCATTTCGGAAAGAGGTTCGGGCGATATCGCACATACCGACGCCCCTGGATTCGCGACCTCTAATTCTACCGTTATTAAAAATATCAATAATCGGGTAACTTCAACCGGCGGATTTCGGTAAACATCGCCTTGGCTTTGTCTGCCAGCGCGAGGGCATTGAACCACAAGGTCCAAAAAAGATGTTTGTCGAGACTCTAACGCCTGTTATTCGATTAATTTAAATTGAAAATAACGAAATGAGAAGGGGCGATTACGCATGAGAGTGAGAGAGAAAGAAGCTTCGTCCGTGAGGTATTAAATACCGTGCGCTCACGGACGAAGAGAGATTCCGTTACAGAGTTTCAGTAGAGTTCCGTTGAAAATATTCGAAGTGAATACTGCGTGGAGTCGCCGCGGAAAGAAGTCTCGAAATCAAACGGAACGGTCACGGAGTGAAGTTTGTTCGGTCGAAAAGTACGTGTCGTTTGCGATGATCGTGATCACGCGCATCGATCGAAATAGCGGAAGAATTTATAATTAAACGCGGTTGTCGTTTAATTATGTGATTCGTGCGTTTCGCGTTCCGCATCTCCGTGACATCGGTGGACACCCATAAAGTCCTTATGGGCCACTGACACAAGCACCTGAATTCCTCTGGAAAAGAGGAAAGAACAGTCGATGATCTCCGATTTTCGGAGCTCGACCAAGGCGGTAATAATCAACTATTCTGTCCCGTGCATCTCTGCTGTCCTTACCCCTTGTGAAGCATTAGGGGATGCACGCCCACGGAATAGCGTACGTCTTCTTAAAATCCTGCCCACGAACAGCAGGTGTATTCTAGTGGAGGATTTCTCCTGCTCCCGTGCATCATGTGACGATGGAATTCACGCACGGGGGTCTTGAAAAAGTCACAGAATACGCTCGATCTGTGGATCGAAGCAACGGTCGTTCCTTGACAGCTGCACGGGCTTTGATGCAATGGCTACTCCTGATGCAGCGTAGGCCCGGTAGTGCATGTACCAATACTGTAGAAACAATTCACAGAGGCCCCAGCGGCTATTGGATTGCTACACTGGAGGTACTCTGCAGTTTCTGCAGGTCCATGCACCAGACCTTATGGGACTACACATTGCGTGTGTACTTACAACACACACGCAAGGGGAACGAACGGAAGAAGACGTTGTGTGTATTGCGATGGAATCGTCTAATTCATAGGCGAGCCGCATACACACATAAGAGAGTAGATCCTCGGTGTTTACCGCGACGCGGTCAAAACACACAGACCAGTCGGGTCTATAGGTGTTGTAGCATCGCGATGCTCAACACTACTCTCTTAACGGGATTAACTACCGTCACAAAAAAAGCGTCGCGACACGGCTGAACGCCGTGCAATAAGCCGACGCTACGGACTAGAAAAATAATAAACATTATATTTTAAAACTAATACAGTCCACAATAGTTCGCAGGTGAAGATCCTGACCTACCCGACGAGCCGGACCGTTGGGAACCAACCAGACCAGGCCAATACATCGGGAGGAAACAAAACTCAATTAAAATCTGTTCTTTCTAATTTGTATAATCCAAATAAACGGTGTTCCGGGCTGGAACACCAATATAAACGGAGCTCAGCGTTGACAAATCATTAACCTTTATCGATACCACTCTCCCTCTCCCGGCTTACTCGAAGATTAAGGAAACTATTTAATAAATATAGAAATTTCCTTAATCAAATTTCGAACACT
>JAOPTO010001088.1:233798-283428 GCA_033822845.1 Tetrapedia diversipes | reverse complement strand
CAGCTTGTTGCCGACCATCTGCTTCGCTACGAATGCCGCCATTTTGTCGCTCGCTGCTTATCACACGTGGACACCGAACCTGGAATCAAAAATACGTCATCTTTAGCAATGAAGAACACTTTGGTAACAGTGAACACACGTTCGAAGAAAATGATTATACGTGGTGTGAGAAAAGCAGGAAATTAGAGAGAATGAAAAAAAAAAGAAGGAAATATAGATGGCGGTGAATTTAAACGCATGTTAAATAATTTAACCCTTTGAACTCGAGAGATGATTGTTAGTCGTCTAATGATACTAACTTCGAAGAATCTTCAAATGCAAAATATTTACTGAGATTCGCCTATATTAAATGTTATTTACATTAATTGAGCAATATACTAAAATTTACATGTATAACAATTTAACCTCTGAGTCTGACTAATAAACACACTGACTGAAGTCTGAAAATTTGCGAAACTATTATTTGGTGACTAATAGCCACCTCTCGAGCGCAAATGGTTAATCGTGATTTAGTATTACTGTGGGTCTTTTTCCATCTAACGATAAGTTCTAAAAGTTAAAGTCTGTTTTGCTTCTTTATCTGAACATGATCGAATATCTTTTCAAAAAATTTAAAATATTATTTTATGCCGATAGTATCTCTTGTTAGCGTTCTTATTGCACTAGAGTTTATACGATCCTGTCCTATCTCCAGATATCATTTTTTCATTCTCTACTTTACCATTAGCTCGTAACACGTGAAATGTCTGTTTGGACGTTTCCCATTTTTTTATTGCATCGTATTTAGAAATACGTCATCTAGCATACATTTACAATATGGCACAGTAAAAATTGGTTGTCGGTTCTTTCCCTTTTATTTCAGGCATCTTCGTTTGTTTGAAGCAACGTTTTATACGTTTCGATATTACCTATCTCAATATTTTTTTAAACGAAAAAATTCATATTTCTTAACTGAAAGCAGTTCGAAAAGTGCAACACTTTATAAGAATGAGATCAGGCGCGTTAATTCATACAATCATCTTGACTAATAAAGTTTATTCCAATTAAAGATAGACGTATATTTGTTCGAGACGATAAGTTAAAAGGAGCTAACGAGAAAACCGTGTCCGAAAGCAATCTTTTTAAAATAGTCCAAAAATACCAGCTCAGGGTGGCGTTCATATCTATACCCTCCAGAAAACCTCTTTGGTCTAAGGAATAACCATTTCGGGTAATAACATTATATGGTTTTCAGCTCGTAAATTTTTTTTTACGACGCCATGAAAAGTAACACCGCGTTTGATCCGATCCGAAGTTATCCGGAAATGGCTGCCGCGTATACGGCCGGCCAAGGGGCGATTTTTCCGGTGAAATAATCGCGAGCGTCCGCGGGAATCAGTTGCGGTTTATTAGAGCAAGCCGACTGATAGCCGAGAAATCGGCTCGCCGATAAAACGATTCGGTTGAATGCCTGATTAACCCTTTGAGTGCTGAATACTCTAGCTTGAAATGCTTTGCGTGGATAGCATTATTGTTACTCGTACGTTAGTAATTGTGTTGCAATGAGTGGAAGATCGAAAAACAAACGCATATGAATGCTGAATATTCCAAGGAGCAGGGATAGCGACTGCCAATTAGAGAGTAATAACAAACTGCCACATAGAGAGACAATACTGTAGTAGATTTTTTCAGACGCATATATGCGTCCATAGCATTCAAAGGGTTAAATATCTCGATTTTGAGGAAGAACGAAGACACTAAACCTACTTGGATCTAGAATCCGCCGTTGGATTACTAAAGATTATCTTAATTATTAATAATCTAATTTTGAGTGCTGAATAGTCTAGCTCGAAATGCTTTGCGTGGATAGCATTATTGTTACTCATACGTTAGTAATTGTGTTGCAATGAGTGGAAGATCGAAAAACAAACGCATATGAATGCTGAATATTCCAAGGAGTTGGGATAGCGACTGCCAATTAGAGAATAGTAACAAACTGCCACATAGAGAGACAATACTGTAGAAGTTTTTGCCAGACGCATATATGCGTCCATAGCATTCAAAGGGTTAAAGCGTCGAAAAGGGATGTTGATGCTCCGCGACGTCCACAGAGGACGTCTTTAGACCCAGATTCAAATTCGACTGCAAATTTTCACATTTACATAAAAACGATATAAGTGACAATAATTCGTTGCTATAGAATCATTAGAAAAATATATTATAAAAGAATCTTTATTTTAATTATAAAAAAATTCGAATACACGTAAATCGTAAATCGCCGAATGTCACATCGTAAAATCATAAATCGTAAGAATCGTCCTCAGTGGGCACGCGCTTCTCTTTTATACGCATTAGGATAACTGGTGGGGGTTACCAGCATCCAACATTCGAAAAGGCTAATCGGGAAATAGCAAGTGACAAACACTAAACACACATACTAACATACTCACACACATCTCACTCACGCATTAGGCACCCTTACATAAATAATATCTCTTACAATATACGAGTACAACACGCGGGAACAAAATTTCGGTGATCGGTTTTGAGACTTTCAATTTGAGGGCGATTCGACTCTTCGGGTTATGACTTTACGATTTTTCAACGTAAATTTTTTATCAACTTTTCCATTGACTGTCGATACAAGTTGTTACAATCTGGAAAATTAATTGTCCACATCTAGAGAGAGAGCTTTACCAAAAACCGATCGCCGAACAATCGCGATCTATCATTGTCCATGTCAAAGGTTCGCGACTGCTCTTCTATCTTCAGCGACGTTACATTTGTCAAAACAAATGCATACATTGATGAATATGCGGTGAACCCTTTGCATCGAAACGCATCATTTACAATTTAAATTCGCTCGGACCTGCGAGCACACGTCGAGTTTTGATCCCGTCGTTGCTAGAAAAGAAGCATAATATCGTTTTCGAATAATTTCGCGTCAGAGGCAGAATGGAATCTTCCCTTCTCTCACATTTTCTCGACCGCCGTGGAAATAAATGTCTTGGAACGAATAAGTCTCTCTTTCGGGCTACCTTGTTCCCTTTTCCTGGTCCTTTTACCCGGCTTCACGTATTCATCGTCGCCGTTCGCGAGAAATAACAGTTCCCCGAACTAATAATTTAAGCGTCCCAAAGTCGGACGATCGTTCGACTAATCGTCGTCGTGGGGGATCCTTTGCTTGAAATATTACGCGATGCTCGGCCGTCTTCCCGCCTTTCTTCGCTGTGTCTTTCATTTCCTGTTCCCGTCGACCTCCTCCGCGAGACTCTTTTGTCGGTTCGGCACGAGAATGAAGCACGCGTCCCGAGGGACAAGGAAGACGCGAGTCTTCGTCCTCGATCTTGCCGCGGCGGGAAGCATTTTAATTTCGCGAACGTGTTCACGCGTCGCGACGTCAACGGAAGGGGCGCGGTGCTCGCAAAGGTGGTGCGCGTTGGCGGATGAAGACGAACGCTCGTCGACGCGGAAACCGCTGTGTCAGCGGGCTGAATAATTTAACGGGAGGCTCTAGGTCACAGGCTGACACTTTCGGCTGTCCTTGCATCGGGGTGTCGAGACGCTTCTAGTGGCGGCAGATAATTGGTAAAGTATAGGCTAGGTCGTTGAGGTTAACTCTTTGAGGCACACAGTTTTAAGGAAAATAATATAGGAAAGGTTATGAATTAAAAAAATTAAAAGAAAGAAAAAAGAAAAGCGACTCGACAGGTCAAGTAATTAACACTAGATTGCCGGATGTTGGGTATATCCCTATTTTGCCTGAAACGAGTCAATTTGACTCAAATATGAAAATTGAAGTTTAAAAAAAAAATAAAACTTTATTTTAAAGAAAGTTTATTCAAAATAATGTTCTGTTTTTAAAATACATTATTCACAAATATTTTTATTATATTTCGCAGAAATACCTTTACTTCTATTCCTTTCATCTGATACTTGAACTTAACAAAATCACAAGTGAGTCAAGTTGACTCACTCCAGCAATCTAGTGTTAATCAACTAGGCTAAAGAAATCTATGTATGTTTTTTTTCTTCTCCCGCGTTCTTCGTTTTTTTTTTATATTTTTAAGCTACTGAGCGTCACGTGTGTACGTCTTCTCTCTTATAATAAATTTATAAAGCTGTGCAAGAGTGTTAAATAAACTATCCCATTACCTTAACAGAATAAGTATAATAATAATCATCGATGGAACGCAACAAATGCACGTTGATAGATGACTATGCTGACCGACGGTAACAGAAATGATTAACGGACCTCCCTTAGACTGGCGCCAAGGAAATGGAATCGTTAGGCGAATCGTTTCGTCATAAAACGCGCAACGGTGTCCTGTTTACAAACAGGCTCCACGAAATATTCCCTATACTCGTTCCAACGAATTGCCGCGTCGCGGACAAACATCCCATAAGCATACAGTTTCCCCTCGATAGAGACACGAGGCTGTCTGTAGTTATGAGTCGAGGAGAAACTCGGCTCGGCATTTCGAGGAAAACTCGGCTAGATCGCTCGCTTATGGCTCCAACCCCGCGTCCGGATTATTGGCGCCGTTTATATGGCGTCTAGGCGCTGGTATGCTCGTTGAAGCATAACAGTGGCGTTTAGGGTTAACGCGGGTGTACAGTTAACGGCAGAAAGAAATCCATATACAGTGGGCCCTCGAAGTTAAAACAATTTGAAGTTGAAACAAAAATTTCAAAGAAAAAACACGGTTTTTAAATTTGAATAAAGAGTACATATATTTTGATATATGTGCTATTGTAAATAAAAAAATTCCATCGTTAAACCTTATTTTTTATTATTTACCAATACGATCTTTAGACATAAGCCCATAAAATGTCTTATATCGAGGAAATTCTAAATGTCTATAACGGATTTATTTAATTTACATTATTTCAAGTGCGAAAACTTAATTCGAAGTTCGAACAACTCAAAGATCGAACCGTTTCTTGGAGCGAATTGTGTTCTAACTTTAAGCAGGTCCACTGTATACATCTCCAAATCTGTGAAACCGTTCGAATGTTTATAAGCGATACTCTCTCAATTATACAATAGAGTCTTTTGCTGCTTATAAAGAATTGCACGAAAAAAGTCCCATCGTCGAAGTGTGCAACCAAACAACGGAAAACCTCTGAGAAAGAATGTTCACCGAGTTATCAGGCCACGGCAGACCTCTTTCTTTCCATTCGATCATTACCAGTTTGCTCGCTCCCTGTAAATAAAGATTTATTCCGTCCCTCGAATATCACACGGTGGCTTGTAGCCGGCCAGCCGAGGACAGCCAGTAGAAAGGATCAATAGAGAAATAAGAGAGCGACGTAGAAGTCTATTAGGGGGTTGAGTGGGCTCCAGAAAGGGGTGAGGGGGTCGGATGGAAAGCGAGAAACAACATTGGCCGGCGGGAGAGACGGAAAAAGAGGAAGCGTTGGCGACGAGAAACAGGGTGGCTGCGGGAAGACGACGCCGATAAAGCAGCGGTAAACCGGCGTCGAGACGTCTCGGCGCCACCCTCCTCCACCCTCTTCCAACCCCTCGTGGCCCCGTTTTCTCCGTGATTTTCCAACAACGCCCACGACAACATTATCCCGGCGACAGTGGACGAAGCGAGAGGGAAAGAGACTCAACCTCGTGGAGATATTACGTGTTTTCCCTGGCGACCGCGGAATCCGTAATCCGACCGGAAGTTCCCGCGATTTTTTGATCGCCACCCCTAATCCGGGCCGGATTAAACACGCCGACGCTCCAGTCCATGCGGTCCAGCCCTGTTTTTGTTTGCCCGTCGACCAACTTCGCCGAGAATGATCGACAGGAAGTCCTCCGGGTAGGGATTTACGAATTCGTGTATCGAAAATTGGATCATAGCTTGGGGATCGACTTGGTGTCCCTCGTGGACGAGAGGACGATGGTTTCTCCGCGGAAATTACGGGATTACTGTATACAGCGGGAAACTATAGGGAGGGAATTACTTGGCGAACAAACGTTTCGTTGTAGTTTGGAAATAAACACGATCCATTGATTTTTATTCTGTTGTTAGTTTTCGAAAGGTTTCGGAGCTATTGAAACTCCAATCGAGATTGTCAAATTACAAGCTGCTACAGTTTCAAATTTCAAGTCCTAGTTTGCTAGGTATTCATCAAGAAAATCTATTACTGTTCTCTGTGTGTAGATACATGTGTCTAACCTAATTGGAGATTATTGGTTTAATCAGAGAATCAACTACTTGATAATGATTTTAGTATTTACAATATTTTAGTATCTGAAATTCGTATTGTGAAATCGGTATTATTCAAATTATTGTAAAATTCTATGAAACGCCTCGATTACTTTGCCGCGTGTTGCAATTACTCGTTTGGCACATTTCTTGAGACTCACTTTCTACACAAATTCACAACTATTCCTAGCTAGCCCTACGATTTTTCCCCGCTCACTCCTTTCTGTCTTTAAGATTAGCAAGTTAAATCACCATTCTAGAGATCAACAGCCCCTCAGAAGAGACACTACGACCGCTATTCGCTTTTTAACCCTGAAGACAGATCGACTAATTGTCAATCCAGCGAAGAACGCCGTACGAATTGTCGCTCGGCGTTTTCTGCCTTACAAAGGAGATGCTCGAAGACAATGCCGGTTTCCAGTCGGCAGACGATACTTTCAGGACACTACAATTAACGAATTCCAGGAATTATTTCAACGCCGCGACGGAACGGCACAAGAGGCGAGCCGTCGACGAGAGAAAAGCCGTTCGTTTCCGGCCGCGATGCGGAAGAACGTCGCCGCCGCGCAATCCCGAAGGCTCGCGACCGGGAAAAGCTACGAGGGAGACGGTGGAGGGAGGGAGGGGTAGAGAGAAAGGGAGAGAGAGACTCTGTGAAGGACTCTCTCGAGGAGAGAACGGCCGCCTCGTTAGAGCACGGACCACCTCGGGGCATCTCTGTTTCTCGAAGCTGTGCGCTAATTAGATAGAGCAGAGACGCGGAGGATTCGGGGCTGCAGCGAAAATCTGCGAGGTGTCCAGAAAGAAAGGGTTCAAATGGCGATCTCTGGATCTTCGTTTAGCCGGGGTTAATTATCGCCGCCGCCCCCTTCCCACCGATCTTCTCTGTCTCGAGACGAGGCAGCGCTGCGGATAACGAGTCTCTCGCTCTCTGAGTTTTTTCGCTTGTTACTTTCTCGACCCGGAGAACTGCTTGGGAATAGAGTTCTTTCATGGAGATACAAGTAGAAATGTTCCGAGTTTCTATTAGGATGCAGATTTCTTTCTCTCGTCTGTTGTATCGACAGTAATCGTGAAAACTACGGGTCTATACCTAAGTAGAATGCGATCGACTGATTCAAGGATAAAGTCGAAGAAAGTTAGTTAAAAATTGTTCCTGCTGGGAATATACAGGGTGTATCATGTAATACGTATCACTAGGTGCCCTATCTTTTTTGAAACAGAATCCTATATTTTAGAGAAAATATTATACGGAACCTGCACAGAGAATAAACTAATCTGAAATGAATCTGAATTTTCGTTCTATATTCCTCTCGACGTCACCCATTCGTTGAATCCTTGAATATCGAGACGAGGTATCCTGCACTAGAATACAGAACATTGGTTTCAAAGAGAAATTATGGAAAGAATTAGTGCATTCGTCGGCCAGCCGAGCATCAGAACGCGACTCAATTAACGGAACTACGAGCACACCGAGACTGCCATAAACGCGATTATTGCCGGCATTCCTGAGACGCTCTCGGCCCGTTTCGTTGCTCCGTGTCCACTTCGTTCTCTCGCGAAATTCTCTCTGACACAGAGGTGCCCCGGCTACGTGATCGCAGCCGCTCCGTGGAACGAGGTCGAACGTGACAAGTTGCACGAGAAATTAAGGAAGCGCCAGCCTCAGTTCGATTTTCAGCTTCTTCGACGAAAACGAGCGCTACGAACATCCTTTTCCCGAAACGTGCAGCCCTCTTCTTAACATTATCGAGAAAGCTACTATGCAGAGCTAGAAAGACGTTGCTATACAAGGGAGAGGAGTACCCAGCTTGGTTTTACGTAGGATTTACGTAATGACGTTTTGCTGCGATTGCTCGAAAAAATCGTTTTCATGCATCCCTTGCTTTAACAAAATCAATAATTACATGTAATTATTATTAGATGTACAATTTAATTTCAGTCTGTCATCTTTCGATGATGATAAAGGATATTACAATTTGAATATCGTAACGGTATTTTTGGAGTCTTATAATGTAGACATTTAGCTTTCCAAAACATTAGAAAACTGCTTGATTTGGTCAACGTAACCTGGGTAAAAAACAGTTTAAACGGTGGCGTGCAGCAAAGAGCATATTCGTCATTGTGTGCTCGTCGCAGTTCAGTTAAAAAAGAAACGCTGCAGAAATGATCTGTGATGGTCTAGGTGAGAATGCTGTATTATCTCAGTCTACCTGCAAATACTGATACCAAAGGTTCCGGAAAGGAAAAAACGACCTGGACAACCGCAACGATTCAAAGATAAGGAATTGCAAACGCTTTTAGTTAAGTTCATCGGAATAAAACAGTCTAGTTTCTTCAAATCAGGCATCCATTGTCCGAAAGATAAGCAAAGGTTATAGAAAGTGAGGGAGATTGTTTCATCCACTAGCTGTTGGGCATAAAAATTTAAATAAACTCTAAACTTGCCAAAAAAAGGACTAAAATTAACTAGTACATCTAATAATTATTGTATATATAACAATTAAACAAACTTATGTGCTTTGTTCTATACTTCATCTTGTATAATGCCTCATTCTTTTGGTAGAAATATATTTTACAGAATTAAATTTATCATAAACATATGTTTTCAGCGCATTCAATAAATATATCTGCGTGTACCGTCGGTGGTGCACGTTAACCCTTTCACTACCAGCTCACATATATGCGACAACCCGATTTTCTTACCTGAGCTCGACGTCAGAAATATGACACACAGTGTCACTTATGTGGGTCGATGTGTAAAATTGCTAATTTCATTTAGTTGGAATTTAGTTGGAACGTTATAAATACATCTCACTAAAATTAATGACAATTGATATGGTATTTAAATAATAAAACGTCTGGGCTGTGGTAGCGTTTTGTTTCCTGAAGCCCTGGTAGCGAAAGGGTTAACACATTCCGTGGCACGTGTACCACCGGTGGTACACGCAGTCATATTTATTTAATGCGCTGAAAGCATATATTCTATTACAAATATAATTCTGTAAACTGTATTTCTACCTAAAAAATGAAGCATTATACAAGATACAGTATAGAGCAAAACACATAAGTTAATTTAATCGTTGTATATACAATAATTAATAATTACATTTAATGGTGCATTTAGTCAAAATATCAAATGGCCTGGAGATCATGCCGGCTAAAAACGGCTTGGCACAGAACGTGTTAAACTTGATCTTTACGTCACGTGGCACTGAACGTGTTAAACGTTTCTAATCGAATTGAAAATGAATCACGAATAAAAAAGAGGCGTACCCAAACAATTTTGTTTGTCATCGCGAAGGAATAAGATTGAATGTTCGAACGATAGTCGAGGAATTCGTGTCCAACCCGTTACATTAGCACGGGCAACAAGCCGGCCAAGTGCTACTACGTGTACCTTGCGATTTCTCGCGGCGAACGGAAAGCGAAGCAGCGTTTTCCGGTACACGGATTTGTTCTCCTTCTCTGCCGGCTGGCAATCTGCGATTGCCAAGTTTCCTTTTGCCAGTCTGTCGGCCAGAGGCTCGTCAGGAAATAAAAGCGCTGCTAATGGACAAGTTTGACGTCTCTAGAGGGAGTCGAGTTTCCATGACTTCTACGGACTTCCTGTTTCCTCCGCGTTTCCGCCGATCTCCGGTTAATCGCGTTACAAGTGGACTTCGTATTTTTATGCGCGGAAAGGCAGGAAACGATAAATAATACAGCAAAAGCGCACAGAATATTCCATCCAACGCATACAATACTGTAGGACAGGTACACGCAGGCTTATGTTAATTTGATAAATTACACTTAATTGCGTCGTCGAATGTCGCCTAATGAATCTCTAACGAATGTCTAACGAATCTCTAACGAATGTCGCCCGGCGGGCATGCATCTCTTTTTATATGCATTAGCACAGGTGGTGGGGGTTTGCCATCATCGAATGTTCGAGAAGGCGTTCTTTTTACCCATTAGAGTAAACCGTCATCGAACATTCGAGAAGGCTCCTTTCCACGCACCTGCGCTACCCGCCAGGACCGAACATTCGCGACGAACAAGCGACGAACGCCTCATACACACACTCACCCTCACTCTCATGCATTCTCTCACACTATGGCAAATTCGGCACCTCCACAATACATGTGTTACTCGATTAACACTATTCCTATCGACGCTTCACGTATACCTATTCCTACCGCGACATTCCCACGTGTAAGGGTTACTTTATTTCTTTACAAAAAGGCCGTTCGTTCGTAAAATACGATTGCTGTCTTACTAACTAACTATGCCCTTTTTCTCATGCTTTATGGGCGCATCCCCACTTTGCATTTTCCCGAAAAACAAACCCGCCGTTGGTGCGGGCCTGGAAAGTGTTAGCGGCTGTGACCGGGTCTCGCGCGTACTCGGTCCCAACCCTTATTGAGGATCTCTGGTTTATGGGGCCCCCAATGACCACTCTGGCCATCGTCATCCCTGATTATCTGGTTCCTCTTACACACGTAAGACGGACTACAAATTTTTCTCAAAAAATAAACAATGAAAAAAGAAGTGAATATTGAAAAATGTATTATACGTATATTTGAGAAAAAGTCTAAAATTTAAAGGCGATTCAATTACGTTGTATCTATGAAATTTTAATCGAAATTTTAAAAACGGTCATTTGACCGGTTGTGGTAGGAATAGTGTTAAAGTAACTGAATTCGCTGTTTTCTTTCTTTTTTTTCCTTTTAGAAGAATTCTACCTCAAATTTAATCATACGTTTTTCTGTGGAACTATTAACCCCTTGATATACAATGAATTTGGGAGACGTCATTCATTTCATGTGCCATTGTAGACTTTGACGTCTGGGAGACGTTAAGATGTTTTGAAATGTTTCATACTTTACAGAACTACTAATTTATTATTTTATAATGTTACTTAATATATCAATCTGATTAAATGTTATACAGCGATGCAAATTTCAAAATAAAATATTCTGTTTTTAAGCTTGCACATAACTGTTCAATCGAGCCAAATTAAACAGTATTTTTCGGACGCATCGAATTCCGTTTTATTTGTATGTCAAGGGGTTAATAATCCTTACGAGTTACAACGAATGCGTCGTTTTGTCTGTTTTTCTTTGCATTGCGAGTATTGTTTTAGATAATTAAGTTTATGTCATTGCTATACATTTCTTATACTTATCCTCTCTTCTTGTATACCAAAGAATTTTAATTCCTTAATAAAGCATTATTATTATTATTATTATTATTACTATTGTTGTTATTGTTGTTATTCTTCTTCTTCTTCTTATTATTATTAGTATTCTTATCATCATCATTATCATCATCATCATTATTATTATTATTATATTTCTTTTCTCCCTTTTTCATGGGAGGTTATTATTATTACTATTATTATTGTTATTATTATCACTACTACTACTATTATTATTATTATTATTACTACTATTATTATTATTATTATTATTATTATTAAGGATTATTGCACGTTTCATAATGACAACAGATGTGCCTTTTCGATCGGTAAAGAAAAGCAATCCGGATTGTTAGCTTTGAAAAAAAGCTCGCAGTTCGTCTCGGTGACGTCTTCGTTGAACGATCGGGCGTCTTGTATCGGCATTCGAGCTAATTGCCGCAGAATAATACCGTTCGTTTCCATTTCTTTTCGTTGTTCACGCTCCGTTTAATCTGTTCAATTCTTTCGCTCGACATCTCCGTCCCCGTCGTTTTTCACGATTGTCTTTGCGATTTAATTTCAAAAGCGGACCGTTCCCGGTGAAGAAAATTCTCTCACCTTTTACGCTTTGTCTAAAAGGAAAAATTCCATTACAAAAACTAATAACAGCCGTAAAATTACCTACATTGTTCGGGTAAATAAAAATGCGAAAAAGTACAATATCTATGAAGCGTGATGTAATTTTTAGAAGTAACGCTACAGAGAATTCATATTGTTCTATATTAATATTATAAATAACACATGTGGAGAATATATATTACTTATATGCAGAATACTTATTAACAATTATTAATTTTAATTCATTATATGCCTCCCTTTTTATTAGTAATCTTTATTACTAGTTTAATTTTTATTATCCCGTAATTATATTCAAATATATTCTTTCCTTCCTCCATTTTAACCCTTTGCGCTCGAGAGGCGACTGTTAGTCGCCAAATGATAGTTTCACAAATTTTCAATCTTTAGTTAGTTTATTAGTTAGACCCAGAGGTTAAACAGTCGTATATGTAAATTTTAGTGTACAACTTAATTAAATTAAATGAAGTTTAATATAAGGAATCTCAGTAAATATTTTGCGCTTGAAAATCGTTGAAGTTAATATTGTTAGACGGCTGACAGTAACTTCTCGAGTGCAAAGGGTTAAAAATGTGTCGTAATTAAGACCGATTACAAGAAATACCTAGTTTGTCTCCGAAAGAATTTTGTGGTAAACAATTATCACGATTCCAATTAACGCTTAATTAACTACCGGCGAAATAATTGAAGCTACTAAAGTTGGACCGATACGAACTGTATATTCTAACGCGAATTGATTTTATTACGTGTTACTCGATTCATACCCCCAACGGACATTAACCAACAGGCATCCATCATTTGATACGCCCGATTTCCGATATCGTTAACCGTATCGTGAACATCTAATGATGTTTCAAATTTCGACATGGTTTCTATTTCAATCAATATCCTAAAAATATATGACGTCCCTGTGGATACGGCCACTTCACAGAGATCGCTGTACGTACTTACTTAAACGTCACATCTCGAGTAGAAAATAGTACGAAATGTCTGATAGCAATAACTTTGTGTGAACCACTCTATGAAATTAAATTTAACACTATAACTACCAGAGCAGTCAAAATGACCAACTGGTGATTATTCATAGCAACCTTATAAATTCAATGTAAAATTTACTATGTTTTTCTGCAGAAAGTATAAATAAAGATTTCTTTTCTACGTATTCAATATCTTTTCATGTAATTTTCAATTTAATCTGTTCCATGCAAATAAGCACACTATAATTGTCGGTAATTCTGGTGTTAAAAATTACCTACGTACATGTGCGCTTACAGTAGCGGACAAAAATTTAAGATCAAAGGGTCAACGAAATTAAAATAATTTATTTATAAGGAATAGCATGATAAACAAAATTTGCATTCTGTGCTAAACAATAAATGGTGTTCTACCATAATAACGTTAAAGATTAATGTACACAGAATATTTGCAGATCATAAAACTATGTCCTACGTTTTCCTCTCGTCTTAAACTTTTATCCGCTGCTGTACCTTAGCCAAGCGAATTATAACACTTATCGTGTTTGTAAACGATAGGTTCTATTATTCAGCATTTAACGAGCTACTACGGTTCAAAAAGGAGCACAGAATATTTTCTTAAGGTTGTAGCAAACACGATAGGGTAAAAGAGAGGCAAAAGAAACGAGCTACTGCTATTGGTCTCCGTTTCAGCGCTCCATCAAGCAGTAAAATGAATTCGCGAACGGCATCGCGATTTCGAAGCACTTCGGATAGGTGATGGCGTGGATAAGTAAGAAGGCGTGTAATGTCGCGATCCATCAACGCGATCAGTCGATCCATCAAAAACGGTCCAACTAGGATCGTGCTTCGTTGTCCCGGAATATCAGCCTTCGCGATACGAGCCCATCCCTTCCATTAATCATTTTACGCGTGATCCTCTCGAAGGACAAAATCTCGTTGCTGTCGGAAAAAAAGGTCGTAAGAAACGATTATGCAGGATGAAACGGAGTCGATCGAATTTAAAGGGGTAGTTTCGTTGAAATAAGCGTAGGGGTCGGACGGTTAAAGATTGCAGACGAGGTATGGATTTTTATACATTTATGGGAAAGCGCTAAAAAGCACAGGTTGAGTATAATATGCAAACATATGCAAAGTATCCAAAGTAAAGTACAGCAGGTAAGGTAATGTATTATAGCATGTAGGAGATGAACAGAATTTTTATTTAGATCTCATTTTATCAACTGGGTTTTTAAAGATAAAAATTTGCATGAAATCTAGGTAGAATAAAGAGCTTGCTTCGAATGTATTTTATTGTTTCGAAGCTCGAAGCTGTGAGATCTCTCCTGATATTTTAGTGTGCTTTCAGCGTTAACGATTCGCATGTAGATTAAGTTCAACGCATGTATTATGTATTCGCGTTGCTTTGTATTATTTGTCCCCGACCTGACGTACTCTATAATACGGTTCTTCGATATCGGGAAATCCGTAATCTTAATGGACGAAGAAACGTAACCCATCCCCCCAAGTGTTAAAGTAGGATTCCCCCGCGTGGGAGCAGTAAATTATCGCGGCAGTTAATGGCTCGAGTTCCAACCTCAGAGCTACATCCTCCGAGTGCTATAATATGCACTGACCTTCGGAGAACATTACGGGCCGCAAACTATCTACGTAATTCGTGCGTCGCTGAAATTATACGGCAGTTGTCTTCCACCGAAATAATTCAGTTCTCCGGTGAAAAGTGATAGGATTTATCCACAGATTCTCATTTATCTATGGATTATGGGGAGGACGTAAAAGGAATCATAACACGTGTATTAAAATTAAAGTAAAACTCAAGAATAAGACAACACACGTCTGACCCCTTCGACGTTACATTTATTTCTGTTCCTTTTTTTTTTATAATATCAACCGTCTCTTCGTTACCACTCCTGACTGGACTTTGCCGCCTTTATTCAAATTTTCCTACGTTGACAGCAGTCTAGAAAATGCTTGATGCATGGCATTCTGTGAGCCGGCTCGCCTCACAGATGCCTTGAACGATTCTGCGCTAACACGTGTATCCGCACAGGTGGCTTTCTGTGTTTACGGTGGTGAATACAAATGCTTCAAAAAGTAACCTGCGATTCGTGTTTCGCACGATTCAACGACCAAACAAATATTCTATAGCGCGATTCAATGTCGAAGTTAACTAAGAAACGGTCGATCGATGCATTCGGTGCGTGGTTTCAAAAATTGCCGCGTAAGGCGATGGCGCCGTTCAAATAAATTTCGACAAAAATTTTCCAACCATACACTCTAATTGAAAAGCAGAGAATAGCGACATCGACTGATGCCAATATTGGAACCGTTTATCTCAAATGTGTGGCAGATTTACGATCGAATCGATAACACTTCGACGTCTCAGCTTCCCCTGGATACGTGTATGTACAGTAGTGGACAAAAGTTTAAGACTGAAAAGTCAATGAAATGAAACTAACTAATTTATAAGGAATATCAGAATAAAAAAATTCGTATTTTATGATAATCAATAAACAATATTCTACCGTAATAACTGTAAAAATTGATATATACAGTAGTGGACAAAAGTTTAAGACTAAAAAGTCAATGAAATGAAACTAACTAATTTATAAGGAATATCAGAATAAAGAAATTCGTATTTTATGATAATCATTAAACAATATTCTACCGTAATAACAGTAAAAATTGATATATACAGTAGTGGACAAAAGTTTAAGACCAAAGAGTCTATGAAATTAAACTAACTAATTTATAAGGAATAGCATGATAAACAAGATTTGTATTTCATGTTAATTAATAAATAGTAGTATTCTACCGTAATAACAGTAAAAATTAATATGTACAGTAGTGGACAAAAGTTTAAGACTGAAAAGTCAATGAAATGAAACTAACTAATTTATAAGGAATATCAGAATAAAAAAATTCGTATTTTATGATAATCAATAAACAATATTCTACCGTAATAACTGTAAAAATTGATATATACAGTAGTGGACAAAAGTTTAAGACTAAAAAGTCAATGAAATGAAACTAACTAATTTATAAGGAATATCAGAATAAAGAAATTCGTATTTTATGATAATCATTAAACAATATTCTACCGTAATAACAGTAAAAATTGATATATACAGTAGTGGACAAAAGTTTAAGACCAAAGAGTCTATGAAATTAAACTAACTAATTTATAAGGAATAGCATGATAAACAAGATTTGTATTTCATGTTAATTAATAAATAGTAGTATTCTACCGTAATAACAGTAAAAATTAATATGTACAGTAGTGGACAAAAGTTTAAGACCAAAGAGTTTACAAAATGAAAGTAACTAATTTATAAGGATCAGCATGATAAAACAGATTTGCGTTTTATGCTAATCGATAAATAGCGTTCTTCCACAATAACAATAAAAATGAATGTACAGACAATATTTGCAGACCGTAAAACTATTGTCTACATTGTCCTCCTGTTTTAATCTTTTGTCCGCTACCGTATGTACGTATCGACTTCACATCGAGCATATCCACGGTTTTTTGGGGATTTTCCCGCGAGCTATTGTTAAACTTCGTTTGTTCAATGGTCACCATAAACTTAGACCATCGTAGAACCTGTCGTCCACGGTTGCCTGCACCCGCGTACAAATACACGCGTCCTTACATAAACCAGTCATATCGCGCTGAACCGAGTGCCGGACACGCTTTCGCTCGGCGCATGAATTTTATCTTTGAAACTCACGAAAGAGCGACGACCGGCTTCATTCGAGTGCTTTAATAAAGCAGCTCGGACGAGTGAAGAGGTCGGGGATCTCCTGAAATTTTATGCCGAATTCAACCGACAGCAGACGTCGGGAAACACCTCTATTTCACCGTCGAAGGACTCTCGTCTGCGTCTGGGTCGTGAAACATTTTCCGTTTCGGTGGTTTATTAAGGAAAGGAAGAGGAAAAAAAAAATTGAACGGGGTGTATAAAGGTAGGACCGATAAACGGACCAGCCGGCGAACAACGGGGCTAGATCCGGAAATTTTGAAAAAGGAACAGAAATTCGGGCAACCGAACGTTTTCAAAGTTCGGCGGGCGCAGGGACGCACAAAGGCGCTCTGCGACCGGGTTTTTTCGGTTTTATCACTCGACCGATATTTTTTTTTTTTTCTTTGTTCCCTGAAACACACACACGCGCGCACATTTGCATCAAAGCCGCTCTATTCCCGAGATTACGTTTTCTATACCGCTTCCCAGAATACGTGTAGGTATACAGCGGTCTCCAAAAGTGTTTGTACACTGGGTTACGAGGAAATTCATCTAATTTCGAAATTCTGATTGCAATGGAAGTTTGTCGCGTATGCAGAGCATGTAATACATCGTATAATTTGTTTTGCTGTTAGGAAATCTTTTCGAGGGGGTAAACACCACTCCATTAAAGTTTCAAGAATGCAAATTTCTCTGAAATATTCTTTATAAGGAGATGACACAGCATTAAACATTTTTTAAGCAAAAAGATTAAATATTTTTTATTCAAAAGACCATAAGAAACACTGAAACTTTTAATTCTGATTTCACCCACTGAAAATAGTAGTCCGATAAAAAAGGAAATTAGTTTATGTTTACATTATTACGTTCTACATGCTTACAAAGTTTTATTAAAAGCTTTCATTGAAGTTAGAATGAATTTATTAGTAATACAGTATACAAATACTTTTTTGGAGTCACTGCATATCGGTTAAAAGTCCTTTCGAATTTACAGTACGAAAATTTTTGATAAAAGTGTAAAAGATTCGGGTTACCATTTATGCCATTTACAAAAACATTTTCATAAACTAAATTAACGCGTTGGATACGCGTGAGAATTTAGATCTTTTTCATGATACACTTTCGATTAGAAAGTATTGAATAATTTATCTCCTGAAATTATTTAGGTCAATCAGAAGCAGGCGTTATGACGGTGTATGGTTATTCATAAATTTTAATGTTCTTCAGGAACGTTTAATATTTTCGATGCTTAATTATATCATACTGCTCTTCTCTCATTTCTATAGCTTTCTATATTGTATTTAACTACAGCCCGTCTAATTCGAGTGAGATATAATCAACGCAAAACGAGGTCACTACTTTGTGATTCTAAAAGAGCCTTTTCAGATGGCTCGTTCAATTTTGACCTATACAGATATTCCCCCTTTATGCTCTCTGAGATACATTTATATTATTCGTATTGTTGAATTTTAGATATAAGATCATTTTATAAAGTAATTTTACTATTATATTAAAACACGAAGATGAAAACTAATAGTCTCAAATAAGTCTCATTAATAGACTCTATCTAGTCTCATTAATAATAAGTCCCATTATTACTGAGTCTTCATGAAAGTGAAAGTTGCATAATAATAGAAAGTAAGAGAACCGTTAAATTCGATTGGAAGCCAATAAGAATAAAAACACTGTATAACAAAGATCGTTATTAAACAGCTATGAAAATTACACTAGTTTACAAAAATCAAATCTTTTCGATTTTATAGTATCAAGGTATACCGGGTGAATTAAAAAACTTGTAAATTATTATGTTTGTCATAGAAAAAAAATTATAGGGTGAATTAAGTAACCTATGGATTATTACGCTTATCATAGAAGAAAAATATTTTAAACAAAAATTGCGAAATATGTATAAAGGGTGAATAGTATAATATCCTGTGATTTATTATGCTTATCATATAAAAGAAAATCTTAAATAAAAAAACAAATGTCTCATTTGCTTCAAAATTGATCCAATCACTCGTATACCAACTGTTGTTAATATACCACTATCTATGTAGACCTATTCAAAGTTTCTATCAATGTATTTCGCATGTGAATTTACAGATTATTGCAATTTCTGTACATTATCAACAATCTATGTATACTAATGAGTTTTCCCGTTTATAAACAAATAAATAAACATACATCACCTTATGTAGGAATGCGATTTTGGGAAAGTCTGAAGAGTACTTGAGTTGGGCGATTGTCGTGTGAACGCAGAATGTTTGGACTCGAATGTTTATTAATATTCTCATCACTTCACTTTTATTTGTTCACACCTGAGTCCCATCTTTCGTTCTACTAAAACCATTAAAATAGAATTTTCCTATACTTATGCCCCCACGTGAACGTTCGTCGCACTCGGCGTTCTTCGCGTTAACCGTATCCTTGAGCGAGCCAGCCGGGATCGAGCTAAGATTAAAGCTCTCGCGTTGGATTCCTGTCGCGACACGTGTTACAAATTTACCGATACAACACAACCGGTTCACCGTATTTCCAGCACTCGCTCTTGCACATCCTTTTGTCCGTTCGCCGGTCTTATAGCTTCCCCGGTAAATGTAATAACTCAGGACCCATGGGAGGCATGGCGAGGGATGTAGGGGGAGGGGGGTTGGGCTGGGGGTGGTGGCGAACGAACGAAAGATACAACGATGGATACAGATTCCCGCGACCTGAGAGACCTCGCTGCTCCCGTTACTCACGAGCGTCGATCCAGCTTTATTTATCGCCGGATGCGCCCGCTCCTCCTAATGTAATATCTTCGTCGGCTGTGTTCCGAAACGAGAAATCGCTCGGCCAGCGATAAATTCGCCGCGAAGAATGCGAGAAACGGACGATCCATTTGATTCGTGTTGCCGTGTACGCTCCGAGCAATTGTCCGTTTTCGATGTGCTCGACGCTTTCACGGGGGTACAGGAGGTTGTGGGTAGAATGGGACAAATTATGGTGAATTCGATTAAACACAGGTGAATACAAAATTGGTTATTGAATTAAATATCATAAACATATATATAAATTCTATTTTTACTATATCACTCTATCTCTTAACCCATTTGCAACAGCGACGTTCAACTGACGACTGGCCCGTATCACTGCGCGCGGTTGGTCGTATATCCAGTACTTGACTTCCGAATTGTTCATGGAGATTTTCACAACAAAAGTAAAACTTGTCGGGAATACAATGAACTGATGTAGGTGAGATGCTCATAAAAGGGATCAAACATGATCTGTGGCAGATGAAGAATATTCAGCGACTTGTAATGAAAGATAGTCATAGCTCCTGGATTATTCCGCGCTCAGTTGCAAATGGGTTAACTTCTTTCTCACTAACTCTCTCCTCGCTCGATAATGCTCTTTCACTTTTTTCAATTGGCTCATCAGGACACATTTCATAACATACACAACACAATATATACTATATAGGACACTCACTTTAAACTATTCACACTATAAACTATCTAACGACACTCGTTAAATTTATTCTCTCTCTCACACGCATAATAATACTTTGTTGTCGGAAATTGTTTAACACTATGTCTACCAACGGTTAGGGTATACTCGTTTGTAACGAAGAAGTCAAATTGGAAACCAGATTTGAAAAATACCTGAAATGAGGGAAACAAACGGTAATGATTATAGTAAGTTTCCAAGGTATCGCGATAAATTTACCAAGTTTCTGTGAGAAATTACGAATTGGCCATTTTGGCCGATTTTGGCAGTTATATCGTTAATACCTTGAGCTGTTGATTTGATAAAAAGTTATTTCAGCTTTCTAGCACCAATTCTTACTATTCAAATATTCCTATTATGCATATGTAAACCACGAATGTCATCTTAGTGTTTTAAAAGGATAAATTATTGAACTCATTATGCATAAAGGGTTTGTATAGTCCGTTCATTAAATAAATAAACGAATAAATAAATTTTTTAAACCAATAAAAATAATGTAGCAGTTAATTCAGTCGGTAGCTTCACAAATCACATGTTTAATTTTAACTTACTATCGACAAGTTTTTTAATGAATAATAATTAAATCCCTGTATCCGGTCGATTTCACAAAACGCCGATGAAGTCCGTTATTGGCTTGCTAAGCGCGTACTCGAGGATTAAAAATTCGTGTTCTATTTTCTTCGCGTAATTATGGATTTAATTTTAATGCGCCTATACACACGTTAAAGGTCCATATTTGACGTGCAATCAAATACACGGACGCGTATGTTCTTGTTTCCTAAAGCACGCGTGTATTTCCGCATGTAGGTCGTTGTGTACACGCGCATTTAATCAGATGAACGGAATTTAAATACACAAGTGTACCTGTATTACAAGTTTCAGGAATTAAAATACGGACTAATTAACATGGGCATATCCGTGTACACGAGTACACCTGAAACGAGATCCTCCGGTACTCCTGCACTAAAAGTGACATGGTTTTAAGGGTACTCGTGTATTCAAATGCACGTGAAACAAAAAACTCCTGAAACTGTGTACAGTCGTTCGCAAAAGTCCACTAGTGCTTGTGATTAAGAGAGAGAAAGGATATCAGATGTTTAATACAACGGTAATTAATCTTTCAATTTGAAATTGAATAGAAAAATTATGGTAATGTTTTTAGGAAACAATAATTCTAAAGGAATTTGGATAAAGGGGTGACATTTATCAGAAAACATAAGCAAGTCGGAGATATAAAATCATCAAATCTACAATTAGAAAATCTACAAATTATAATTTTCACAATCGGCACAACAACGAATTTTCATCCTTCTTCGATTTATTAACACTTCCTTAAAAATAACTGCAAGAAGCTTCGTCATTTTTTCAAAACCTATCTAACTTTATCTATCGAATAAATTTCGCAATCAAATTTCACAAGTCACATACTCAAACGATACGATACTCAAATCGATACTCACTTCTTCTATTGATATAAACGAAAAAAAAAATAAAGTAAAATAACACATAGAACGTTTCAGTACCACAAATTATGCTGATAAGACGCGAAACGAAATCAGGTAAGCAATTTCCGTTACTGCACCCAAATACGTGACTCATATGCGAAATATGACGCAGAGTTTGCCGTCAAGTCGTTGAACATTTAAAATTCAGCAAGTGTTCCGTACACTTTTGTTAACAACTGCGAACGACAGAAAGTCGCGCGTGCGGATTACACGAAAGGAATTTCGTGACCCGTAAATGAAAGAATCGGGTCGACAAAGAGGCCTCTCCCCGCCCCGTTCCTCTTCCTCCACCAACCCCTGCCTCGTCAGTCGACGAAAGGACAACAACGAAGTTCAACGGAGAAACAAAGACCGGGCGGAAGAATATAGGGCAGACGGCAAAGACGCATCGCGGCCATTGTCTTGCAGTCGGGTATTTCCGGCATCGAATAAAAAAGAGCGGGGGCGAGGGTCGAACGATAAAGGAGCCGAGCGGATACGGAACACCGGCTGCAGATTCTCCGCGCGAAACGAAGAAATATTAAGGGCTGCACTCCCGATATTAGAGATCCCGGGGGAGATCGGCCGCGATTTGTTCCAATGAAACGTCCCGACAAACGCGCGCCTTCCGATAGTTCCTCGGTACCCCTATTTTCTCGGTAACGACCGACTCGTTTCTCTTGTCGCGCTGGAATTCCCTTTCGTTCCTTCTGAGGCTGTTGTGGAAGAGAGAAGGAAAAGGAACGGGTAGGGGTGTTTCGTTCGGCGTCCGCTAGAGGACTCATCCGTAAAGCTACCTTAGCAGGCCCATGCCTTAGACATGGAGTTGTTACTATTAAACTGTTTTAAATATATATTAACCGTTTGAGTGTCACGGGCTTTTTTCATTTCCCGACCGAAAATTGCCGAACGGTGCTTGTCGGATTCCGTGTCGAAAATTGCCGAGCTACGCGATGGCGCTCGTCGCATTCCGTGCCGAAAAATGCCAAAAAGTGTGATTCCACTGTTTTCAGCTTACATGCAATAAATATTTCCCACAGTTTAGTTTTATTCCGACATTCTCTTGAGAATACAATTACTCCAATTTTTTTACCTAAGACTGAAGGGTAATCGTAAGATCGCGCATCGAAAGAAACCGAGCCTGCTGTGACCGTGCGCTTAGTAGAGAACAGGAGGAGCGCGATCGTGCCGTTTGGCACTCAAACGGTTAATAATATTCTACGCTCCTCACTTTATTTTATTTACACCTGAGCCCTATCATCTCACTCTACTAAATAAACAAAAATAGAATTTCCTATAGATATTGTTTCGCTAAGAGCTAAGATATGCTTCTCACAACTTATCGTGAGAAGGTCAGAGTCATCTCTGAGGGAGCTCTCGTTGTTAATCGATAGTGAATATAGTTTATTCACCGTTAATAATAATGTTTTATTACCACGGCCCACAAACCCATTAGAATCCTAAAGTACGTTTCTCGTTCCTTTCTCGTTCGTTTCATTCCTTGAGGCTAACAACGGCAGTAGCACTTCTTTTCTGCTGTCTGCTCGGGCTTCTCTCTTCTGGGCGAGAACTACTTTTCGGGATCCTTGTCGGGGAAGATATAGTGAGACGGGGGCGGGGGGGGGGGGAAGAGGCGCCATTAGAGGGATCTCGATTTCGCGGTAGAATCGAGCAGAATAGAATGCATTCGGGTTCGTGCACGAAAATCGGGCCCCGCTCGTTACCGCACGCAACCGACCCCAGCCTGTGGCCTGCTTCAACGGTATCGAACATTGGCCTCGTTGCCGGCCAGCAATGGGATTAAGCGTACCGAGAGTGAATTCCAGTGTGACTGTAAAGTTTGGAATATCGTGTAACGCGGCACTCTTGGTCTGCGGTTCCTCCTTCAACGTGGTTGGAGGATTTAGAGGAAACGTAAGGGAAAATAGAAGGGTTCGAATCGTTTGCTATTGTTGTTGTTGTTTAAATCAACGTGAGGTACCAGTTTATCAGTGTTCAGTGAAAATTCAATCGAAGATCGAAGCGTCTACATCTATCGAAGTTTAATTTTTGAACACACACGATTCTAAAATGCTGTCGAACGTTATAAATTTCATTCGAAAGTATCGTTGAAATTTCTCAAGTTATTCTCTTAATTTTGGGTGTAAACGATAAAATTCACCGTTTCCTCGTCTATTTCTATTATTGGAATGGATTGACCATTCTCTGATCTCGTTTTCTGCGAGACACGACGTTAAATATTTGGACACACCAATCCTAAGATGCTGTCGAATGTTTACAATTTTCAATCGAAAGTATCGTTGAAATTTCTCAAGTTATTCTCTTAATTTTGGGTATAAACGATAAAATTCTCCGTTTCCTTGTCTATTCCTATTAATGGAATGGATTGACCATTCTCTGATCTCGTTTTCTGCGAGACACGATGTTAAATTTTTGGACACACCAATCCTAAGATGCTGTCGAATGTTACAATTTTCAATCGAAAGTGTCGTTGGAACTTCTCAAGTTATTCTCTTAATTTTGGATATAAACGATAAAATTCTCCGTTTCCTTGTCTATTTCTATTAATGGAATGGACTGACCATTCTCTGATCTCGTTTTCTGCAAGATACGATGTTAATATGTGCTAATTAATTCTGCTTCCTCGAAAACATTTGGAGCATTTCGCTCCACGTTTTTCTCCGTTTCACTATAAGCATGCATCGCGATCGCTTTGCTAGCCTCGCAGCTCTCCTCATCTACTCGCCACTCTTCACGCCTCTTCACTATAATCGCGTACTAAGCGTAGTTTCGCAAAGCGATTGCGTTACGAGACAGTGGCCTTAGTCCAGCGTGTATTGTACGAAAAGAAACCAACCAGCGCGTATACGCGGGACAGCGGTGTGTCGCATCGTAGCAGGTAGCTTGATAAACGAAAAGTTTCAACAGCCTCCGAGAACCAACGGCAGCACGAAGAAGAAGGATAACCGGGGGGCAGGAAGGTTGGAGGTACATTTCTGAAAATGCAGCCGGGAAATAAAGTTTCGCGTTCGCCGGAAGTATCGTACTCTTCTCTCCGCCGTCGCATCGTATTGCGATCGCGAAACTACCGCCAGGCAGCCCTAATTTCGCGTAAACTCGACTTTTGTTGTTCCAACAACCCCGTTGAACGAGGCGGTACCGCAGCGTTTTGCGGAACTAAGTTTTTAATTACGTACGAAATTCTCTGTTAGGGAATCGTTCCCGTTTCGTGAAACGCAGCTTACGAGCGCACACCTATCTTAAACGTTATCTAAATGCATCGCGGTAAACGCTCATGTTTTCGTTAACCGTTTAGTAGGCGAAACACTGCGAGTGAGGTTTTAGGTATTAATCGTTTGACTGCTGAGAAGCGCTATCGCGCTTCTTTTATATTGCGCCAAAATTGCGAAGAGCGCAATAGCGCTCCTTTTTCGTTATGCCAAAACTGCGAAGAGCGCAATAACACTACTCTGAATCAGTAAAAGTTGTGCGTCCAGTAAAGCTCGTTGCGTTTTCGGAGCATATGAATTGTGTTAATTTCACTGAATTATAAGTGCTTTCTACCAATTTTATCCACGAAATGAATTAAAACAAATTTAAGTAAATAAATGGTATTTTAAAAAAATTAAGTTGTTGCAATGTAATATAAGTGAGTTTATTGTATGAAAAGTGTTTTCCATTTTTTTCCATACACGCGCAATTAGTACCGCAGTTTTGGCATATGTCCGAAAAAATCCGTCAGCAGCCAAACGGTTAATGTAGGAAATTCTACTTCTATTTATTTAGCAGAGTGAGATGATAGGGCTCAGGTGTGAATAAAATAAAATCAAGCGCTTAGAATATAATAATATATTTTACCGTTTGAGCGCTGAATACTTTTGGCCTAAGTGCTTCGAAGGGACGGCGTGCTATTGTTGGAGACAGAATATTGTTACTAGTACACTGACGTTACTAGTACGTTGCAGTAAGCGAAAGATCGACAAAATTGTCAAATGCAGATTTTCGTCCATGGCCCTTACTAGCAACTTTCGTCAGCACTAAAAGGTTAACGTCGAAATGCATGACCATGGAAATGTCATAAGGCGAAGAAAACAAAAATTGACAAACGCATATACGCGTCTATAGTCCCTACGAGCAACGTCAATTAGGCGTATATATGCGTCCATAGCACTCAAAAGATTAAAATAATTTAATAATAACAACTAGACGACTTTTCAACTTAGCAACTACGACGTTCTTACTTTCTTCACGATAACGTGAACGGAGTTTGGTTTTTAAAAAGTGTATTTGTTTATATACTGTATTTTGGAGTTACCTAGAATACACTATATTTTGAAATTATCTCCACCAATCCACTGTCAACTATGGATACACAAGACGCAATATCTGCATCTTTATTATATTTCACAAAGTACACATCAGTTTTGTGAAAATTTCCAGGTCGCATGAAAATTGTTCCGAAGGGCATGTGTAATTTTATTCCCACGACTGGGAGACGCGTGCAACGCGACGAAAACGACGCCAACCTTCGAGAACCGCGGGAATACATAAAATAAAACCCTCGTGCGGCGCACCGCGTCTCGACGCGACGCGACGTCCTCCCAAAGTGGAATAATTCCCGAGCTTCCGCGTGGTTTGTTATTCAAATTCCAGGCCCGTTCGACGCATCCGTCGCGGCGTCCCGTCGCCGGAGCGTCTAAAGAAGGCTGAATCGGCGAATTAAAAGCGCCGCTGATTGCATCCTCGGTCATAATTCTTTTTGCAAAGCTCTTCATTAACCAACGGCGACGAGACAGTTTCGCGTAGAAACGAGAGGCGTATCCGGTTCCGCTGTTTATTTGTTTCGCCGGCAAAAATATTGTTGGAATGTAATGAAACAGAGATGATTCTGAGGAAACGTGGATAGTGCTTGCTTGGATCGAGCGACGAATCGTTTGAACGAAAACACGAAACAGAAGTGCTTGGACGGAAGCACGATAGAACGTTTTAACCGAAACGCGAAATGATACGGGACTGAGGAATTTTAGGTGATCGTGGGAAAGTATATCGAGTGAGAAATGGTAAGTATAGGTGCTCCTCGAATTTTGTACGCAATCGGTTCCTGAAAGCGTGTGCGAATGTTGAATGTTCGAAATTAGAGATATGTAAAAAGATAACAATACTGTAGTCCGATGGCTAAAGTCTGATGTCCTCTCAGAGGGGACATTCGACCACAGAGGCTTTACACTAGAACTACCGACAATTATAGTGTACTTATTTGCATGGAAGAGATCAAATTGAAAATTACATGAAAAGATATTGAATACGTAGAAAACAAATTTTTATTTACACTTTCTGCAGAAAATCATAGTAAATTTTGGAAACTTTACACAGTGAGTTTATAAGGCTGCTATGAATAATCACCAATTGGTCATTTTGACTGCTCTGGTAGTTCTAATAGTTCTAAAAGACCTTCTTTACCTCTCGTTCCTCTAAACCGATATCCACGCGAGGTTTAGTAAAGATAATCCCTACAATATTATAGGAAAACATCCCTACAATATCATAAATTAAAAAAGGAAAAGATAGAAAAGCAGATAAAGTTATAAAGATACGTGTATTTGATAAAATTAAAACGACACAAAAGAACAAAAAACAACAAACTGTGCTTATGCTTCGCAAGCTACAGAGTTCCTCGTTCTACGCTGACTACTCAGCTTCTGATCCATTCATCTCTCATTCGAGTGAGACCCCAAAAGACAAAACACTCGGCCCCACTGATCTTCACACACACACACACGCACACATACATTCAGATCCAGATACACACCAAACGTACCGTTTTATAATACTAATTCTTGAATCTATGTATTTTTATACACAATATTTCTGTTCATTACGAGAAACGCTCGCGCGTTCCTTTTAGTTGTTTTCCGCGAATTAACGTTGCATCACGAATCACAAGAGTCCTCTTTATGGCTGCTGTTTGCTCTAAATGGAGTTTTTTGGACGGGCGAACGTTCCACGGCCAAAAAATCCGTGCGAGAATATTCGAAGGGCGCGATGTTTCCTCTCGATGCGACCTCGAACGTTACTCGTCCGCGTACAGAGCACGGTTATCGATTACTTCCGTACGTCTATACGTGCATACTTTGCCCGCCGAGAACTCCCGCGAGGCTGCGATGCACTCGTGTTGTCTACGATGCAGCGGGACGCTCTGATTCAGCGTTCCGACACCGGAAACTCGGGCCGAACCGTACACGGAAGCACGTGCGACTCTCGATCGATACCGTTTCGGTTTCTGTAACGTTACTTTCACACGCCACTACGGGTCACTGTCTTCAACGAGGCGGTCCGTTAGAAAAGCGACGAGATCGTGGAAATTGTTATCGTGCTCGTTTATTCACAGGTTTCCGTAGGAAGTTACACGACATCGGAGATACACGTTATTCCTTATATTATTTAATCGGCGACTGATGAGGCAATTATCTTGTTCACACGTTCCATGCCGGACCATTTTTTGAAGATTTATCGTTCAGACCGCGTGAGGCGTATACGACCCACACTTTCACGATTAAATAATGTTTTTGACCTGCGCACACCTTGCAATTTTTCAATGGTATAAAACTGTAATTAAAATTTTTTTAAAAATTCTTCATTTTAAAACGAGAATACCCACCCAATGGCTTGAATGGTAAGTTCAGCGTGGGACGTATACGCCTCATGATACGACAGAGAATTTAGAGAAGTCCACGGAATCGTTCAGATGTTCACAAATAATTGAAAAATTCAAATACCTATTGTTTTTCTTAGATACAAATTGATAGAAATACATAATTTAGAAAAATCAAAATACTTATCAATTTTTCATTATTCCCATCTTTAATGCAATGGTGTGAAGAAATTAATGCAGTAAAAAAAGTAGTTACACTTATTTCTTATAGATAATATTTCAACAGTGTATATATCGTATAATAGAAAATTCATCGTGGCGCCACGGGCAAACCCTGTAAAACTGGCGTGGCAATTCAACGTGTTAACCCTTTGCACTCGAATTTGATATGACCATGAATTACCGCCAACTCGAAATTTATTTTTTTATTCAATCGAAACAAAACTTTTCCGATACCTTATTAGCATACTTAGCTGTAACATTTCATGAGTGTAATTAAAAAAAATGAAAATTCCACGGTAAAACTTGTGATGTCGCATACGCTGAGACATACGAGCGCAAAGGGTTAATAATCGCTATACGTCGAAGAGGCGCGAGTCATCGAGATAGCCCGTGAAAGCTTGCGAACGAGTCAAAGCCATCGTCCACCCACAGCTTCGTCGCTGTCTTCCCTGGACACGCGATATCTCCCCACCGTCGCGTCCTCGTCACCCTGACCAAGTGACGGACGACGTGTTTTCAAACGGTTAACGTGTTCTCGGGCAGTTGCGAACGGTGCGCGAAGAAAGGAAACCGCCCGGAGGAGAGGAGGCTATTGCCGACGGTCACGTCAAACGCGTTATCCGTCGCCGAACGTCCGATAACGAGGTCTGAAAAGAGTTACGAGCAACGTTTCTGACGATTCTAATGGGGGTCGACGACGAACTAATAATAGAGGGGATCGATACGCGGCGCTAGTCCAAGTCAGGGCACCCTCCGGCCCCCTTCGCGTCCCTCTTCTTCGCTTGGCCGGCCGCCTCTGTTTAACTGGCACGACTGTACAGCTTTGCTTCGAGCCAGCGATCCCCAACCGTCGCTCGATCTTATCCCTGGAACTCCTGTCCCTCGCGACCCTCGCAAAATTAATTTTATCCACGAAACAAACTTTTTTTTTTGTATACAATCTGTTCTGTGTACGATATTGGACCATAATTTTTGTTTGATAATTTATATGCGATATCAGGGCGAACGATTTATTACCGTTGGTAGTATAATAACGGTGAATATTTGGAATACTGTGTAGAGGAAATAATAATATTACTGGCCTGTTAGAATTGTTATCATTGCAGTTACCATTATTGCATTAAACATTACGTTAAACGTACAACTATTATGCGTCACACTGCACAGGTTGTTAACGTTATTAGTATTGTATTATTTAAATTATACAACTTAATTGTTATTACAAGTAGAACATTGATAAAGTGCTGGATTAAACAATAATTCACCGTGAAGGTTAAAGGTATGTAGCGTTGCTGTGGGAAAATTCGACGGTCCGCTTTGTCGTTGACCTGTACCACTGACCAGACGAATCGTGCCCTCAGGGTATGTATTAATGTTTGATCTTCGCGTGTCGCCGTTTCGTCGATCGGTCCGATCTGAAGCGACACTTTTGTCGTCGTTTTCGAGCGAGCACGTGACACAGGCCGACGTGAAATCCAAGCATAAAGCTGTCAGAAACGCTGACAGTCACTGGCGCGCTGCGCACTTCCGACAGGTAGACCGAGACAGGCCTTTAGCAGCCACCGCGAATAAGCGAACGAGACGCTAAAATATTCAAACCGACCGCAGAGCCTCCTCCTGTCTCTTTCTCTGTCATTGCAGCCGGCAGGCCGACCTTTCAGCCGACGGAATCTTTACTCCGCCGGCAATCGATTCCCGATCGCGTTACGCGGACTACGGATTGCAGAGCTCCAACGTTATTATATGGATTGTTAGAAATTGAATACAGAAATACTACGACGGAAAAATTAATCGTAAACCAGGTTTCTCTTAACATTAGATTGCTGGAGTGAATCAATTTGACTCACTTATGATTTTGTCAAGTTCAAGTATCAGGTGAACGAAATAGAAATAAAGGTGTTTGGGCTAAATGTAATAAAAAAATCGGCGGACAATGTGTTTTAAAAACAGAATATATATGTAAACATTGTTTTGAATAAACTTTCTTTAATATAAAAGTTTAATTTTCTTAAAAACTTCAATTTTCATGTTTGAATTTCTTAGGTTCATCTTCTGATTTGTTTGAAGTAACAAAGTTATTTTTATTATGCATAAATTTTATTTTTTAATTTAATTACATTATACTTATTTAAAATTTAAAATTTTATTTTTATTGTTATGAATTTTTACTCTTTGGCTTTTTTATTTAATCTAAAACATTTCTAAAATACAAGAAAAATCTGCGCTATATTGCGAAGCGTCTAACGTAGAGAATTTATTCAAAATTTGAAAGAAATGGGATATGCACTTTCTCAGGCATTGTAGCGGTTGTGGACGAAAATGCAGTTTCGTGAAAAACGTAAAAGAAAGTAAGGTAGCTTCCTTTCCTTCCGGAGAAATATTTCCAGATTTGACCTTCCGTTAGATAATTCATATGCAATAAAAAAGTGCATAAATTTTCTTCTTTCGTCTGAGAGATGATGGAAATTCGAGCGATCTTTCCGAAAACGTGATCCTGAATCCAATACCTCTCTTCTGAACAGGATCCCGCAGGACAGTTTGCGTCACGCGACTCGTCTGCATATTCATAATTGTAACTTCTTCGAGCATTGAAATTTCAATAAATCGCTTTCGCGTGACATTTTACACGCCTGGAACATTCGAGAAAATTAAAAACGAACCCTTTATCTGATTCTACCTCCTTGAAGATTTATCTTGCTTCTCCGCGAACAGTCCGACATATTCCAGTTAGAAATGTCGATCGTTATGACTATGTCGTTCGATGAACTGAATGATCTAAAAGTGTGTCAACATTCGGTCTCGAAATTATGTAAAGACAGCAACAATGAAAGGATTAGCGATTTCGAAACGGGTGAACAACAATCATTAACCCTTTCGCTACTACGGGCCACTATAGTGGCCTTCCATATGATGCGATTGAGGTATTGCGGGTACGACTATAGTGGCCCTCCATAAGATGCCATTGTAAATTAACCCTTTCGCTCCGACGGGCGTATATATACGCCCTCGAAGAATGACCATTCATATACGAAGAGCGTATATATATGCTCTAGAAAAGTGGGCGCTCAGGTACGAAGAGCGTATATATACGTTCATACCATATATACTTTTATTTCATACTTTACATGAGATACTTTTTTTAATCGAGTATCTGGCAACGCTCCATACCTCAAACAGTTGACTATCATGAAACAAAACAGTGATATGATATTACTAAATATAATAAATATTATTATAACATTTAGAGAACAAGAAACGACTCATAATTATTTCGCAGCATTCCGTACCTCAGTGTCAACAGAGCGATCACATTTTGTCACGAGCATTCCGTAGCGAAAGGGTTAAAGAGCTCACGCTAAGACGTTATAAATAATCTGGAATATTTTTTTGAGAAAAATTTGTTCGTTCGAAAACATTCAAGCAGCTTGGATTCTCCGCCATGATACTCCCTCTGACGATCGGTGTCGCGGCGGAGAACCCGCCCGTAGCGAATAGGTTAAAGGATAACAGTTGTGGACAATAAATGTATTAAATAGAAGTGAATCGCTTTATTCCCATCCAACGTACGCCTTTGAATTTTACTGGATCATCCTAAACTTCTTGACGACGTTAAAACACAGAAATTGCTGTTTGCTAGATACGTCGCGGCGCGGGTGGGAATATTCGGTCGGCGCGTGGTAAAACAGAGGGGACACAGTGAAACTCGATTGTCGAGTTGGCGTAAATAATATTTCCCGAAGTAGGCGTAAATTCGAAAGTTTCCACAGCGTCCCGGGCCGTTACGAGTTACGGTGATTGTAATAAACGGTTCGAGTCGGGGCTGACTTCGCGAATACTTTTCGTCTGGCGGTAAGAGGAACGCAAATGGCGGCTGGTGACTACAGTTGGCGTAACTTCAGATCCCTAAGTGTATCCAATCTTATATTAACCCTTTATGAGTCGAATTCTTGTCTTAAATATAAAAGAATTGATGGAACGGAAAATCAACAATTGTAATCCTATATATGCAGATGAAAAAATATTTTCCAGTTTAAACAATTTTACATTATAGGACATTATATAATTAATATGTATACGCTATCTCATGAAAAAAAAAAACAAATTACTTGTTAAAGTGTCAATAAATTAGCATATGACCTGAAAGTTACACGGGCTCATAGAGGGTTAACACTTTGACTGCTACATTGGTCATATATTACCGGCCACAGGTTCTCCTGCGACTCCAAAGGGTTAATCATCTTATTTATAAATTAACATGTCATCTATGATCGATAATAATGCCAGATTTGGAAGATCAGACGTTTTAAAACGTGTCTCTCACTATTTGACAGCAGATATGCGAACTGAAACTGGCTACGCGAAATAAAAAGGCTATAACATAGCGATAGTGTGATAATATAGTTGTAGTGATCATGTTACCATATTTAAGTGTCTATAATTTCACTAGTAGTTTACAGCACCAAAACTAATTATGATTTATGCAAGATTCTTAGAGAAACGATGTCTGAATTATTAAAAGATTTGTACTTGCTCAGTACATAGTTTCTCAATTTAATCCTAATTTTTACTATTTAATAATCAATATATTCAAAACATTCGATCAGTTTAAAACACACAATTAACTTACATTTAAACGAACCATGTTACTTTATACTCATACAGTTTTAAATTCTTCAGGTTTCTCAATCCATTTTCAGTAAGATAAATTCCAAAAAATAAATTAAATCATTGTAGTTACGACTCCAACCAAGTTAGAATACTATGTATCGATCAATAAAAACGTTACCAATATAATTTGTAAATTCGTCGATACACATTAAAGTTTTATTCTGCTCGTTCCACTTATCGATACGTTTCAGCTTGAAATTTTAATTCGCTTACACCGCGTTGCATTACCATCGAATTTCCATTTGCGATATCAACACAGCTTGGGAAAGAAAACACCATACGCAAAACGAAGGAAAAACCGAAGAATACCGCTGCAGTATTCAAAATAACGTAATTAACGCAAAAAAAAAAGAAATTGTGAAGATCGAAAAGGTTCGCGCTTTTCGATCGCAGTCGAAAAGCTGGGCAGTATTCCTGAGAGCGCTTTCGCACCTTGTCGAGCGTGTTCAACTTTATGGCTCGTATCTTCGACTAATCTTGGCGTTTCCACGGGGTCGTGTCGGAGAGAGATCTCGAGCGGGCAATAAAAAATTTTAATCCCCGACAGATGAAACATCCCGCCGTCAGCAACGCTTCCCGTCCGAAGATTAATAACGGGTCATATTCTGATCGCGTTCTGATGTTCCTCGATTTTAACGCTCTCGCGTCCTGTTGCTCTTTCCCGCGTCTTTTTCGAACTTTTCCCTCCACCTTACAATTATCCACTCCCCACTCCCACTTCCCATTTTCCGAAACCTTAAAAACTACTCTGCTTTCGTCCACTAACAGAAGCAAAAGGAAGAAACAAGGAAGCAAAACGAAGGGAAACGAAGAAGTATACTAGTAATTCACGAATCATGTCACCCGGAGAGTAAGAGTCAAGCTGATCATCAAGGAAGGGACACAAAAATTTTCAAATTCGAAATATTTACTATGATTCAAGTATATTAAACTTCATTTAGTTTAGTTAAGTCGTATATTAAAATTTACATATATGACTATATAACGTCCGGGTCTGAACTAAAATCTGAAATTTTGCGAAACTATCATACGCTAGGATTACGATGTCCCATGAGAGGGGACAGCCGAGTGCAAAGGATTAAGAAACGTTGTTGCGGTCGATAACATCGTCGCGAACTCCTGCACGGGCACGAGATAACATCAAACGTTCTGGTTGATCATCCATAATAAAGAATCGTTTAATTGTCTCAAAAGTTCCGCCCTTATAATTATCCGGGGCACTTAAGGGAGCGCGGGGGATCAGACGAACATCTCAGCTCGCCTGGAAACCCCGGCCAGGGCCGCAGGGAGAAAAAAAAGAAGGAAAGGAAGGTAAGAGGGATCGCAACTAACGCGCTGCAGAGACGATTTTCTTGGAAACTTAATCGGGCATTATTAACGAGCGACCCGGCAAAATTGTGTTCGTTGTTGCGAGCAGGGAGCAGCTCGTATTTATCGAACGCTCGCAATTAGCGACTCGGGCGCAAAGAGCGGCCGCGATATTAATTCTCTCTCCTCGCAGCGTTGCATAGCCGGCGGAAGTGCAAAGCTTTCGGCCGGAAGCTTTACGATCGCGGCAGATGGCGGCCTCGCAAGACGGTTCCTAGGGGTTCGCGTCGATGAGTTCGATCGAACCTGTGCTCGTAAAGTTTCGAATCTGAGAACGGGGTTTTGCGAATCGCTCGATTTCAAACCTAGTAGTTACATGTATCGATCGAATCGCGTTTACGCGAGGAGTGACGATACATTACAGGTTGTTCGGACGAAATTGGGAGAAAATTGAAGGTGTGATTCTATGCAATAATCTAAGACGAAAATCAAGAGCAACAATATTGCGTTTGACGCTTCGTTTATTAGTTATAAGCAATTAAAGACACGAGCTATTTTACGCCTGAGAGCAGGCGAATGGGTTACACGGTAGGTAACGTCAATGGCTACGCAGTGATGCTCAGTAGAAAGTACGTGCACTTCTGTAGCTATTCAGAGGTAAGCCATATTCTGCACGTAGATACGACTAACCGTCACTGCGTAGTCATTGACGTTACCTACTGTGTAACCCATTTGCCTGCTCTCAGGCGTAAAACAGCCCGTTCCTTCAGTCGCTTATAATTAATAAACAAAGCGTTAAACGCAATATTGTTACTCTTTATTTTCATCTTAGAATGTTGCATAGTATGACCCCTTCAATTTTCTCCTAGCTTCTTCCAAACATCATGTAGAATCTGTGTTCGTTTAGTGGCCGATCGTGTGTAAAAGCTCTAAGAAAATTGGATACGATCAACGTATGATGATTTTTAATTGTCCAGTATCGCCAAATAAGAAAGTTCAAGGGGCAAGCTTGTAGTTTGTATAGTGGAACCTCGATTATTCGAGGTAACGAGGATCGAGGCAATTTCGAATGATTGAAAACTTGGATAGTACAAAAGGACCGATGTAAATCATGAATAAGAGAATGAGAAACCTTTGAACAATACTGCAGAAATTTTGAATTAAATCAGATAATTATATATATATATATATATATATATATATATATATATATAATCGAGCGATGATTTTTTAAACTTTTGAGAAAAATGAGATTATACGTCTCTGTTTAATCGCATTTGTTCTCCTCTTTGTCATAGCAATTCGAATAACTTAGATTCTGTCACATATTTCGAAGTACCTCGGACAATACGGAGTCTCGGTTAAATGGTTTTCAGAAAAAGGTCGCCACAATAAACGTGTTGCAATTCCGCTAGCTGTGCGTAGATACGCAAATAAGGGGGTGGGGGAGCAGTTTTGCAGAAACATGCGGGACGTCGTTTCACGGATCGTTACAACGTGGATAGGGGTGGTGGTTTCGTGAATGAGTAGATACGTAACGTGATGGAGACCTTCGCGATCGATTTATTTAACCCTTTCATTGTGGCAGAGATCGCTACCGGTGTTCGACACGAACCGAGTAATATTCGGTAATATTTGTTACCCGATCGTGTTACGCAGATTATCAGATTTCTACTCAAATTTTCTGAAGACTCGTAGCGTACAAGCATACGCATTAGTATAATCAGTGTTGTATTATGCTAATCAGTTTCTCAGCCGAGTTTTATAACGGTTTACCAAACAAAAAATTCGTATTAGAATAACCGATACCCGACGGTATGCAAATTGTTTAGCTTTTTCCTCGACGCTTGTAATGAATTATTGAAAAGCACGCGTCGGAATAATCAATGCTCTGTTATGCAGCTCCTCAATTTTTTGGTTAATTTTTGTAGCGCATCGTAAATAAATTATGAATAAATGCTCATCGGCAAAAGATCGAATCTTAGATATGATTATTCGACAACGCGATTTCTTGTGGAAACACCTAAAACAGAATTGTGTGCCGTCAAAAAGAAAAAAAGAAATAAAAAAAAAATGCGAGTCAATCTACTAATATAAAATTATACCCTGCACGATTGAAATCGTTAATTTTCGCTTTTTGCTGTTCAACGTTCAGCGACAATGGTCACCTTCGGTAACAGAAGGATTAATTGCAACCAGTACAATTCGTTCTAATTAACATCCATGGAACTAAGGATCGTTCGTACAAGAAAGGTCGCCCCTGCGTGTTCCAGCATCCACGGCCAATTACCAGGAATGTACCGATGTGATTATGTAATCAGGGCTTACGCCACTGGCGGATAGGAAATTACAATTACGCCAGAGAATTACAATTAACCCACGGCGGTCGTGTCCGGTTAAACAAATGGACTATTAATACTCCGTTTGCATTATCGGATTCCCAATGTACGTTTGGATGATACATTTAGACGAGTACCCTTCCAACTTCCTTTCCCCCCTGCCCATCCACTTCTCGCGTACACTGTCCACAGAAATCGTATCGTTCTTGCGGTTGAATCACGCTTCTTGATCCTATGTGCTCGAAAGGAACGTTCCAAAGTTCCAACGTTTTTTTTAACAAGCTCGACGACTGATTGAAAAATAGGACTAGTTGCGAAGAACGAAAGATTAAAAAAATCTGTTGTGAAAATTTATCAATTTATCAAAATCAGACTTGTGATCTGTTAGTTCACAGTTAGTTCAAGATGTGAAAGATTCTAAACTATGCACTTGTAATTGTATACTGAATTGAACTTGTGAAATTGTCTTCTCTCTTAACTGATAACAATTTGTGTACCTACAACTATTTGTTTGAGTTATTTATTAAGTAATTATTACATTTAGATTTTTAAGGTTCGAAGTTCGCACGTGTCCGTTAAGGGAACAAATAAAATAGATAAATAGATGAATGGAACGTGACACTGGAAAAATTGAACAACCTGCAAAATACGGAATTCGACAACTGTGGGATGCTTTGAAATATAACATTTAACGAGTTCCATTTATTTTAGTTATTTATTAAGTAATTATTACATTTAGATTTTTAAATCTCGAAGTTCGCACGTGTCCGTTAAGGGAACAAATAAAATAGACAAATAAATGAATGAAACGTGAAACTGGGAAACTTCAGTAACCTGTAAAATACGGAATTCGACAACTGTGGGATGCTTTGAAATATAACATTTAACGAGTTCCATTTATTTTAGTTATTTATTAAGTAATTATTACATTTAGATTTTTAAATCTCGAAGTTCGCACGTGTCCGTTAAGGGAACAAATAAAATAGACAAATAAATGAATGAAACGTGAAACTGGGAAACTTCAGTAACCTGTAAAATACGGAATTCGACAACTGTGGGATGCTTTGAAATATAACATTTAACGAGTTCCATTTATTTTAGTTATTTATTAAGTAATTATTACATTTAGATTTTTAAATTTCGAAGTTCGCACGTGTCCGTTAAGGGAACAAATAAAATAGATAAATAAATGAATGGAACGTGAAACTGGGAAACTTCAGCAACCTACAGAATATAGAATTCGACAACTGTGGGATGCTTTGAAATATAACATTTAACGAGTTTAAGTAGCAGTAATAGTCAAACTGGACAACGTTAATAAGCTCTGAAACCGTAAACTTTCGTAGATTTGAAAAGCTCCGAAATGTGAAACGCAGAGCATCCCGAATTTCGTGCCTTCGCCTGGTAACGTTTCAAGCGCAAATGATTAATCCTTGGTCGTTTCATAAACGACGCCAGCTACTTTTCCATTGAAATCTCGGGGCACGTGCACGAGCCACCCTTTCCCTCCAGCGATCCGCGAATCGCAGAAGTCATCGGGAGTGTCGTTTCGTTAATGTACCAGCGAAATTGAAACTCGGTTGCGGTTTTCCTCGGATGAAACATTAGCATAATGTTCCACGTGGCACGGACCTTCCCTACGCCTTGTATGCAAATCCTTGCATCGTAAATGTGAAACGTCGAGTGTACAACAAAGTCGTTCGAATTCCTAGAGCAAGATTTTCCCCGACGTAACAACGAGTTCGAGTTCGGTATGTCTTAACGAATCCAAGTAAATTTTAATGCAAAAGTTTCGCTCTGCATGATTCGAATGCTAACTTTTAAGAGACAATGTTCTGTTGTACGTATAATACATCCCTTCATAAATTATCGAACACCCTGTACACTAACCGTTGATAGGTTAACACTAGAACTACCGACGATTAGAGTATACCTGTTGGAGACAAAGAAATCAGATTGAAAGTTGTACGAAAAAAATTCCTAATATATTTTAATATATTTTAGTAATCACAATAAAAATCATAGTAAATTTTCAAATGTGTAGGCACCACAGTAAATTTACCACGTTTCTATGAAGAATTACAAATTCGGTCATTTTGACCTCCTTGGTAGTTCTATAATAGTATTAAAAGAATCAGATCTCATGAAAATGTTTATTTTTTTTACAACACATTACGCCACCATGGAGTAATCACGAAGAAATATCCGGAAGATAATTATATTAATTAATTATACGTAATTAAGAGATAAGTCTGCTCTTGGTTACACGACTCTCAATCACGTAGAATGGTCCCGAAAAAACATTCGATAGTCACTGCTCTTCCTGACTACCAGTTTGGATATAAAAGGAGGCCAAACCAACGAACGTCTATCATCAAAAACAATCAAGACATAAATCTGTCAATTTCATTGCATTATTGTGAAATGTGATGGAATATTAAGGGAAAATAAGCCAATGGCAAACTCCAGTATTATAACGAGAACAAAAATTATATTTTACATACAACACAAGCTTGGGACGAATGATGTGAAACGAATGAACAAAAAGATAACGGTGACAAACGATAGCACCAAAAAGAAAAGAAATTAGAACACCAGCATACCACACATAATCCATGAAATGAAAAACAATACAGTTCCAATGTCACGCATAGGTGCCGCAATTATACAATTTTATTTTTATGGATTTTCAACAAAATAAATTATAGGAAAAATAACTGATTTATTTAGAAAAAATATGAAACGTAAATTTATTCAAATGAAATGATACACACTGGCAGCGACTGATTCGGCAGTTACGGTTAATAATAATATTTTTTTTAAACTTCTCGAAGATACCTCGACCGTAACAACTTAAATCCTGAAACATCGTATACTCCAATTTTGTTTTCGATCAGTAACAAGAATAAAAGAATATTGTAGATTTTTCGTTTGAAGATATTGAAAATATTCGTAAAAGAAGTGATTATACTAGAAAGGGTTTAAAAGCTATCTCGTCGAGATTCGAGTCTGCTTTCAGATTAAAAGTATTGTTATTCTTTTTCAAAGCACTCAGGAAATAGTTCAAGCTTTACAGTCAGATTCGAAGGTACTTACGATGCGTTCGATTTCATTAATATCCGAAAGTAGAGCGAATTTCAACAGTAGCCTTTGATTCCCTTTATTTGCAGATAAAAAGTAATAGACGCTAGAACAGTATCGTGTTTGTATTATGAAATTAAGTAAGAACAATATTTCGATCTCGACTTCAGTACTTTCAAGGGATGAGAATCTGGTGATAATTGACCGACTAATTGTAAGAGACATAATGGTATAAGTCGAAATTTGGAGAACTGTATGGTAGTTCGTAAATCGTGTTTCCCAACTCCTAAGGGTATCATTCGTTCAGTTTCATGCTCAATTAAAAGTTGTGACTTCATTCTCTTGTTGAGATACAGCGCCACTTGTGTAAAGTACTTAACAAAGAGTGCTTAACGAAGAGAACAAGCTGTTTAAAATCATAGCGCTGATAAACCTGGCTTACGCTTGTACTTTATACTAAACAGCTGATTATTGTTGTGTTCTAAAATACTTATGCGATCTTCAAAAGCAATAAATAACGATTGCCGAATATTTCGACTGACTCAACGAGACTTTCATTTTCATACTCTTTCAGGACTACTTTATTTTAATTCTTCTTAACTTTACATGTCTGTTCTTCTACATAGGTATATACAGGTATACTCTTTAAAGCTTTTAACTTTGTTAAGATTCTGTTATCATCACTTCATCCATTTTCATACATATAGCAGAGGACAAAAGTTTAAGACGACAGGAAACATAATTTTATGGTCCGCAAATATTGTTTATCCATTCATTTTTATTACAATTATAATAGAACACTGTTTATTAATTAGCATAGAATACAAATTTTGTTTATGCTGTTATTTCTTATTAATTAATTTATTTACTTTCTTTGATCCTTTGGTCTTAAACTTTTGTTCGCTACTGTAGACGTACGTATCTAATTAAAGATTTCAATTTTATTGGAATCACGTTATTTTCACGTTGTCTATTTTTACATGTTTGAAGTCAAAAGATTATACCCGATCGAAGAGACAATCGACAAAAAGAGACAGAAACGAAAACAATAGAAGGGTCAAGTTCCAATGTCGAATATAGAAACATTGCTTCATAAATAAAAGGGAGAAAAGATTCACTGGACCATTTCCTTCTCCCCTAAGCTAATATTCCAAATGGCTGGCGCCTGCTTGAGCAACGATCCCATAGGATTTTACATCTATCGGACAAAAACGAACGTTTTGCTGTAGTGTCAGCCATAAAAATCGCCCTCACCAGCAAAAACTATGTTTCCAAAGGAAAAGATATTTCAGATTCAAAGAATTCCTCGCAAATAAATACTCTGAGCATGGTCGACTTATGATTTTTTTTTTATTTTGATCGCCTCTCGAACACGTTTGAAGTAAGGGAGCGAAACCCTCGTTATGAGTGACGTAGAAGAAAGTATCGATGTACATAAGTGTTTAGTTGTGCGAGTTTCCGCTCATTACATTTCTCAAATAAAGCTAATGCTAGCTCCAGTGGAACAACTCTAGAAAATGATGGATGTAACTTTGCAATAATTAAATTTATGAAGGGAACTTCTGCACCTTTCGCCAAAAGAAAAATTCCCAGACAGAACCTTACTCGATTAAACACTTTCTGTTATAAAATCCCCATTCTTCTAACCCTCTCTTTTTTAACACCTTACATTGAAAAACTTGTTTAAACCTAAAACAAAAATCAATCTAGCATCTCAAGTGTTCCTTGTAGCGATAAATGAAAGCCTAGTTCTTCGAATGCAAGAGCCAAGAGTTTTTATAATGTCTCAGAGAGGTTTTAAAGCATTCAGCTATCAGCGATATATCTTCCTTAGAACCGAATAAACATCGTAGCATACTTTCTATATTAAAAGAATACGGCTAATTATTATCCTCAAACACCTCATGATCCTAATACCCTATACAGTTCTTTTAACTACCTATAACTCATAAACAAAGCCTCAAACGCAACATTGTTACTCTTGATTTTGGCCTTAGAATGTCGCATAGACCCCTTCAATTTTCTCCTAGCTTCGTCCGAACATCCTGTATAACCTAATCTAAACCTAATCTGAACCTAATCCAATTGTGTTACGTTCTCTATGAGACCAATACGATAGCTCGATACACTTAGAAACGGGATTGCACATCCCGTGTGACAAATCACAACGAATCATTGAGCTGAATGGCAACGTTATTATTATTACACGAATGGATCCACCAGGGGGGGGGGCGGAGAAAGGGACTGTGCGAGAAGAAAAGGGAAAGTGGAATTTCGCTCGACACGCTGGAAAGGGGCACGATCGAACGAACGTGCTCGGAAGAAACGGGATGGCACCGGGAAACGAAGCGTTTCGGGGTTTCTCTGGAACACTAAGCTGCACACCGCCGTGTGTAAACGGAGTGTTCTTGTCGTATCGTAACCGGGAACGAGCGTTTCACGGCAGGATCCTCTGGAATTCCTAGTGCGTTTCACCTTGTTGCAAGGAAGAAAAGAACTATGATGTTTCCCGTGGAAAGGGGTAAGAAAGTTTGTCGACGTTGTTACGAGGTTTAAAAGGGGGATGCTAGTTCTCTTCTCAACGAGGGCTTGCTTTATGGTGGACATTGTAATATGTTACTTTTGATACGGTTGTGAGCGTTCGTCGTGCAAAGTACAGTTTAGTGGGCACTCGAGCACGAGTCAAGTTGCAACCGCCTATTTACTTTCAGCTGAAAAAATACAGTGACTCGTGAAAATGTTTTCTCCACTGTTTCTATTTTATCGAGTTAACCATAAATTTTACAATCCACCAAGAGGAACATTTGTCGTAATGATAATTAGTCGGTAGGTTTACCGTTGAAACTTTCCTCGACCAACTTCACGAGTACTGTGTTTCAGAAGCTTTTATTTTTAAACTACACACCTTTACGTTCGCCTTTACAACTTTCAACTTTATTGAAATAAACATGGTATCTTGTTTCGACCTACTTTTATTAGACTGATACGAATATACCTTAATCTGTTTCGCTTTCAGCTCTAGAGTTTCGAATTCTGTATAACGTATACTTATTCCGTTGTACTTATATGTTAGAAATAGATGCACAAGAAATGTCCGTAAATCTAGTGTTAAATAAAAGTTAGAACCGATCGAAAGCGAACAGCGAGTGATTATCCAGCACGTGGCCGGTTTCCGCTTTCTCTTCGAAGAAACTCGCCGAGGATCGCTTGACCGTAGACACGCGGCAAACAGTGATTTACCGTGACAAAAGAATTACTGAAATCAGCATCGGCTTGTAATGGATAATTGGACTCGTTACTAGAGCGACCAATCGAAAGACTTCGCTTCCCTTTCGTCTTCTCCCCGCTTCGCTTCGCTCCCTTGTCCGCTGTTCCTCGAAAGCTTTCGAAAGTCGGTCGGAGAGAGGCTGGCAGCCGATTGGCGAGCTTCCAGTCTTCCAGAGAGCGGAGGAGAACCGAAGAGTCTTAGTCTTCGTTAAAGGTGGAGGTTGAAATTGGACCGTGAACGTGGTAGGAGTAGATGGGAGATAACGGAGGCGTCGTTATTCACCATAGAACAAGCTAAGAAGCTAGGCTGTCTCGCTGCGTTGTCTGACGACTAAATCCTGTATCACTTAATAGGGATAAATATCGGGGAAGCAGTAAATTATTCGATTTACTCGCGAATCGAACCGATTCGGTAGCTAATCCTTCAGGGCCTCGATCGATATGGCGTATTGATCAACTCGGTATGATTCACCGACAATGTGTTTCGTTGTCGTTCAGTTCTTGAGTGCTCCCTTCTGCATTTTTTACGTTTCATGTATTTTATTTATATCTCCTGGAAGTTACGGAGTGTCAGAGTCCCGCAGAATTTTCATATGTCATTCGTGACAAGAAATTCTTTGAGATATATCATAGGCAACTCGAAGGATACTTGAATGACTTAAAATGGTTGTTTGACGTATTACGATTACTTAAGATCAACAATTATCCGTTTCGATAGTATCACAGTTATGCTATATAACATGCTAAATATCATATAGTGTTCAGGAAAGGAAACATGACGTTCGACGCTGTCCCTGAAGGGTTAACCCTTTCGCTACCAGAGTCACATATATGTGACGACCCGATTTTCTTGCCTGAGCCCGGCGTCAGAAACATGTGACAGGCGTTCATTACCAGTTTATGATAATAGTTTGTACCAGCTAATTTCACTTAGTTAGAACGTTATAAATACATCCCACAAAAATTAATGACAATTGATATGATATTTAAATAATAAAACGTTTGGGCTGTGGTGGCGATTTGTCTGCTGAGGCCCTGGTAGCGAAAGGGTTAACAGAATCTAACGAAGTGTCAGAAGAATTTCATATTTTTGAGATAACGATTTGTTCGAGTGAAAGGAAATTTCATATGTGTCCGGTGATTCTGTTTGTATCCATTTGAATTTGTTCAAAGGGATTGTCAAATATCAACAGTTATTTGGTTCCTGTGAACTATCCTCAAATTGAAAGAAAAAGAAGATTGCGTATTCATGTATTTTTTTCTTACAGATACAGCTCGTGAAAGCTTAATTCTGGCTGAGCCCGAACGACCAATAAAAAAATAATTTCAGAAACATTTAATCGAAAAAAGAATCATGTAACCAAACGCACAGAATTGCTCTCATAACTGTCGAACGTTAATTACAAAAGAAACGAGTTACGAACTCTCTGCGCGGAATCGCGCGTTGCCTGATGTTACCAGTTGCACTCAATCCAGAAGCAATTCCAGCGATTTGCTTCAGCCGTTGCGACGGTTTAACGATCAACCGATGGAGTTCGATCGACCAACTGTTTCGCAATCGAACACCCGTTAACGCGTCGGCCAACTTCGGCCGGGATCCCCCTTGTAACAATATCAAACATCGTTTTCGCTGGACAAGCCAGAATAGTCGCAGTTCATGCCTCTTGAGGCGTTCACAAACTCTCGAGCATGTTTTTGCTACCGTCGTCGAGAGACGAGAGCAGAGTTGTGAAAAATTCTGTAGGAATTTTATACCGTAGATCAGATTCATGTGTATGCGTGCGTGCGTGTGTGGATAAATGAAGTTATACGCAATGAATACAGTTTACTGTAAGAGTCTAATAAGGGCGAATTCAGCAGCCTTGCTCGTAGGGGTAGAATATGTAAAAATATTCTACATAAATCTTTTAACTTTCTTATGCACGATTCAAAATTTGCTGGTAATTTGTATTTTAACATCTCTGTCTGATGCTACTACAGCTTAAATAATTATATTAGCGAGCACGCTAGCTAAACTCGCGAATACTGTACATCGTATGCAGGTATATATTAAGAACACGTTAACTTAATTAAGAATCTTAATTTCAAGATAGTAAGAAGGTTATAAGAGGTGTAATTTAGTTATGAATCAGGAAGTGTTCCTAAACTTTCGAATTACGGCGTGTATACGTACACTTTTCAACGTTCCCAGTTGAAAATGGAAGTTTTCATTTTGTCAGGATAGTTTCTGGATTGCACAAGTATATTTACCGTGCTCGCCATATTTCGAATACTTAGTTTCTTCAACCTTCGACGGGGATCCCTAAGGAATAATATTAGAAGACAGGGGGATTCGTTCTCCTGCTTGTTAAAGTTCAATTAGAGTCGACGTCGAACGCCACGCAAGAGCTCAGGGCGCGGCCGATAACGAAAAAAGGAACGAAAATTTTTGCGCAAGACGAGGGAGAGCTCTTCGCGAAGGATTAGTCGTTCATCCCGGGGGAGGGTAACGAGGAGAGGAGGAAGAAGCGGAAAAAAAATTGCCGACGAGAATAAAGAGGACTTTAGAGAATTAAAGTTCCGTTCGCAGAACGGGAATCCCTGTGTTCGAATCCCGAACAGTGGCGATTAAAACTGCGGTGAAAAGAAACGGGTGCAGGGGATGGGTGGGTGTTAAGGGAACGGCGGGGTGGGAGATAATGTCTGTGGATGAGGCTGTTTTCGTCGCTCTACAGCCGACAAGGAGGTCGAAAGCTTGGAATCGGCGTAGCATTGCTGAAAATGCAGTTTGAAACATTAGGTTGGATGCGAGGGAGTGAGCGAGCGAGCGAGTGAATAAATGAGTGAATAACTGGATGAATAGACGAGTGAATGAGTGAGTGAGAGAATAAATAATTGGATGACTAGATGAGTGAATGAGTGAGTGGAAGAGGGAATGAGTGAGCGAGAGAAAGAATAACTGGATGACTAGATGTGTGAATGAGTGAGCAAAAGAAAGAATAACTGGATGAGTAGGTGTATGAATGAATGAGCGAGAGAAAGAATAACTGGATGACTAGATGTGTGAATGAGTGAGCGAGTGAATGAGAGAGGTAATGAGTGAGCGAGTGAGCGAGTGAGTGAGAGAAAGAATAACTAGATGACTAGATGAGTGAATGATTAAGCAAGTGACTGAGTGAATGAGTGAACGAGAGAAAGAAGAGAGAGAGAGAGAGAAAGAGAGAGGATAAGCGATCGAAAAAGGGTAAAAAGAGAGAAAATGCGTAAGGCGAGCTTGCCTACGAGAATTTGGACGTGATTGAGGAAATATGTGAAGTTTAAGAAGTAAGCTTCTAGTTGCAGAAAATGAAAGGGGTGATTGTATAAAGTTTGGGTTGTGCGATGTCTTTTGTTAGAAATTCAGTCGTTTATTCGTGAACGTGAAAGCGACCAAACGCATAGTTTCGTTTCAACCTTTGCAGGGCCAACGTTTATTTTCGGTTATGCGTTTCCTCAGCTCTTTTCAAACTCATTGGAATTCAAGCGCACAGTACTGCGGTGCGAAGCCAACGAATCTCGAAGCATCGCCGTACAACTTTTATGTTTGCTTTGCGTCATGAAACGTATATACAGTGAAACTCCGTTTAAACCACCTGCTTTTACATCAACAAATTTTCAGCAGCGCTCGATCAACCGGAACTTTGTAAAAGCAAACGTTTGTTAGAATCCACTTCCATATACGCGATCTCCTATTAACTGAACGAGGAGCCATAGATAGTACAGACAATTAACTCGTCCACCGAGATGTTTATATAAACGGAGTTCTACCGTACGTCGAAAATCTAAAGGTAAGCTTCACGAGAATACCATAGCCAAGGCTAGATTTGATGATGAATTTCAGAATATATGGAAAAACTGAAGAAATTAAGCAAGAACCTCTTTTTTTTCAACTACCTCGTGGTAGTCCTGTTCTGACCAGGCATAATTCGTGCTTTAACAAGAGAAAGACTCTTTATTATCTTAACGATAAATCACGCTACAAGAAGTAAACATTCGTTTTCTTCCCCCTCGCGGGGAATTTCTGTTAGAATAACTATAAAAAATATATTAATTTCGTGATTGAAAAGCGAATTATGTCCACGTTTTCATTATACCAAAGGATCTTTATTCTACACTATTACTTATCACTTAGATTACATTTTTCATTCCCAACACACGAAGTAGCAACACACATTGCCTACTGCTTTCTCTCTTGATCACCCAACTTCCGTCTCTCAACGCATGCGCACTCACGTATAATAATGTGAGTTTACTTTGTATTCTAACAATTTCGAAATCCTCGAGACCTAAATTTCGGGACAACGACGGAGGGAGGAGCGAATTATAATTCCCAACGACGCTTTAATTCCCCGCGACGAGCCAGTCACGCTGGATACCTCTGTTTACGAATTACCTACCTAGGGGATTTCTTTCGCTAGACAAACTCATCCTCTCCCCTTTCTGGTGGAGGTACAGGAGCGAGAGAAAGGAGGAGGAAAGAGGGAACGGTTCGCGTGCCACGAATTCAGAGCAGCTCGGACGCGTTGCTGAGATACTTGGTGAACGGAGCTGCTTTTCCACGGCCTCTTTGTTTACAGTTATTACCCGGAGAATGTTCGTGATCGTTAAAGCCCCCTAGAGGGAAGCCAGCTTTACCTGCCCTTAGAAGACGCGACGCGCACCACGCTGTTGAGAGTCCCTCCCTGTTTTTGTAAAACAAATACAGCGAGCAGGATACCACGACATTGTTGTTTTCGATCATGATAACAACACCCGCCAGTATTTTCGGCGTTTTCGTTGCGATAAGGAAGCAGCGAGAGATTTTGAGTATCGAGGGCATCGTCGTTCCTTTTGTATTGTATATGGAACGATTCTAGTCACTGTGCATTCGCTATGCAACTTCTTGCAACATGAGAATGTAGCAAAAGATCAATTCGGAGGAGTCTTCCGTGGAGAAATCCGACGAAGTACAGAAAACTGTTCCTGACAGGGTACTAATTTTAAATTGGTAAGCGAGTTGATAGGAAATTCAATCGAGGTACGAATCGAAAAGCGATTCTAAACTTTTCACTTTTCACTTTTCCCAAACTTCTCAAGTATCACGAAGCTCTTTCTATCTTCGCGCGCAAAAGAGTTAATTTTTTCCAGCTGCTAGAATCAGTATGTAATGCGTACACGTTACAATATTTATAGGACTAAACAGATCTTCATTTAAATCCCACTTTCCTGCTTACAAAAATTCGAATCTGCATAAGAATCTGCCGTCCTTGGTCACTATACGAACAATAATTTCCCAGAAATTATCATTTTCAACGAAATCAGTGCATTCGAGCAAAAGCTGAATGTTTCATCTGTACAGACGCCTCTCAACTTTCACACACAATCGGCTCCTGAACCGAAACAATATTGTAGTCCGATGGCTAAAGTCTGATGTCCCCTGAGAGGTGACAGCCCAGTAGCCTGCTCGATTCACGATGTCCCTTCAGAGGGGACATCCGACCACAGAGGCTTAACACTAGAATTATCCACAATTATAGTGTACTTATTTGCATGGAAGAGATGAAATTGAAAATTACATGAAAAGATGTCGAATATGTAGAAGACAAATCTTTATTTATACTTTCTCCAGAAAATCATAGTAAATTTTGGAAGCTTCACCACAGTGAATTTATAAGGCTGCTATGAATAATCACCAATTGGTCATTTTGACTGCTCTGGTAGTTCTAGTGTTAATGCACCTTTAACACTAGAATTACCGACAATTATAGTGTACTTATTTGCATGGAAGAGATCAAATTGAAAATTACATGAAAAGATGTCGAATACGTAGAAGACAAATCTTTATTTATACTTTCTGCAGAAAATCATAGTAAATTTTGGAAGCTTCATCGCAGTGAATTTATAAGACTGCTATGAATAATCACCAATTGGTCATTTTGACTGCTCTGGTAGTTCTAGTGTTAATGCACCTTTAACACTAGAATTACCGACAATTATAGTGTACTTATTTGCATGGAACAGATCAAATTGAAAATTACATGAAAAGATATTGAATACATGAAAACAAATCTTTATTTATACTTTCTGCAGAAAATCATAGTAAATTTTGGAAGCTTTACCCCAATGAACTTATAAGGTTGATATGTATAATCACTAATTGGTCATTTTGACTGCTTTGGTAGCTTTAGTATTAAACCATTTGACACTAGAACTACCGACAATTGAAGTGTACTTATTTGCATGGAACAGATCAAATTGAAAATTACATGAAAAGATATTGAATACATAGAAAACAAATCTTTATTTATACTTTCTGCAGAAAATCATAGTAAATTTTGGAATCTTCATCACAGTGAATTTATAAGACTTCTATGAATAATCACCAATTGATCATTTTGACTGCTCTGGTAGTTCTAGTGTTAAA
>JAOPTO010001088.1:0-233032 GCA_033822845.1 Tetrapedia diversipes | reverse complement strand
CGAAGGGCGCCAGTATTTAAAATCCAAATTTCACCTCGAAATTTCGACGTGCGAACTCTGGCATTAAGCCTGCCCACGCGCCTTCGCGTTATCGATGCAATTAACGTCCCCTTTCCGTATTCGAGGACTAGGAACGCGGCCTAACCTCGCCGCTGTCGATTGTCGCTCGACAAAAGGTTAGCCCGCGTGACGCAGCTCGAACAAACCTGAAGCGGATCGAGCGGCGCGGCGCGGCGGTTATCTTTGTTCGCGACCACGCAAAAGCGAGAGCCTGTTCGACGGATTTCGCGTCCAGGGCTGAAGAGGGGCTCGTTAAAGGGGTGGTCGGTCGTTATCATCACGGCTGCGATTATGGCTTAAAGTTTAGCCGGGACGGCGGTATTAATACGAAGACCGGCCAGCCTTTCAATTAAGCGGCCTGCGGTATAATATTGCCCCGGGCACGAATTGACCCGAATCGTAAGGCGACACACCACGACCTCCTCGTTACGAAGTCATTAAGGCTGGTCGGAAACTTAGCGGCGCGATATCCACGGGTATCAGAGATGAAAGTATTTCGCTCCGGTTGCCGGAGCAGCCGATAATTCTCCTCGGTCGGATTAATGGTCGTTATCGGTGTCCCCGCGGTTTAACTCATTAACTTCTATGCCCAAGACAATTTTGGTTCACGCAGACTGAGATATATAAATTCTCTTATATACTGATTCCAATCCTATCAGTCGCGTTTCTGATTCTGCGAACGTTCGAGACAATTTTGGTTTACGAATACTTTTCTTTCGCTAAAACACCTAAGTTCTCTTATATGCTGATTTCGATACTATCAGACGCGTTTGTAATTCTGCGAACGTTCGAGACAATTTTGGTTCACGCATATGTTTCTTCCGTTGAGTCACATAAGTTCTCTTATATGCTGATTTCGATCCTATCAGACGCGTTTGTAATTCTGCGAATATTCGAAACAATTTTGGTTTACGAATACTTTTCTTTCGCTAAAACACCTAAGTTCTCTTATATGCTGATTTTGATCCTATCAGACGCGTTTGTAATTCTGAGAACGTTTAAGACAATTTTGGTTTACGCATACTTTTCTTCTGTTGAGACACATAAGTTCTTTTATATGCTGATTTCGATCCTATCCGTGGCGTTTGTAATTTTGCGAACAAGTATCACTGTGCTTTAGACTTTTTCTGCTAATTCGAGCAGGTTTAGAAACGAACTATAAAGAATCGTGTAAAGTTGTATTGTATATACCGATCTATATTTTCGGATATCTTCTCTATTCTTAAATTAACCATTGCAATTTATGGCTAGCGATTAAACCTGGATTACACGAGAAACGTAACGAAAGAGAACATATGACCGATTCCGCTTTGCGCTTACGATCTCGCTACTATATTTGCCGCGTCGCTTTGCAAACTGTCGTAGGGCGGGCGAAAATTGTTAGACTAAGGTCGGTAACTGTCACGTGTAAATTTGCAGGAAAGGTCGAGGTAGATCCACCGAGGGGGATCAAGCCGATGATGTATTATATTTGCAAGGTTGCACAGTCTTGTAATAGGATCAGCGTGCCTGAATTCGCTCGTGAATGTAACAGGGCTTGCCTACGTGAAACTTTCTTAATCCTACTAACAGGAAAGCTCGGAATCGAATGACGCTAAGATAAACGAACTTCCTATTAACCCATTTAGGTCTTCCTCAATTTTTGCCAGACGTTTTTCTTTGCTGAAAATTCAATCGTCGGATGTACGACTAATTAAGAACACTCGACGTTTGAACTTCTGCAGGATGCGATCCGCAATACTTATTTGTCTGTCCTTTCGTTCTCAGCTTTAAGTTTCATTTATCTCTTTAACACGTTCGTCGCCACGTCAACCATATTTGGGTGACGTTCTTTTTCTTAAAGTTAAATAGGATTTTAAATTGGAATTTTAAAAGGAATTCAATGGATATATATAAATATAAAATACATAAAATAAAAATAAAAAATGAAAATTCTTGCTGTTTTTATATTTTTTTACCCCAGTTTTCTATGCAATCGAATTTGGGCCCAGCGAGAAACTCAGCCGAATCAGGGCTGGGCGACGAACGTGTTAAGGCATACGATTTTAAAGAAAATAAAAACCCAAGTTGCTGAGAATTTGGTTTAATATAAACAGAAAATGGAAAAGAACTTTTATTTCAATTATATAAATATTAAACTGCTTGATCGAGTAACTCACTATGCATAAAAAGCTACGCAAAAGGTAAGACCAGTATTAACCTACCTAACTTCAAAGAGTTATTTAAATATTTCAAAGGACAACGAATAACTGATTATACAGATATTTATCTCAACTTAAGACTAGACATTCGAAATAAATTTTAAAAGTGTTCATTAAACTATGGGATTTGAAAAGTTGAAATGAATATTAAGCGATCCTGTAGTACTGAATTACAAATTTCTAAATTGCTGTGCTTTAATTCTGAAGCGCAACACGTATAGATTTGTGACCGTCAAATTAAAGAATTTTTTATTACCGAATTGACATTTTCAATAGTTCAATAACACGATTGCGTAGATAATATCTATAGGTACCTCTATATCTTAAAATACAGTTGAACAAATACTTGATGCTCGAACGGTATAAAGTGAATTTTAGTAGACGTTATTAATACAATTTGGCTACCTATTATACGAATAAATCACGGAAAGATGCTCGAAGCTAATATAGTGTGCCAGTCGAGTGCGCCGTTTCGTAATAAACGCGTCGATCGCGAAATCGTTCGAACGAGCGGTCGAGTGGAAAGCATCGACGTCGGTGCATCAAAGTGTAACCTTCGAAATTACCTGCAGCATTTCGAGCCATCAATCGATACCGCCTGAGGTTTCTTTGTGCCCTCGCCGCCGTTTAAGGAATCTTGAATCTATTCACGATTCGACGAGTTAACCCTTTATCGACAGGGTTTGCATCCCTTGCAAGCAACACCCTTGTCGATTCGTTTGACGAATTAATCAAAAATTAAATCATTGAAACATTTTATATATTTCTTTTTCCGCAATTTCAATATAGACTTCAATAATTGTTTAACTGTTACAATGGTGCTTTCACTTATTGTGGACACTTATCGTTATTCTGAACGTTTGTATAAACGTATCAAATGTCTATTCAATCGTATCATTACTGACTCTAACAGTATTTATAATCGTATAGATTTTTTCTGTGGATCTTCACGTACTTTTGCTAGATAATTGTGTGGGTTAATTGATTAATGTTATTCCTCTAGTCGTATAATGTGTTATTACACACGTCCCTTCTTTGTTACGCTAAGTTTAATATGTATGTCTTTTGATTTTTCTTTTTTTCTTTTCTTTTTCTTTGTATACATATTATATAAAGAGCTTCGGACTATTTATAAATAGAATAATAATAATAATAATAATGATAATAATAATATAAGCTTATACTTGTCTGATTTTATTTTCGATTGTGGTAATCGAACGATATTCAGAAAACAAAATTTTATTCACTTCATAATGTAATGTAAGTACGCGTGAACTCTGTTTAATTTCACATCATGTTTGCTGTTCAACTGTTTTGTAATTTTCCACATAAGCTCCTTTCGTTTTTCTCCACTGTGTTCATACCTTGAATATTCAATTTTTATAACAAATCGTTTACCAACTTTGTCGAAACGACGAAATGAAAAATTGTAATCGTCTCAATGTATGCATAAAATACGATGTACGCATTATATTCGATATATTTCAGTGGAAAGTGACAGAGAAAGCAGCTCGACGAACAATGCCTGAATTAACAATCTTTTTTCGAACAGAAAACTCATTACGAACGAACGGATGTTTGCCCCTTTCGTGAAACATTTGTTTAGCAGAATGCGTCGAAGAGTTTTAAAGACTTTAAGTCGTCAAAATATTCAATCGACTATAATTATCGGATATTCGAACGAATGCATCGTCGGTGACTAGTTAATTGGTGCTCGACATTCTCGGCACATAAATTACGCGTTGAACGAACGATCGGCATTATTTTCCAATTTCATCCGGCGATTCTGCATAAAATTCAAATTAAGTGGCGCCCGGCGACGCTATTGCTCTCCAACGTGGCGCTCGCTCGTTGATTAAATTATGGAGAGCTGCGATGAATTATTTCTAAATTATCAAGGGTACGTTCGACAGACGGCGAACAGGTTTCGCGCGGCTGACCTCGTGTACGAATATCGAACAAAAGGAGCGCTAATGTTGTGCTGATATCGTTAAGCGTATGGCATTTCTATTAAAATGCATGTAATGTTCAATACATGCGATAAATGAATTTATCGATAACGATCTGATGTCATCCTGACGTTGCATTAATAACTAAGCAACGACCCTTAGGCTAGATGCGGACGAGCGAGTTTTTCACGTCTTTCCCTGTTTCTCAGATTAACTCCTTGCCGTATCATTTAACTCGACGAAATCCGGGCCCAACCCGGTAGAAGGTTTCAAATTCTACAATCGTTACTTCCCTCATAAAACTGTTTTCAGTGTAAGGAGTGTTCGGTCGAAGCTGGGAAAAAATTGAAGGGGTAACTCTATGCAACATTCTAAGACGAAAATCAAGAGTAACAATATTGCGTTTGACGCTTTGTTTATTAGTTATAAGCAATTAAAGACACGGGCTATTTTACGCCTGAGAGCAGGCAAATGGGCAGCACGGTAGGTAACATTAATGACTACGCAGTTGCCTGCTCTCAGGCGTAAAATAGCCCGTTGTTTAATTGCTCATAACTAATAAACAAAGCGTCAAACGCAATATTGTTACTCTTCATTTTCATCTTAGAATGCTGCATAGAGTCACCCCTTCAATTTTCTCCCAGCTTCGTCCGAACACCTTGTGTATGCCCCGTCTTCGTTCTACGAGTCTAACTCGCGGTATTCACATTTGGCCAGCATTTGGTTCCACGAGTCTAACTCGTGATATTCATGTTTCGTCCAAAGTTGTTATCACGAGTCAGACTCGTCAAAGTACGTTAAGGGGTTAAAAGCCACGAAGGCGGGCGTACAATCGTGCGACAAAATGTCGTTCGTCTGTATCGGACCTTATATCTCCATTAGTAGACAGCACGCGAGCCGGAGAACAAATTCCTCGCAGCGGAAACGAGGAGCCCGTCAGGCGCAACTCAACGTCACATTTTATCGTGGTCGAACAATGACAACAGCGACGTTTTCCAACCTTGAACAATTCTACGGGAGCGGAAAGTGGCGTCCCAGAGGTCAGAGAAAGATCGTGCCGTCTCGTCGGTAACGACAACCGTAGAGGTTTCATTTAGGCTGAGTGCTCTCTCTGCCCGACGTTATCCAAGGAAATTTCGCGATTCCACCCTCTCCTACTCACCCCCGATCAGTTGCCTTTCCAAAAATCGATCATTCATGCCCCATATGCTTCGGTTGAACTTCGTTTTGACGAACGTATGGGTTTCGAGAGCTTTTTATGTCGTTTTGCAATATTTGACGATCAGTTTTTATTAGATGAAATAAGTTTTAATGATTGAAAGTTATTGCATTAAAAGTTATGATCGTTTTAAGTGCGTATTTTATGTTCGGATTCTGATACCGATGTATCAGAATGGCTTCGTTCACGAGCCATTTGGTTATTCCGTCGAGATGGCAGCTGCAAAGGGGAAATGTCGGCGAAACGGATTGAAAATTGAATGAGAGAATCTTGAATGGAAAAGTAATTATTAGGTAGTGTAGAGTTAGGTGTGTAGGACTCATTGAGCGCTATATAATATCTATTGATGGGACGTACCACCATTATTCGATATTATATTATTAACTTCGATCAATGATGAAATTACGTCTACCGTATTTCTTTAATTGCATTAAAAAAAAAAAAAGTAAATTTACAAGGTCTGTAACCAATAGAACTCGCATCCCTTTGTTTAGTCGTCTTTTCGTCTTTGCACTATCTAAAATCAGGAATCCAACTTTTGTCCTACTCTTTTTAACTGCATTCCGTGCCGTGTTTTGCACATTCAAAATTTCTCCTTCATTTCTAAACGTTCGCGATCCATTTTTAACAAGCAAAAGTGGAAGACCGTAGAAAACGCTAGCACTTTCAAACTTCCTAATGCAAGGTTGCAGTATGGACGACCAGAAGAAACAGAATCGCGATGGAAGTCGATAAGGATGGCGGAGTAAATAGAACGGTCCTTTAGTAGGCAACCTCCTCTCTATCTTTGCCCTCTTTTTACCGTCGCCAACTTTTTCTGCTGAATACACGCGAACCGCACTCGGATTGCGGTCAAATATTTGTCAGATTGTTCCTCTAAAGTCTTGCAATCTTCCGCCTCCAGTCCAGTTAACGCGTTCAGCGCAGATCACGCCATGAACCGTGATGGTTAAAGCGTCGCGAAATAATTGACTCGCTCGTGTACTCAATTGAACGTGAAATCAGAACCAAAAACATCTTAGAACCGCGTAATATTAATTTCTTTGTATCATTTTTGTTGCGGGGTTATGTAGAAAAATAAAAATCTTGTGTTAAAAATGGCTGTATATTTATTGAAAAGCGTTGGTGATGTTTATACGACGGGTGCACAATAGGAACTGACAAAAAAATGGAAATACGACGACAGTATGTACATTCCTACCTGGCGGTATTAGCCGCGTCCCCAAACCCCAAGAAGACGACGAAAAATGATCGAGGAGAGGGAATCCATTATTCCCGAATGATTTCAACATGTAGAGTTTTCAAGTACAAATAAATATGTTTATACCTCAACAATTGTTCCTACGTATTGCACCAGTTCTGATATTAATCGATATCAAGGAGCAGGTGATCGTGCAAAATTTTGATCACAATTTCACAACGTTAACGCGTTGAATGCCATGGTGGTCACCGGTAATCGGCGCGCTCAAATTGATAGGAATACATAACTTAGAAAAATGTCAATACTTATCAATTTTTCATTATTACCGTCGTTAATGCCATGGTGTGAAGAAATTAATGCAGTAAAAAATATCTAAAAGTAGTTATACACTTATTTGTTGTAGGTAATATTTCAACAGTGTATGTATTGTATAACAGAAAATTCATCGTGGCGCCACGGGCAAACCCTGTAACACTGGCGTGGCATTCAACGTGTTCAATTCTTCAATGAGAGCTTTCAGGAAGCTCTAGTACGGCGTGATGAATTTGCAGCGAAAGCAATTATGACTTACCGTTTATGGTCGACGGTTTACGGTTTATGGTTTACGGTTCACCGGCTAGAGCGAAGTTGACTCGCACGACCGTTAGGAATTTTAAACCTAGACATTCTCGTGATTGTTGCAACCGAACGAATTAACGACACGAGAAATAATCGGCGAAATGGATTTTCGATAAACCCGGCGAAAGCTCGAGTCGCCCAACGCGGCCGGGTCTAGCCAGCTTGGAAGGTTTAAAAGGTACAAACTGAGAGGGCGGAGAGAGAACCTCAGCCGTGAACGAATATAAATGCAGCCGAAACTTCGTCCCGGCCGAAACTTCCTATTTTCGCCTACATTTCGAGCGGCACTTTTCGCGTGGCCGGGAAGCCCAAGATTGGCAATCACAGTTTGCCGGGACATTTGCGCGGCTGGATGGCTCTTAATAATTGGAATAGCTCCGCCCCGGGGGGCCAGTCCTCAACGACGTGGAAACGGAGCGAAAAGCTCCGCGAACCCCTTTGTTTCCCTTAATATCCTCCGCGCAGTTTGCTGGATACTCTCGATGACCGATAAAAACCGATGACTGCCTGCGCTGAAACTCCGACCGAACTGCGGACCCGAAAGCACGCTTCCGTTTCACCCTCTCGTCAGAGCCCCAGGAATTCAGGATTCTGTGATACCTGAAGAACTCGCTGGGAGACGTTTTCACGAAAAATTCGAGGTCTATTTGCGATATTCTTCCTGGATAGTTTTGTTGCAGCGATTTTCGGGTCGGTTCAATAATAGAAGAACTCAGTCGTTTGAAGCGGCCAGAGTTTCGAGCGTTATTCGAATAACGAGAAACGAATAGAATTTTATTCGTTGTTCGCTTATTGTTATTCTTAATTTGGCTATTCATCGTGATAAACAATTGAGGATTATAACGTGAACCAATTCTACATTGTACATTAAACGTTTCGTTCGTGTGAAATACCGCGGCAATATTACTGGAATGTACTCGTTATTCACGAGTAACGAACAGTTCGATCAACGATTGAAGTCAAATCGACTTTTGTTACTTTTGAACTTTTCCGCCAAATGTTGCAAGCAGATAAGACGCGTGTAGCGAAAGATAAACCCTGTTGGATGCGCAGTTCAAAAACACACGTGGTTCTCCTGTATTCGAATATTCGGTCATTCGAGTAACCAAAACTCGGATAATCCGAAGTTCTGCTGTGTTTGCGAAGGAGGTGGTAATGTTCGTGATGACGATATCTCCGATTCGACTCAATTCGACTCTATCAATCAGCTCGAACAGGATGATTCTCAAAGCGAGCGAACTTCGGTCCGCCAGAAAAACAGATTTAATGGAAGAACCAGGATAGGTATCCAAGTCAAATGCAGACTGGATCCCCGAAAGACGGTCACAGGGCATTCTTTCTTTACGATCGATAGGGGAGACGACCCTTTGAGTCGTGTCTCCTTTCAACGGCAGGGAGCTTTAGCCGTTCAAAGATCGGTAAGTCAGCGCTGGATAGAAACGGACTGCGGGGAATGGAAAAAGTCGGTGCTGTACAAAAACCAAACCGAACCAGTCTCTCATCAAACGTTTCGGGTGCCTTTTGATCGAACGTCGGCCATCGCGGAATTTCCATATTTTTCAAACTAAAACTTTCCACGACTTTCTCTGTACTGTAGTATATAACCTCGATATTGGACATCTGTGGCAGCTTTGACTACCTTCGTGCCGCTGCAGTTCATCAAATATCTTGACTAACACTCCTTTATACAAGGGTGTTCGGACGAAATTGGGAGAAAATTGTAGGAGCAACTCTATGCAACATTCTAAGTCGAAAATGAAGAATAACAATATTGCGTTTGACGCTTTGTTTATTAGTTATAAGAAATTAAAGACACGGGCTATTTTACGCCTGAGAGCAGGCAAATGGGCAACACGGTAGGTAACATTAATGATTACTCAGTTGCCCGCTCTCAGGCGCAAAATAGTCCGTTCTTTTAGTTGCTCATAACTAATAAACAAAGCGTCAAACGCAATATTGTTATTCTTGATTTTCGCCTTAGATTGCTGCATAGAATCGCCCCTTCAATTTTCTCCCAATTTCATCTGAACACCCTGTATAAATATATATTCTAATAACTTTACTTTGTTTTACCTACACCTGAACCCTACCATCTCACTGAATAAAATGAAATTCCTAAAAATGCATTAAATTGCGCTACTGTTTAATCTGAATATTCTGCACCTGGAACCCTTTCCGGTTAATAATATCGTGGCCTCGATCAACGTGTACCCTAGCAGAGGCATTAGTAAGGCATACGCGAACGCAGCCGCGCAAGTCGATCCCGTCCCTTCTGTTCCATCGGTCAGCTTATCTCTGTCCCCTGACCTCCACAATGGCGTGCATCGGCCAGCCGGGAATCCGCAATCTCGGCCGCGTGGCCTACTGGGACCTACACACACTGGCTTTGAACGCGAATTCTCCCCAACTCGGCGGGGAGAGGGAGGTTGGCCTCGCTAAATTAGAAATCGATAGGCGGCCGCTCGAATTGGCCGGCAGCCAGGAAGACCGTCTCGTAAAAACCGTGGATTTTATCGGTGTGTGTCCCTTTAACGGTTCGCCTTTCCTCGTCGCGTTACACAGGATTATCGGCGGAATTGTTGTCGACGAAACAACGATCCCCCTCCCCCACCCCCCGTCCTGGTTGTTCGTCCCTGACCACGGTGTTCGAGGCTCTTTTTTATGCGCTGTAAACGTTTACCGGGCGTCGCTTTAAAACGGTTTTGCTATCAGCCTCCGAACGAGCAATCGAGACTGTGCCAGAGGTCGTACAGGGCCGCGATGAAAGGCTGCGAATCGTCGTTCGTATTCATGTAGCGCGCCGTTTACTGTATACTCCTTTAACGAATCCGCATGGTGGCCGACTTTTTCTTTCGACAACAGTTCGTGCCGTTCGTTTTCCGGCCAAAAATGGGCACAACGAAAGGGTTACTGGAAACTGGTTATATAAAGCTTGCATTCATCTCCTCGATTGAATGTTGAATGGTATTCGAATAGCGTACAAGTATACGGATAAAATGTTGATTTTCTTGTGGAAGACTAAATAGAGATCGTGTCGAACTGCTGTCAGAAAGTTTGCACGTCAGAACAGTTGTCAAAGAAGCGCATTTCCAACACAATAAATTCAGTTTCCTCGTATTTCGGTGTCCTTCGTCTTCACGGAGAATCAGAAGCATCTAGTCACCCAGTGAAGCTGATCGAATAGCTATGGCCGCCATTAGGGGTGTGCGTTTTTGGCGAAACACGACGACGAGCCCGTATTTGCCTACAATTATTCCTTTCCGCTCCATTACGCCCCGATTCCTCGCTTGAACGACACGGGCAAGATGAACGTGGAATACGAGCGGAAATAAAAATAGTAGCTTCGGGCTGATTTGATAAACGACTCGCGTCGACGGTAAATAAACGCGAGAACATCATCCATCAAATCGTTGGGCGGTCTTCGAAAAAATTACCGCGCTGAGCTGATCGACATCGAATTGTTTAAGCGACCATAAGTATGCTTTTAGTGGCATCCTTGCGTTTTTGCGCTCAATTTCTTGTTCCCCCTTGTATTCCACTTTCAAAAATCGAAGACCGCTGATCTCGACACATTGGAGTGCCAAAACTGTGACTCGAATCGCCTATTAATCTTCGACAAACGACGGGTTTTCAGCAAACGTGGAAGACGATCAGCCATGACAGAAATTTTATTGCAAATTAGCTTTGAGAAGGAAAAGTGTATAAAAACACATTTATTTATTTAGTACTTAACGAGCATAACCCCTTTATATATATATATACATATTATTGATACTGGAGCTTTATTTTACTAAATAAAACAAACTTCTATTTGTGAAATAATACTTTGATACTTTATTATTACTTCTACGTAACACGAGGAATGGCAATTCTGACCGAACCTAGCGAGTTTTGTCACAAGATTAGCAAAACGCAGTGGTCGAAATCCATACAAGCCCGTCCGGGTACTTCAGCCCCTTTGTTCTGTTTCTCAATGTTTTCGAACTTTCTAAAATACCAGATATTGCTTAGCTTCTTGGAAGAAGCCCTTGAGAAAGTACGTTAAGAGAAAGCTAGTTTATGGTTAATTTTTGCATCGTAGTATTTTTGTATTCAGTTTCTAACATATATAACACATGTAAAGAGAAAGAAATAAAAATAAAAAAAGGGACAACAATTTATAAAGAATAACGGACGAGCTGTTTAATGAGAAAATACATGCAGGAAGCGTAGGTAATTATAAGTAAACAAAACGGTACCCTAGGTGGTCATGAACATTTTATTCAAGTTTGTTTTAACTGAGTCCGTGCTGCATTTCGAATATACCCATTGCTTGTTTTTAATTCTCTAATCGTATCTTTCGTGCGATTTTCACAAAGAAATTTGTTACGCTACGATTTTAGCTTCAGGTGTTGCATTTTATACGGGGTCAAAGTGACCCTGCGCTCATCGCACGAGGGTCAACCTTTGACGCCCCCATGATGCGTCCGTGCCTCCAGCATGATAACTCGTTTTACGGTCCAGCCGCTTTCGCCGGCGTTTATTATCGTCATTAGCGATCGCGCACAAGGATAATTATTTCATCGGTCCCGTGACCTGCAGTAATTAACGGGGCGCGCGCGTGCTGGAGAAAATTTTAACCCCGAAATAAGGCAATTTAATCACGCCCCCGTCGCGTCGGTGGGACGCGATCCCCGGAAGTTCCGAGGGCACTCAGCGAAATTAGCCGCGCTTCGAATTCGCATCGGGAGACGGGCCACCGAATCTCTTGTTTCTGCAGGTCGTGCAGGAGGCTCGTTTACTCTGATTGGATTCCAAAGCGATGGCTACGTTAAAAGATACAGGACGTCCGATTTCTCTATTCCTCTCTCTCTCTCTCCCCTTCCTTTACTCTCTTTCCATCTCACTCCCTCACTCTTTCCTTCTCAGCCCCTCTCTCGTTCTCGCTCTCTCCCACTCTCTTTCCCTCTCGTTCTATTTCTTTCTCTTTCTCTTTCTCTCTCACTCTCTATCTCGCTCGCTCTCTATTTCTTTCTCTCTAAATATTTATTTCTCTTTTTCTCTCTCTTCCTACTCTTTCCCTCTTTCTCCCCCCTCTCTCTCTTCCGCACTCTTTCTATTTCTTTCTCTTTCCCTCTCCCTCTTCCCCTCTCTTTCTCTCTCTGTCTCAATTTTTCTCTCTTCATCTCTCTACCTCCCTCTCGATTTCTCTCTCTTCATCTCTTTCCCTCCCTCTCTATTTTTCTCTATTCATCTCTATCTCTCCCTCTCTCTCTTGCTCTCTTTCTCCGCTGGGGTCAGCGCTAAAAATCTCGTCAAAACTCGCGCGCGTGTACCAAGCATCAAACAAACACAGGAAACACGCTCGAAACGTTTCGAGGCCCGCATCGATCATAGTCCTCGATACGATTTCCTTTCGACGACTCCCACAGGAGAGGCTGCAATAACGCGGCAACCTTGTCCGATCGACCGGTTGTTTTTTATGACGGGGACACTCGGAGATCCGCAATAACACGCGCTGCGGAACAGGGACTCCTTTCGTGCTACGGGACGGGGATCCTGTATCGTTGTGTACGGAAACTTCCGCGGGAACGTTTTACGTCGCCAGAAATCGAAATACAACCGACGGGGCCGTAAAACCGGTCAGTTGTTCCGATGAAACCGATCCATTTTACCGGAAACACGTCGCGTAGGCAAGTTTTGCGAACTGCCGTGTAGTCCTGGACAAAGGTATTCGAAATAAGAAGTGGGAATGGTTAGAGGAAACGCTATTTCTATCAACTGTGTTATATAATCGATGTGAAATAATAATTTGTCCCTGCGTTAATCGAAGCAGGTACTGTATTTGAAATGTGTACAGTGACGTGTGAAATGTACTTAACCCTTTCGCGGCGAACAGTGCCTGTTGGCGCTCAACTATAGATGCTCTCTCCGAGCGAACAGCGCTTTTTGTCGCAATTCATTTCTGAGCGTTTAATGATACTAACTTCAAAAATTTGCAAATTCGAAATATTTACTATAATTCACGTATATTAAACTTCATTTAGTTTAGTTAAGTCGTATATTAAAATTTACATGTCTGACTATTTAACGTCCGGGTCTGAAATAAAGTCTGAAAATTTGTGAAACTATCATATGCTAGGATTACGATGTCCCATGAGAGGGGACAGTCGAGTGCAAAGGTTTAATTACACGCACCGGAACGCATCTTTCAAGTTCCCGAAAGAATTAAGCAAACAGTCGGATACAGGAAATCGAGCGCATACAATTGGATTATTAACCCTTTCACTTTGAGCGCCACATATATGCGGCATCCAAATGTGAATCTGAATCTAAATCTAGTGAATAACTGACGAAATAAACGAAATTTCATTTTTTTCTTGTTGATAAGTAACAAGGTGTGTTGTTTTTGACAGTGTTGCACGAATACGATAAAATAATTTCTGGACGAATACAGTACGAGAGCAGTAAGTGATAGAAGCCATCGCCGAGCGCAGATGTGCGCCCATAGGCCACGGTGATAGCTTTTGCTGGGCGTATATATGCGCCCATAGCAGTCAAAGAGATAAGCACAGTTGTTATTTAAAACTTAAAGAAACGTATATACAAATACTACGCGCACTGTGCGCATCCCTAACGTGTGCTCCCGTTCAGTGACGGCACTTCGGCGGACTGGACTACCGAAGCGAAAGGGTTAAGCCGCTTCCCAGCGATACGTACGATCTAAAGGCGAAGATCCAAGCTTCGTACGAGTCTGCCAGGTCCGAGCGGGCAGCGGAGTAATAAATACAGGATATAATCCTGACTGTCTGAAATGGAGCGTGCTCGAGAGAGGTCAGGGCGGGTGACGTTGTCCGCAAGCTCTTTAGCGAGGCGGCCCCTCTGTCTCTCTGGATACGAACAATGCACCGCCTGCCATGTACCGAATATTTGTTCTGGCAACCCCTGGTACACTCGTATCCGAAACTTCGTTACGTGTCATGGATGCAGACGGCGGAACTTTCCAACTACAACGGCGACAGATGGGGAGGTTGGAATTTTTCTTCCGCCTACGTATCCACGTCTACTACACGCTCTCTCCGACACGGTATATGCGAATGAACGCATTCGCTGTTCTCGTGTTGTTACAAGGTACAGCGGAACGTTTGTTTAGGTAGATAGAATTTTTCGAACAATTTTCACGTGGAGTAATTCTGAGTGAGATGGACACCTTATTTTAACCCGTTAACCTACGAATTACGTTCGAGAACTTTGAAAACGCAAACACGCTCGCGCAGCCTTCGAGCCATTCGCACGACTTGTATCATATGTACCATTGCAGATTATTAATTTTGTATTGTAGTGTTATAATAATAATATTTATTTATTGTTGTAAATAAGCGAAACTAAAAAATCTTTAAACGATGATTTATTCGTTTACTTCGCAGAAACACCTATATCGCTACTCTTCGTCGATGTTACAAACTTCTGACATTCCTCGAATAAACTTCTCCAAATAACGAGATGATAATGTATTCCGAACTACTTGTGAATAATTCCATAATTACTCTATTTTATGAACATCCCTTCTCCGTTCCTTTCTTCAATTTACCCCATAAATATTCTATCAGTGATAAGTCCGGCGACTTCTTAATTACATCCATTCCCCGTTACGAATTTCTTTCTAATGGCACTCGATAAATGCATTTGTCGTTTAATTAAAATTCACCAGGTCATTGTTAACAATGATCATTTGCTCTACTAAAGTCGTTAGAGCAGAATTTTCCTATATATATTTAAAAAAAAAGGAAAGAATACAGGTTGTACATAATGACCGCCAAAGCGTTTCGATCGCTGTGACGAGAGGCGAGAGATTAGAAACTCCGATAGTTTTGGTGTTTTGCTAATAAGTGAACGATGACCCTTATTCTGCTGGTCAGTCTATCCCTAGCAAGTTTCGCGCCTCAAATTTGTTCGGAAGATGAAAGCGGTCAAGTTTCCATTTGCAGGTATAGACATAGCTATTCTCATCCGTTGGAAGCAATCAATCGAGAAACAGAGAAAGCGAGAGAGAGAGGGAGAGAGAGAGAGAGTGAGATCGGTCGCGTTCAAGTTCGTAGCGGCTAGTCGCGGCACCTGGTTAATTAGCAAATATTCCGGGACCGCGGTTTGCCGTCACTAATCGAGTTTCCAAACTATGCGACTCGATCCGACGCACTTAACCGTCGATCGATGGAAAGTCGGAAAACGCCACGGGGTCATCTCTGACCCTCGCTGCAATTTCTGCATAAAAGTGGAAAGAAGTCCTCGGGCAGCATACAGTGTGACATAATAGTACAGTGTTTTCTGGTTCTAAGCTCACAACTCGAAATTATGCGAGAAAGTGCAAGCACTAAGGACACGAAATTTCGAAGAAAGAAAGAAATGCGCTTTTTCAGCCTGTGCCCTGGTGTGAAAACTTTCTGACAGCACATCAATACGATGTTTACTTCGTATTAGAATAGAAAATCAACGCTTCACGCATATTTATGTATGCTTTATTAGGAAGCACGCTGTTTGAATAATAGAACGTTTGCTCAAGGGAATGCATAAAGGTTTTACGCAGCTAGATCCCAATGGGATAACGTAGAGCAAAAAAACAAAATGTTGCGTCCTAAATTAGGGTAGAGGTGTGTACAGTAACGACCCTATATCTGCCTCGGTAGAAGGGAAGTGCGTACCAGCCCTCCTTTCCTACAATACCTGTAAACAATTGTGATTGGTTCGGGATTGCCGTCACTTTTGGTTTAATCGTTTGAGTGCCGAGCGGCGCGATCGCGCTCCTCCTGTTCTCTATTAACCCCTTGACTACTGTGGGCGCCTGTAGGCGCTTAGAAATTTTGCGTTTGTGATACTGAGAGCGCCTATATGCGCTCGACACAGTTTGACTTTTTGACACTGAGAACGCCTATAGGCGCTTCACACAGTTTGACTTTCTGACACCAAAAATTCGCCATTCTCAGCGCACATCGTAACTCAATCCCTGCCGTATGGTACGACCAGTACATATCAAAGTCTGTCGTAGTCAAGGGGTTAAAAGCACCAGATTACGATTACTCTTCAGTCTTAGGTAAAAAAAAAAAAAGGATAAAATTGGAGTAATTTTATCCTCAGGATAATGTCGGAACAAAACTAAATTGTAGGAAATATTTATTGCATCGTATTTAAAAACAGTGGAATCGCACTTTTTGGCATTTTTCGGCATACGGAATATGACGAGTGCCATCGCGCCACTTGGTAATTTTCGGTCGGAAAATGAAAAAAGCCCGTGACACTCAAACGGTTAAATATCGGGCCATGTAAAGCATCAGAACACAATTCATCAAGAGAACAACTCAGAACACAACTACTATAAACATTAAAACTACAAAATTAAAACTACAAACACAATTCAACTCAACTCTATCGCGTTCAATTTGACACCTAAACAACTCCTGATGTTAACTTTAATCAACCTCGTCAAGAGAAAAACTTTTCGCCATACAAGGCGATTACAAAAAAGTCGGGTAGTATTTCGGGAGCAATACACCGCTCTCGCGGCTAAATCGACGTACAAAACACGAAAAAAGATCGAGGAACTCAAGCATTAGACAAAAATTTAAGCACTCCCGCATTGGCGTGGCGCAATCCTAATGCAACCTAAGCCTCTTTAACTGACGTTTCGATCATTGACGCACGATGACGACCAGGATCCAGTGGTAAACGCAATGACTAGGTACGTTTCATGCGGGTCGCATGGGAACGAGGCGAAGCAATAGGTCGGCCGCCATCGACGCGTCAGCGCTCGGGCCACTTGCGACAAAGTGATGCCAGCTAAGGCAGCCGCAACAGCTGTCAGCTACAGTGGTTTCCGATCGGTTGCTCGATAGCTCGTGAATGGAGCGTCGGTTTAACCATGTGCCATCAAAGCCGGGTCAATTTCGACCCGTGCTGTACTCGTTAGCCTGCAAACTTGGTCAATCGTTCCTATTAGAATAGTGTAGGAATGCGATCGAGTGGATGCGAGTTTGGAAAAGTCTGAAGAGTACTTGAGTTGGGCGATTGTCGATTGATTGAGTTGTTGAAATTGCTAAGTAGTAAAGTCGTTTAAGTTGTTTTTGTTAAATTGTTTTAAATACACTTTTGTTGTAGTTTTTGATATTAAATAATTTTATTTATTATATCACACCTGTCCGCTCGTAACGCCTTCGTTCTCCATTCGTGTCTCTTACTCTACTGACTCATACCTCGCCTTTTTTACACTGGTTCACGCGCTCTCTCTCGCTCTCTCACTCATTCCTTCTCATTCATTCTTCACTCAGCCTATCATTCGTTCCAATACAAACAATCTAATGATCTATTCGTCCTTTTGAAATCTCTCTCTCTCTCTCTCTCTCTCTCAATCACTACACTTTTATTAATATTTTAATCGCTTCACTTTTATTTTTCACACCTGAATTCCATCTTCCGTTCTACAAAAATCATTTTATAGAACTTTTTCTATAGTAGGCACAAGGAGACGAAATAAAAATAAAAAAGACTTTCTTTTCTCGAGTACTTTTATTAACTGACTGCTGTCGGCCCATCAAGGCCCGGCAGAGCCACGAGAGCGCTCGGCGTCTCCCATCTTGTCGTTAATACATTATCGTAAGATGATGCCCTGTTTATCGCCGAACTGTGGCGACCGTTCCAACAACCAATGCGTAGTTGTAAAACGAGACACCTTCTTATCGCCTAACTACGGTGGTCGTCCTAGAGATCGCTTACACTGTTAACACTTTCGGGGTGAATGGCGTTTTGGAATTCCGCGAAAGACTGAACGAGATAACACAAAGCCATAGTTTTTTCAATTACAGACTGCGAATTTCACAAAAATTTCCTTAGATACGTTTAACCCCTGAAGCACTCCAAAACCACATCTGTAACACTTAATGACAACTGCTAATCGTTGTATTAGTAACTCCAACGTTAAAAATAGTTGAAAGTAATTCCGAATAATTTCAGCAACTCTGAACCTACTAAAACACCGACGAACAACAGGTTCGCAAAGGTAGTTACTCAAACAGAATTCCAGCGTAACGACATTCATCTTCCCCGCAGTCGAACAATGCAAATTTCCGCCATAATTTTCCGCTACACACGAGTATTACCATAACACGGAAACAAAATTCAGGGAGCGCGGGTAATAAAATCGGAGAGAAGCTTTTACGGGTGAAGCTTCTGCGAGAGGTCGCGCAGAGAAAGGAGGCCGAATGTAGGAGTCGTTAAAAGCGATTCGCGCGATTTCGACCACGCACGACCGCGACGCGGTTTAATTGAGCTTGACACGAGCAGCTTTTATTACGAATTACCGGTGCTCGCGTTGGTTCACTGATAGGCTAAGTGGTCGGTCTCGTTTACGAGAGGCGAAGACCACGCAGGCAGGGAAATCGTATGTTATGCCGCGTCTACATAGAAGAGAACAGTTCGCGAGCTGTTCGCGAACAGCAGCGTGGACGCGGCATTAGTAATACAGTATGGATCCATAATAAGCAACTGTTTTTCAATTCGAAATACAGTGGAACCTCGTTTATGTAGGCTATGAACTCCACCGATCTGCTTCGTCTTCCAAGCAGTACAAATAAACGAGGTTCCATTCTAAGCAACTCACTATCCCCTCTTGTTTATTTGAAGTCTGCCGCAGAGTGGAAGATCCGAGAACGACTGACTGGTTTGTAAAACCGAGAAGCCATAAATTTTAACGTTACACGCGGACAGAATGCAGGGATGTCGAAAAGTTCGTCTGTTTTTCCGATGCCCAGACCATGGCAGACTAGAATGAAATTGATCGTGACGACCGGTACCGACACGTGGCACAAGTCACAATTCTTAAAATTTCACCCCGTAATTCTGCGACTAGGCTTAAGCTCCGGACATTAGGTTTAGACACGTACTTAGTCGCGATAAATCCATAAGGCCAACCGACGTAACTTCCTCATAAATGAATTTTTTCCTGATTTATTTTTGCCAGCACGACCAAGGGTCGACCGGCCTAATGATTTTATTGCCTAGGTCTTTTACCATACATCACCCCATCCATTTCCGCATATTTCCTTCCGCTGATCCTTCCGGTCCACTCGCTACCCCCATCCTCCACCCAACGATCCAATTCTTGTAGATTCCAAAAACACACCACCGAACACTTCCGAACCTGCTCCTTTCCACTTTCTCTATATAACCCCTGTTTCGTCAACTAACGCACTCATTCTCCTCCAATCACGTACATATAGTTTAGCCATCCGTTCTGTTAATTTTTTTTGTTATTAAATAAACTGTTAAACCTAATTGACGCATTCGTCTATCTCACCACAGTTGAATTAGTGTTGTCGTGAATTACAATAACACGTCCGACAAAGAGTGACAGAACACGTGATTGAAGCTCGACTTGAGATTTCCAAGAATAGGTGGGAATAGCGACGAACGCTAAAGTGGGCACTGTATATGAATTACAAACGAGACACAATCCAGGGCGGGGGCAGTGAAAATTCATTAAGGGTTGCATGCGAGAATCTGGAACGACGACGCTCGACATCGCCAACAAATCGATTCTTCCAATTACAGTCGGAATCGACCGGACCTATTTCCCTCCTCTCGTCCCTCCCTTCTTCGGGGCCTATTTCACTCCATCCCCGTCTTATCACCCCCACCCCGTGCACACGACGTATACCACATTTATCTGTCCGCTCGACCGTTTGCCGCTGTATCTCCCTATTTATCTTTGCCACTCTCTGCTCTACCCGGTTCCCATCTTCGTGCCCCTCCCCTCGCGCTTTTGTACTTCGAGAGGCGAATCGGTCTATCCGCGGATAATACAGTCAACTCGGTCAACATCCAAGTAATTAATGGCTGTGAATTCGTGTTAGTGAAAAGGCGAAAGTTTAACGTGTTCCAGAACAGGTGGTGGTGGTTCGTCGCTTGATTCTTTTAGTCGTCAGGCGTCGTAACAGCTTCCTCGTAAAACTTGCGATTTAACCGTACTGTTCTGTAGAGGTGCCGAATTTGCCATAACGTGAGAGAATGGATGAGAGTGAGGGTGAGTGCGTGTATGAGGCGTTCGTCGCTTGTTCGTCGCGAATGTTCGATCCTGGCGGGTAGCGCAGGTGCGTGGAAAGGAGCCTTCTCGAATGTTCGATGACGGTTTACTCTAATGGGTAAAAAGAACGCCTTCTCGAACATTCGATGATGGCAAACCCCCACCACCTGTGCTAATGCACATAAAAAGAGATGCATGTCCGCCGGGCGATATTCGTTAGAGATTCATTAGGCGACATTCGACGACGTGATTAAGTGTAATTTATCAGATTAATATAAGCCTGCGTGTACCTGTCCTACAGTTCCTTGGGTTTGTACGACCCCGAAACGAAAATCGTCTTTCGATGGATGTTACACGAATGTGGTAAATGAGTATTAATTTTCTTGCACATAATATCAAATCCTCGAATATGGTTGCTGATCGTATAGATTCTTTTTCGACGCTCTCGAGTCATTTTAGTGTCGTTTGAGGACGGTCATAAAAGATTAATAATTGCTAGCGTGCGTATTTTACTGAAATTTATGTATGTATGTAGAGCAATCTTGCCCAATTCTGTTGATAAATAAATATAAACAATATAAATAAATGATAAACAATATTAACCACACAAATTGTATGGAGCTCTCGAAATGCCATAGCTTAAATACCAGAATACTGCTATCCAAGTAATACAAGCATGTAGAACAAGTGAGGAAAACAACAGAGTTAACTAATGTTGGTACAGTTCGACAGTAAAGGTCATGTTAAGATTTAAATTATTCGCTCAAACACGTTTTGTGTCCAACACAATCCGATTCAAACGCATTCCACTTACAACGTTTCAGTCAGACAGCATCGCATCAGCCAAAACGTTGTTCCCGATAATGTCTGATGGTGTCTGAGCTGCAACGTTATGTAAAAAAAATAACTATATCTTTCTTCGTTTTATCAATTGAATTCGTTGGATGCACGTGTTTACACGAATAATATAAATTAATCTTAAAGCGCTGACAAATCAAGTAGTATTACCTGCGATATCTCCGACATATCTAACATTAAACGCTGTTCTGCTACTCCCGATGCATATTATTATGTGCACGGACGCACTTTAATTGCAAATAACAGGAATTTTGGTTTAGAAGCGTTTGAATGACCACAAAGTAGTATTACTTGCGATATCTCTGACATCTCTACCACTGAGACACTGTGTTATCATTCTATATGTACGTGCATATTGTAATACGTGCAAGCACACTTTATCACTATGTCAAATGACCGTTTTTAAAATTATGATTAGAATTTCATAAACACAACATAAGTAAATCGCGTTTAAACTTTAAACTTTTCCTCAAATATACGTATAATACATTTTTCAATATTCACTTCTTTTTTCATTGTTTATTTTCTGAGAAAAATTTGTAGTCTCTCTTACGTGGGAATGTCGCGGTAGGAATAAGTATACGTGAAGTGACAGTAGGAATAGTGTTAAATGCGAATATCAGGAGTTTTTGTTTGAGAGCATTCGAAGGATTAAAGTCTGCTGGATTGACAGAGTTTCTGAGAGAAATATTAGTTTATCGCATAAAGATTGTACTTGTCCGTCTGTAACAGGTTTCTTGCGAATAAAATCTGCGAATCTCTCGTAAAGATGTCCTTGTATTAAATCTGACTCGAAGTGGGGATGACGTTACACGAAGATCCGCGAATGTTCGCAATCGATCAAATTTGCACGATGTTCCACCATTCAAATTTTCCACGTGGTCAGTTCGGAACTTTTCTTCATCCTTCAGTCATTTCAATGTACCTTCTTTCTGTAAAAGCTCTTTTTATCCGTAAACAGTTACAGATGCTACTTCACGATTCCAAGTTTCTCTCTTTATTACCTCCATTATTACGTTCCCCTCCCCTAATCATCCTTTACCCAAGAGAAACAGAGATTTATCTGTCTCCGTTGCCCGACGAGTCCGCAAGTAAATCCCGAACGAAACCCATTTCCTTTCCTTTCTCTCGCCGTCTTCATAGAATCACACAACCCTTTCCTAAGTGGGGTCAGAGACGGCTCAGGGTCCATTTAATAAAGCTCGATGAGGTCAAAGAGTGAAAAGGGGATCGAGTGAATCTCGTTTGCGCCCGCTCACCCCTTCCGTTCGCGGAAAATGGGATTCCTGCGCATCGCACTGCAATGCCATTACCTCTAAATAAGCGCGAGCTGTAGCCGGAGAAACTACTTTTTCAAAAATCCAGGATCTGTTGATCATCAACGAGATTACGGGGAAATGTTTGAGAATGGTTTCAGGGGAACGAGCGGGTTTCACGCAACGGTGCTTTCTCGATATCGCGTACTGCGTAGACGGAGATGTATGCTATCGCTTATGTGAGAGTTACTTTATTTCTTTACTGTTAGAGATGTATGTGTGATTTGTGGGAATCTGTGTAGGTGTGTAAGAGTGCGACTGTGTTTTGTCATTTATCGAGGTTCTTCCAGAATGTTCCCTACGGCTTATTCTATGACGCGTGGAGGACCTTCCAGAATATTCGAAACTAATACTCCTAACAAGTATAAAAGACAAGAGCGTGCTCGACGCCGTGCAGTTCACGGTTGATGGTTGTAAGAATTGGATGTATGAGTCGTTTAATAACATTTATCTGTTTATACGTGTATTACTTGTAGTTTATAAATAAAACAATTTCTTTACCAAGTAATTGCCAAAGGTGTATAGAAACATCACTAATTTCATAAAATCTAACATTTACAAAAGGCCGTTCGTTCGTAAAATACGTCTGCTGTCTTACTAACTCTAACTGTGCCCTTCTTCCCATGCTTTTATGGGCACATCCCCACTTGGCACTTTCCCGAAAAACAAACCCGCCGTTGATACGGGCCTGGAAAGTGTTAGCGGCCGTGGCCGAATCTCGCGCGTACTCGGTCCCAACCCTTATTGAGGAGCTCTGGTTTATGGGGGCCCTAATGACCACTCTAGCCATCGTCACCCCTGATTATCTGGTTCCTCTTACACTTAAAAGTTTCAGTGTATGTACAGTAACGGACAAAAGTTTAAGATCAAAGGGTCAAAGAAATTGAACTAACTAATTTATAAGGAATGTCATGATAAACAAGCTTTACATACTGTGCTAATAAATAAATAGTGTTCCTATATAATAGCGATACAAATAAATGTGCAGACAATATCTGTAGACCATAAAATTATTTTCTACATTGTGCTTTCGTCAGTACAGCAGCGGACAGAAATTTAAGACCAAAGAGTCAAAGAAATTAAATTAATTTGTAAGGAATAGCATGATGAACAAAATTTGCATTCTATGCTAATTAGTAATTAGTGTTCTACCATAATAACAATAATAACAATAAAAATAAATATACAGACAATATCTGCAGACCATGAAACTACATTCTACATTGTCCTCTAGTCGTAAATTTTTGGCTGCTACTGTATTTCTGACCTTTGTTACACTAAAATAGCGGACCTAATTCTGAACTGCCCGCGAATCAGATTTGAGCTTAATTCCAAGCAATTTATTAATAATAATATGTACAGCCAATTGTGAATTGTGATAAATCGAACAGCTGCTGAAAAATGTTTTAAAATCTTGCTTGAAGCAGAGGAAAATATTATCGCGTTAATTAAGTCGCGTTTCTTATAAAATCTGCTCGGAAACTTGCCATTCAATGTTCTCTTTGATAAAAGTTCGCCCACTACATCTTGCGCATATTTTTAATTAATTAGTATATTTCATCGCTAGTGATTAAATTTACATGAAATACCAGAAGTGACAGAGAAAATTGGGAATTCGATCAGTTTCTTAGTTAATTGTTAAGCTGTCTTAAAAGTTGATGCCGATTTTTAATCAAGCCAATCACGTTTCCTTACGCCGAACTTCATTTATTCAAATACTGAAAATACATTGAAAAGGTTAACACAGATTATCCAAATATTTCTAAATCTTACGATTTCTCACAGCAAGATTCCATGACCTTTAAGAATAAAAAGCTATTGCTACGTGACACTATATCGAGATAACGAAATCTTTGGTTTCAGTATTTGGATAATATTAATGTAGATAATCGAACAAAGACACTACGTTTTCCTCTTAAACTTCGTTTACTTGCACACAAAATAGAAAATAGAAAAAGTAATAGAAAAAGGAATCTTAATACAAAATAGAAAAAGTAATCTTTAGCATAACGGTATACCACGTATACCTACAGAAGGTACTTAAATTACAGGCCACTTGTTCTAAGAAGAAGAACGTACAATGTAAGGAAAAGAAGGAATTTTGAATGAATTATAAATCAGCTGAAATAAAAATTGCAACAGATAATAGATGTACGGATAAGGGAAGTTCTACCGTGTGACGAAAGCTTTGAAACCTTTAAAATGCGGGGGTGTCTTTCCGGTGGCTCGCGATTCACAGCCAAGGTCAGCAGCAGGCATTCGCGTATATATCACGACGGATCGACGCCGAGATCGAAGAATGGGTGGAGACGAGGTGAATTCGAAGCACGCGGGGGCGTGAGAGCAACTGCTTCGGAACGAGGACAAGGAGGACGTGTTTTCGCGTATGTGCTTGAATATATCTGTTAGCGACCGTATATTTTTTGGGTGATTGCTGAAAATACTTAGATCGTAACTTTGTCTATCGAACGATTTATGACTGGATACTTGATGTGTGCTTGATTAGAAAGTACGTTAAAAAGTATAAATGGAATCCCAAGACGCCACTTAATGGCTAGTGTCCCGAAAACACATTGAAGGATATATGTATTTATTTATTTATTTATTTAACCCTTTCGCTACTACGGGTGACTATAGTCACCGGCCACAAGATGCCACCTATACACGACGGGTGACTATAGCCACCCTATCATCTACCATAAAAATGGAGCCAAAAGTCAAGTTTTATCTGTGTTTCGAGGAGTTCCATACAAAATATGATTATTAAAAGGTTATTGGTTAACATTATGTTATAATTATAGTTACTATTTTGTTGAATAATATAAAAATATTAATCGTATTATCGAATTAAAAATCTGTTCATAGAAAAATTATGAACATGAATCATTTTGCTTCTAAAAGTTAAAAAGTCGTTTCCGAGACAAAAGTTTTGGTCTTGAATGCTGAAGACTATCTGCGTTTAATGTTCGCACAGGTTCGCAAAGGGTTAAATCTGATGGAATATTAAGGGAAAATAAACCAATGGCAAACTCCAGTATTATAACGAGAACAAAAATTATATTTTATATACAACACAAGCTTGGGACGAATGATGTGAAACGAATGAACAAAAGGATAACGATAACAAACGATAACACCAAAAAAAAAAGAAATGGGAACACGAGTATACCACACAGAATCCATGAAAAACGAAAAACACAACAGTTCAAATGGCACTCATAGATGCTGCAATTATACAATTTTATTTTTATTGATTTTCAACAAAATCATTAAACGGGGTAAATCCTTATTAATATACAAGAGATGATCGAAATACGTTACAGATGTTGATTGATCCATATTCATAATTGGTAGCTGTCATTGTGTGCCAAAAGATTTAAAGGCGGCAAATCTAAGGAAATTATGGTGTACACACTCTATTAGTTGTTTGTATTTGATTTAAGTAGGTGATCAAATAACTGATGCAGTTCTTACTACAGAACAATGTAATAATTTTATTGTTTGCAGCAAGAGCAGTTAAGTGTGCATCTCTTGATGAAACCGAGAGTTTTATACGCTTCTATACGATTAATTTTTCACGGGACCAAATCCCATTAGAGCTACGCGTCGCGACGCTGCGGGGTTGAATAAATAATAAATAAACATCGCGTCTGGCTTAAGCGTACGCGCGGAGTGTTATTCCACGATCCATTGAAGGTGCATTTACCGATTCATATTCCAGTTTAGATCTATGCATTATCCTCAGATAATATATATTATTATTATATATGCTTAGGTATAATTATAGGTAAATTATACCTAACAAATATATACCAACCAATACCTAGTAAATATATACCAACAATTTATATATGCTGTAGGTATAATTTTTTGCTTAAGTATAATTTATTTTAATTATATTTATTTAAGTTTAACTTAATTATAATTATATTTGTGTATACCTCGTGTAAACATTGTATATAATAGAGCTTCGATTCTATCAGAAATAAATAAATAGATAATAACTATAGCACTCGCATCATTCGTCGTTATATCTCAATGACAATCGACACAGCTGGTATCTGCCTCGCGTAACGACAAGCGAAGACGGGCGACGTGTCACGATGGAAGAGATTACCCGAAATGATAAGCCCTCCCGCTGAGGCAACCCCTTTAATTAGCGCTTGAAACTCTTTTCCGCCGAGTGGCCCGGGTACGAAACGCCTCGGCTTTAGAAAACCTCGCCACGGATATTCGACCCAGTTTCTCGAGTGTACGCGCGGCGGGAAAAATTGTAGACACAAAATCCAGGCCTGCAACGGGCCGTCTCCTTCTCGTCCCGATCGTCGACATTTTTCCTTTCTTCCTTCCTGTTCTCCTTTTCTATTCCTCCCTCCATGCCTCTCTCTTCCTGTCCCCCTCTCACCTGCTCACCGTCAACCCTCTCCCCCCCACCTTGCCACTCGTTATCACTCTATCACTATCCCTCTCTCTCTTTTTATCACTCCATCCCTCCATCTCTCTCTATTACTCTATCCCTCTCCCTCTCTCTTTCTATCACTCCATCCCTCTCCCTTTCTCTTTCTATCACTCCATCCCTCTCTCTTTTTATCACTCTATCCCTCTCCCTCTCTCTTCCTATCACTCCATCCCTCTCCTTCTCTCTTTCTATCACTCTATCCCTCTCCTCTCCACCTCCCACGCCCCCTTTTTCTCCCTCTCCCTCCCCCCCGTCTCTCTTTTCTCTCTTTCGAACGCGACTCTTTTTTGTTCGCGGCGCGACGCGACCTCGGAGAAAAAATAACGCAACGGGAGTGGAAGAAGCAGCGTGGCCGCGATGCACGCGGCGCAGAAACGAGGATCTCGGCGGAAACGAAGCTGCTCGCGATTGTTTAAGAGGGGCGGTACTCGTCCCGCGTTCCCGGGAAAATGTGAAAGTTCAGCCTTCTGTTCGCTACTCGACTTCGGCCTAGCGTGGGCGGTCTGCACTTGCTGCCTCGATCCTCTCGCGCATGGTTATTCCGATCGTATCGTCGGATTGTGGCGTCACTGTTAATCTTACAGCGGGTTATAGGAATTTTGAGAGTAAGGAATGAAGCTGCAGAAAGAAATTGGTCGCTTCGCGCGAACGGTGCGGCGTGAAACGATGGAACTCGCGTTGGAGGTTATTTGACGAGGAGGATGTAAGTGAAACAGAGACAATGGGTCTCCCGTGATAACAGGCACTGTGATAGAATGTTTCGTAACACATGTAATTGCAAGTGTTAATAGATTTTTTTGGGTCTTCACATTTTGTAGCTGTTCGTTACATCTTTGCAGAGTTTTATAAATGTTTTAAATTTGTCAGAACAGCGTAAACACAAAATGAACTATGAGCTACTGTTTTAAAGTAAATAAAACGAGACTTGTAATATTACCACTATAATCTTATAATAACTCCAACGTTAAGTCATCAGCTCCGAATTTCATTTTTCTCACTTACACCTTTATTCGCGTTAACCTGCCTTTAACATTTTTCTACTTCTTGTACTCGAGTATTTCATTCTTTGTGATTATCATCAACTATGTGCTGTAGCGAGTGCGTTTCACTTATACTATTATCCGCGCATAACTGCATCGAAAAGAAGAATATGTTAGTGAATACCCGAACGCCTGATTTATCATCGAGTTGCACCACTTGCATCTGCGTGCTCGCAGTTCCCGTTCCGTTCCATCAATTTTTCATCCACGAAAATGGATAATATTTGCCAGAAACACATATACGTGTTCGTAGTTCACATGAGTAGCTTTCGTCAGACGCGTATACGCGGCTATAGCAGTCAAAGGGTTAAATACAAAAGTATACGCTATATTTGTAGAAAAGTATCGAAAACTATGTGCTGTAACGAGAGCGTTTCACTTATACTATTATCCGTGCATAACTGCATCGAAAAGAAGAATCCGTTAGTGAAAACCCGAACGTGTAAGAGGAACCAGACAATCAGGGGTAACGATGGCTAGAGTGGTCATTAGGGTCCCCATAAATCAGAGGTCCTCAATAAGGGTTGGGATCGAGTACGCGCGAGACTAGGTCACGGCCGTTAACACTTCCCAGACCCGCATCAACGGCGGGTTTGTTTTTCGGGAAAGTGCAAAGTGGGGATGCGCCCATAAGAGCATGAGAAAAAGGGCACAGTTAGTTAGTAAGACAGCAACCGTATTTTACGAACGAAAGGCGTTTTTGTAAAGAAATAAAGTAACCCTCACAAACGTCTAATTTATCATCGAGTTGCACCACTTGCATCTGCGCGCTCGCAGTTCCCGTTTCGCTCCATCAATTTTTCGTCCACGAAAATGGAGCGGGCGTTCGAGAACAGGAAACGGGGGATTCCATTATTTCAGAAAAATATGCGGCTTCCTGTTCGCTATCGACGCGATGCGGCGTCTCGATGAGTTTCAAGGCATTCGAAACAATCGTGTTTACAATATAAGTTTCCGTCGACGGAGTGATCGAGTTAGGGAAGCTTTTCACTGACAGTTCCCGGGAATGACGAACGATTCCGTAAAAGCCCGGGGGAACACGACGACAGCCAGACTCTCGACTGTCACGGGAATTTAAAAATCTACTCAAACTTCTCGCGATCTTCTTCTATATTCATTTCCGCGTGCGGTGCGCGCACACAGGTTAACGTTCAAAAGTTTGAAGAGAATATCGAATGTTTTATTTTGTGTTCGAATGTAAATTCGAACGGTCCGACATCCGATCGTAGATTCAAGTGTTTAAATTTAAAACTATTTTTGTTAACGTCACTGTTATTAATCGTCTGCGACAAATCAATTCGTAGTTCGATAATCTGAATATTACAGGTATCGTAATCTAGTAATCTTATAATATTGTATATTATATATGTACCGATGATTATGAGAATAGTCCAAGTCGGAAATTTGTAAAACGTTATTTCATCAATTGAATTGCATAGAAGCGAATCGAATCGCAAAAAGCGGAACTATATATTGTAGGAGAAATCTTTGACTCGGATTAAAATTCATAATTACCGGTTCATACATGTGTTATCCTAATTATTACCGTTTAATATTGTGATTTATTTTAAGAAAATAATATTACAGGTGTTATGAATAAACCTGGTATACTAATTCCTTCCCGTCCCCACTCTTTAATTTCAAAGATCCATATGTGTCAGGCAAAATAGGTAATATACCCAACTGTTGCATTCTAAATTACAGTAGTAGTACGTACAATGACGATCCTATACCTGCCCAAGCGTCCTCGGTAGAAGGGAAGCGCTGACCAGCCTTCCCAACAACAACTTTAACACTAGAACTACCAACTATTAGGGAATACTTATTGGAGATCAAGAAATCGAATCGAAAGACGTACAAAAATGATACCTAATGTACGGGAACATACTTCTCGCTTTTCGATACCCTATTTAGAGCATCGATCCAGCAACGATCGTCGACGATTTTCCATAAATCGATTTATCGCTGGATTTGCTGAATCGACGATACGGTTATTTATGCCGAGCAATAAAACGGGATAAATCTCGCTCCTTGCGTTCGCTTATAAACGCCGCGAGTCCGGTTCCCATTGTTATAAATCGTTATTTCAATAATTTATCGCGCGGAACGCGAACGCTCCAACTCTGTTATAAATTTTAACTATTTTGCCAGCGGCACAGCCACCGCCGCGGATGTATCGCTGTAACTTCGACGAAACTTCCCATCCTCGCAATCCCCGTCCACCCACAAAGATCCGAGCCAGGACTTTGACAACTTGTACCGCGAGATTCCTCGCGTTTCTTACGAGTTTCGATAACCAGACCTACCCGGGCAACCCAAGTATCCTCGCTTTACGTCGGGTTTACGCCTTTCTGCCTCTCGACCCGCTGCACACGTCAGCCTAGAAGAACTCAACAATTTACGCTCGTGCGACGAACTATAGCGTGTAGGAGAGGGCTACTTTATTGCAGTCACTTGATAAGTATTGTCGTGCACCTCGCAAGAAACTAGAGACGTGGATATGGATATAACGAAAAATCGAAGTGGAATAATTTCCTTTATGAAAACATTTATTCGAGCGAGACAAGGGTACGTAAGGTATCGGTAAATATATTTACAACTTTAACCATTTTATTTGTTCGATTGCGGTACAATTCCTCATTTTGTAATGCAACTGTATTCACATCCGTTTCTAATGATCTTCATTGTTTTTTACTTTAACAAGACGATATCGTCAAAATTGTAATCCTAATTGCAACTTAACGTTACTTATAAGTTGCGTACTAAAAATTGTTACTTTCCCTGGAATAGATTTTTGTTCCATTCTGTTTGCCATTTTTTGTATCCTAATGAAAGAAAATAAACTACCGTAACTTGAATACAATAATAGCAATAATACCAAGAGAAAAAATGAAGCTAGTAGAAGAAATGTTACCTTAAGGATTAATTTAGAAGCGAGAACACACCACCGAGTTAAGAAAGATCGCATTTCCTAACGTCTAGAACCTAATAAAATTCGTTTGCTTAAATAGAACGCCAACAATGAAATACAAACAACACGAGAATTCGCTTAGCGTATTTTTTAAATATTTAAGATTTACGAAAAACCACTCGCGACCATCGTATCCTCCTCTGGTCTCTTGTAGCGCGCGCTCGTGGGAGCCGCCATTTTTACGCAGAGAAACTAATCTTCGCGCGAACGCCGGCAGACGGGAAGCGAAAGCGTCGGTGAGAATTTCGTTTATGCAGATGCAGTCAATTATAACCTGTCTGCTTATTTGACACCGTGTGCACCTCCTATCGTTCTCGCCCGGCGCAACTCGCCTCGAATTACGTGGCTCAGCCGGCGGCTGCTGGTCCGGGTGAGATTAGTTATTAGATTACAAGGCCAGCTCAGACCCGCTCCCTAATGAAATAGCTATGGAAATGGGAACAAAGATGGGGCCCAAGTGCTGTCGGACGCGGAAACCTTCTGGCAGCCGTTGCGACCGTTCCACTTCTCCACCGCAGACGAAGTACCGGGGAAACCTTCGCGAGCCTAATGCATTTGTTGCCCCGAATTAGGGAATTCGCGAGCGCTCTTAGGCTGCACGTTTTGCTGCACGACTGTACGTCTGTTTTCGTTATTTTTTGATTGGAAAAATTAAGTTCTGTATTGTAGGAATTATTTATTGGCCGATGGGTTTTTACATAAACTACGAGCTAATGCAACGACTTCTAATAACGCACGGTGAACTATATCTTATAACGAACTCTGAACTCTGAACTATATACTCTGACTAAAAACTCTGAACTATGAACTCTAAATCTCATGAACTAAAAACTCTGAACTAACTCTAATTATCGCGAGGCTTCCTATTTATTTGCCTCGAGCCTGATAGGCGGTTCCTGTCCTTACCAATCAGGACCTTCGGAAAGAATGCCCGCCTTCGATATCCCCACGCGTTTGCATCTAGGATATCAGCCGTCCACATTTTCTTCGGGGATCAGGTTTACGGCCGCGACCGTTTATCCTTACAACGCAGGCGTTGTTTAAAGCGGCGCCGGAAGATAACGCGGCCCCGAAAAAATAACACGGCGACACCTCGAAGTTTGATCCGCGGTCGCCTAAAGAAAGCAATGGCAATCGGCATTTGTTATTCTCTGCCGTTCTGCCCTATACAAAGGCTCTACTGACCTGTAAATTGCCTACAGTATATTATAATAATTGTAGAAATGCGATCGAACGGATGCGAGTTTAGGAAAATGTGAAGAGTGGTTGAGTTGAGCGATAGTCGTGTGAACGTAGAATGTTTGGACTCGAGTGTTTCTAAGGCGCGAAAGATGAGCACTTGAGAAAACTGAGCGACTGAGGAATTTTGGGTGAACCTAACTGAATGCATCGAGTGAGAAAGGTTGACAATTAGAAAAAAAGGAAAGGAGTGTTTGGGAGAATGTATGTAGGAATGCGATCGAGTGGATGCGAGTTTGGGAAAGTCTGAAGAGTGCTTGAGTCGAGCGATAGTCGTGTGAATGTAGAATGTTTGGACTCGAGTATTTCTAAGGCGCGAAAGATGATCACTTGAGAAAACTGAGCGACTGAGGAATTTTGGGTGAACCTAACTGAATGTATCGAGTGAGAAAGGTTGATAATTAGAAAAAAAGGAAAAGAGTGTTTGGGAGAATGTATGACGGGGAAAATGTGAGCGGGTAACAGAATAAATGTGACTGTGAAGAAAGTAAGAACGTTGAAGTTGTTACTATTAAACTGTTTTAAATATATATTAATAATATTCTACGCTCCTCACTTTATTTTATTTACACCTAAGCCCTATCATCTTACTCTATTAAATAAACAAAAATAAAATTTCCTATATAATTTGCACGATCAAAGGAATGATCGGTATCGTCGAACGAAACGTCGTTGCTCTTATCAGCAAGATAATTAAAACACGAGGACGAACGTAACAACGCCAAACTTTTATGCGAATCCACATTTTCTAATTCGCATAAAAGCGTAAACGTCCGCAAACATGTTACAGTTTAAAAATGTTCTCAACCCGAGCGCAACACAGCTTCGCTGCCTGTCAGAATGTAAATTTGCATAAAAATTCGCAGTTCAATCGGGGAGCCACTGTAACGTACATATGTACGAATCAAACACGCAAAACGGAGAATTTGGAGCAGTCGCACATCGTGCAGCAAATACTGATTCTGAGTTTGCTGTGTAACAGCAGAAACAGCGGCGCTAGTGTTATTGCACCACGACCGAAAGGGTGCAGTATTGAACATCCGATGTTTCACAGAAACGCAGTGTCAAACAATTCCGCGCCGTGTCGGCACGGTATCGCGCTTATGGCGTCGAGGAGCATCGGGAAAAGGGTATGAGGGATTACACGCAGACAGCGAGGAGCTCTGTCGTCGCTTGAAATTCTCTCCTAGTGTCTTGACAAGCTGCTCCATGTCGCGAATAACATGGCGAAAGTCAGTTTCTCTGCCAAGCTTGCGCGAGAAAATTCACCGTACGACAACGGGTGAAAATTTCCATCTATCGAATCGGTGCGCGAGTCATTACGATTAAAGTTAGAGTTACTCGTTTGAACAGGGTACGGTAGATCATTCGATATTGATCTTGCTTTAACCCTTTAACTGCTACGGCCGCGTATATTTGCCTCTGGCAAAAATTATTCGCGTGGATTATGGACGCGTATATGCGTTTGTCAATCTTTCCTAGCTCTCATTTAGAGCAACACAATTGCTAATAGAGCGCCATCCACACAGAGCACTATGATCGGAAATATTTAGTATTCAAAGGGTTGAGTAAAAGTAATAATACAGTACATCAATTATCATGTTGAAATTGAAATTCTTTTGTTTAAAGCTTAACCCTTTGACTGCTATAGGCGCTTATATTCGCCTCTGGCAAAAATTATTCGCGTGGATTATGGACGCGTATATACGTCTCTGGCGAAAGTTACTCGCGTGGATTATGGACGCGTATATGCGTTTGCCAATTTTTCCCCGCTCCCATTTAGAGCAACACAATTGCTAATAAAGCGACGTCCACACGGAGCACTTCGACCAAGAGTATTTAGTATTCAAAGGGTTAAAGGAGTCTCCGTATTTTTGCTAACGTAAAAACAATCGATCGAAAGAAAAATTATCGACACATTCGGTGATTATTCATTTTCGTTCGACCAAACACACGTTTTGTCATACCGTTTAGATGATCTTTCTGTCATTAATTTTATTTCTCATTCATACGAGATTTTGGAATACTGAATTCCGTACATCTTTCGTAGCCCGTAAGCACTTCTCCTGCGTTATAAGAAAACTCACGTTTTATATCTTATATATCTTCAAATCAATCATCAAATCAAAAATTCCGGTCCTATAAAGATTATCGTTAAGAGAACCTCTGTTCTATCCAATGCATAATCTCATCGTGCAAATACACGTGGGATCTCGTGAAGTTTCAACTAAAAATGCGATTAAAACAAATTCCTCGCCTGTAAATCAACAGCTCCGCTTGAAGTTTCGCTTGCGACGGAGGCTGTTGAGAAACAGGTCGGTCCGTTGGAATAATACGAGTCGAATAATCGGTCGCATTATTATTTTTCATCGATTACCGCCACGGCAGCCTGAAACGGGATGAAAGACGAGGCGCGAGGTCGAAAGCACTCGGTTTTGCAATTCATGAATCACTAATTACTCCGCCGACTCTCGTTAACAACGAAACTAAAGGACCGCCGCGCCGGGACTTATCGATTCAGACGGAAATTCGGGGCTGTCGGTGGAGGGGGAAGGAAGGGGACGCGCAATTTAAAGGGGAAACGACGGACCCGCGGCGGCGGAGCAAGACAAGGTTTAAGTGGGTCATTAATTGTATTAAGTAAAGTGCCGCCGGTGTGACGCCTAAAGGATAGCGATGGGATCGAGTGTACTGCAAGCGGGGTTCGAATATAACTGCAAATTATCCAACACCTCGTAAAGCAGGCACGTCGAAGGAAACGAGTAAAGGTCAATTTAACCTGTTTAAGGTATTAAACACGTTTAGGAATAATAACAAAACATTGATCGAGACCACGATCATGTTTCTATGTACCACACCGTAAAATAAAATATGGATTAACACTATTCCTACCGACACTTCACGTATACCTATTCCTACCGCGACATTCCCACGTAAGATAGGCTACAAATTTTTTCTCAGAAAATAAACAATGAAAAATGAAGTGAATATTGAAAAATGTATTATACGTATATTTGAGGAAAAGTCTAAAGTTTAAAGGCGATTCAATTATGTCGTGTATATGAAATTCTAATCAAAATTTTAAAAACGGTCATTTAACCGGTCGTGGTAGGAATAGTGTTAAGTAATCCAATCACCTAAATTTTAACGTGCGCTTCTGAAATATCAAATCGATTCGACTTTTTTTTCTACCCCAACACATAATTTCAAACAACAATTACGTAGTCGGTCGAACTTTTACGTAAACTTACACGTATAATCGCATTCAACGGCAGAAAAATTCATTTTATGTATAGTTTTGTATATGATGATCCGTCAAAATAAATAATGTTATTAATATTATTATTAATACGTGTTTAAATAATGTAATCGTGTTTTCGATGTGTACTCGGCTCGTACTTGATTCACACATTCATCGGTGGTATAAATGAATCTTAAGAGTGTATTTGTACTATCGATGAACCGAGGACGAGCCGAGTAAATATTACAGATCCTAGCAAATAGTGACAAAACACTGATAATGCGAGTTTCGACGGTGTAATCGTGTTTTCAGCGTATATTCGGCTCATATAGGCTAGCGTACGACTAGTCGGTGGTATAAGTGTACCTTAATTAGTGCAATAAAAGCTTAGTGCTGCTAAAAATTGATACATCAGAGTAGCCGTTTTAAGATGCACGACACTCGATGAAGGAAATGCAATCGTCGGAAAGGGATTCGGGTCATTTGAATATTTTGTCCTCCGAAAACCGATCGTTTCGTTGGTTCACGGCCGCATCCGTGACGCGATATCGTAATTTCAGACATCGGGAAATTAACCCTTTGCACTCGAGAGGTGAGTGTTAGTCGAAAATAATTAATCATTAACTTCGAAAATATTCAAGTGCAAAATATTTACTAAGATTCACCTATATTAAGTGTTATTTAGTTTAATTAAATAATATGCTAAAATTTACGTGTATGTCAATTTAACCTCTGAGTCTGACTAATAAACAAGCTGACTAAAGTCTGAAAATTTTGCGAAACTATTATTTGGTGACCAACAGTCGCCTCTCGAGCGTAAAGGGTTAATACCTTGGATGCATAAAAGGCGCTCAGCTTCTTTCGAGCCTCGCGTTGCGAAGAGTAACCTTTTCTTCTAGCTTCTTAAGCGAAAAAGCTTAGAAATTTGGACAACGCCGCTCGTTCGACGCGCCTCTGACGTAATGACGAGAATAATCAGCTTAGTTTCCGAGTTCACTTATTTCACGATGCCATCGGCGAGCAAAGAGGATCATTAATCTAGATGGCTGCTCGAGAGAGATGCCTGGAGACGACGATTTCCGAAAGAAAAACGTACAATACCTATAATATTTAAAATCGTTGCAACTGTTCCCATAATCAGTTTTGTTATGCTTTGTTATTACAATGAAGGGAAACGTTTGCATTAAATGGGATTAAAAAAGGAAAAATATACAAATATGAAATATTTTTCATATTTTCAGATATTAAAGCGTATGATTTTGCTCTTATTCCACGTTTAAATGTTCCTATAAGTGAATAGAAATTTACAGTCTACTCGTAAGATAAATATTCCACCCGCAATTCAATATTCCTAAAATACTTCTATTTATCTGGATAGTTCCGATACTTTATTCTCTGATCCATAAAAAATTCTTAATCATTCCTTTTCAACATTCAAGAAACCACACTTTCTCTCACCTTCTTTCCCCCGATTCACTCTCTCTCTCTCACGCCTGTCCATCTCTCATCCGAATATTGAAAACGTAGAAATCTTCAACTTCGATGACGATCGAAAATCGAGTTCCGACGACTCGGGTAGGAAGCATAAGATATCCGGCATCCACAAATCAGATATCCAGCGAGTCCTCGGCCGGAGATCAGGCCGGAAACGGAAATCTTAGATCAAGGAGCTGCTCATCTCGATCTTGGATGAAGATCGTGGACAGGGTTCGCCGAATGGAGCACCGAGAGCCATCTCTGCGATAACAGATGCAGGCGTTCGAGGGTTCGCGCAGGATTCGCCTTCGAGTGCGTTAACACCGAGAATTCAATTTCCCGACGTCCCATCCGCGATACACGGACACCGACGAACTTGCTTCTCAGCCGGACATGATCCGTCTGTGGCTGTTACGAATAGAAGAGGTGTGACGGAAAAGCGAAGGGAAGGGGGGAGTGTCATCCAGGGAGTTAGCTAGTTGACTCATCGTTAAGGCTTACCTAGCAGACCCGTGTCTCAGACACAGGGATAGGAAGGGACAGATCAGAACTCGTATTTAGGCGATCTTTAGAACGATCGCAACAGTTAAACAATAAGCAAAATATTTGTGGCTGTTACGAATAGAAGAGGTGTGAAGGAAAAGCGAGGGGAACGAGGGTGTTTCGTCCAGGGAGTTAGCTAGTTAACTCATCGGTAAGGCTTACCTAGCAGACCTGTGTCTCAGACACAGAGATAGGAAGGGACAGGTCAGAACTCGTATATAGGTGATCTTTAGAACGATCGCAACAGTTAAACAATAAGCAAAATATTTGTGGCTGTTACGAATAGAAGAGGTGTGAAGGAAAAGCGAGGGGAACGAGGGTGTTTCGTCCAGGGAGTTAGCTAGTTAACTCATCGGTAAGGCTTACCTAGCAGACCTGTGTCTCAGACACAGAGATAGGAAGGGACAGGTCAGAACTCGTATATAGGTGATCTTTAGAACGATCGAATGTATGACGGGAAAAACGCGAGCGCGAGGCAGAAAGAGTTTGGATCGAGAAAGAAGTATGAACGCGTAATTGCTAAGTTGACAAGTCGTTTAAGTTGTTACTATAATACATATTATCTAAGAACTTTACTTTGTTTTACCTACGCCTGAATCCTACTATCTTCCTTAAATAAAATAAATTCCTATAAATTAGGCACAACGTGTTTTATATTTTTCGAAAGTTTCACTCAGACCTGAATAACGTCCGTTCACATGTGGCAATCTAGGTGAACCTTAGATACGTTGTAACAAAATACTGTTCTCAAGAATCCTTTTCTTATTTTCCTGCTTTTCTTCCTGTACGTTTTTCTACAAGTAAACTACTGTCTCTTTATTATGAAAGAATACATAAAGTAGTATAACCAAGTTTGCCTTCACGTTCAAAACAGTCATAGCTCCTATCAATCGCTATAACCATTCTGCGTATCACCACGATAAATAAAATAAACAGCTATGTATTTAAATTTCCGGAACAATTGATTCACGTTTGCCTAATTGTGAGGTGTACACCGCACGATCTTGACTGTATGGTATACAGGGTGTTCGGACAGCCCTGGGCTTAAATTGAAAGAGTAACTCCCTGAGACATTCTAAGACGAAAATCAAGAGTAACGATTTTGTGTTTGAGGCTTTGTTTACGAGTTATAACTAGTTGAAGATATCGTTTAATCCGGACCGTTCGACGCTTGAGCATCACTGTGGACTCAGCGACGTTACCGACCGAGTTGCCTCGGTTACCCGCTCTCATGCGTCGAACGGTCCGGATTAAACGATATCTTTAACTAGTTATAACTCGTAAACAAAGCCTCAAACGCAAAATCGTTACTCTTGATTTTCGTCTTAGAATGTCTCAGGGAGTTACTCTTTCAATTTAAGCCCAGGGCTGTCCGAACACCCTGTATTTCCAATCGTAACAAGGGTTCGCGTACGCCGCGAAGGGAAAATCTCGAGCATTAATCAGCCAAGTGGCGGTAGTCGCTGAACTGAGCGACGCGACGTGCCGCGCTAAAAGTGGTTTCTTACACGAAGTCGTTTCGAAAAGATGACAAGAGCTACGGATGCAAAGGGGAGAGGGAGGATCAAAAATCAGACAAATGGAAAAGTGTGCGATGGAGAGATGAAGGGGGCCATTGTGAGTTCAATCGAGTGCGCGAATTCTTTACGGAGATGCTGCAGCCGCACGATCCTTTAAACCCTCCTCCCACGAATCCTTCGATACGATCCTCGAGCCTCTCACCATAAACAGTGGCGGCTCGACCCGCAGAAAAGCTAGTCGAATTTTCGGGACTCCATTACCGGGGCGCTCGTTTTCTAAATTCCCTGTTAACCTACATAGTATGCACTGTCGATCGGAAACTCGAGTGCATCTGCACCATTTGTGTTCCATGCTTAAACGCGAACGGACAGCGTTGTATTGTACCTCGCGACCTGTAAATTCTGCGGAAAACCCGAGAAAAAAACCTAGGAAAAATCCAAGAGACCCAGGCAGGCTCGAGCTGCCCTCTTTTTAGCCAAGAAAACATATTCTGTTCAAGTATTATTTCGAACAAATTTTTGACTTTCTGCACTCATACCAGTCCTTGCTCTTTAAGATTTAACAGACAGGGTCTAACGTTTCATCGTGCACGTATTTTAGTCCTTTCGTACGATCTTGTTATAAAAATACGCAGCTCTCTTTCTTTAAGTGGCACGAAACGTGGATGTTCATTTTAATAATTATTACGTGGTCGATGACTGTTTACAATTTATAACGTTACAAATACATCACTGTAACCGTCAAATTTTATTCGTTTTTAATTATTTCACTGCGGCGATTTTCCTGTTCTCGCCGCTATAGGGAAAACTATCTAACTGTCTCGAAAATGTCCGAATCCTAGACGGTTCGCATGTATACGAGTTCCGAATCGTCCCTTCTTGTCCCTGTATATAAAACCTACTATTTAAGCTTTACCGATGAATCCACTAACAGACCCTGGACGAAAAACCCCTTCCTTTTCCGTTTGTTAGAGATCGATATTTATTGTCTACATTATAAAAACCAGCTCTGGTTTATTATCACGGGGTCTGGGCTTGACCTTTGCGTATCCCCTGGGTCAGAGCCTAACCCACCCGGGTGACCACCCCCTTCTACCAATAATTTCCCTTTCCCGAACTTTTCCCTCCACCTTATAATTGCCCACTTCCCTCTCCCACTCCTTATTTTCCAAACCCTTAAAAGGCGATCAATCTTCGCCTACGGGCAGGAAAAACAAAAAGAAGCAAGCAAACCAAGAAGTACACTATTTCATAAATCGCATCACCCGGAAACCAGAGTTAAGGTGATCGTCAAGGAAGGGGTATCATCGCCCGAGCCGGAACAACACCTTATCTTAGCATTTTAAGAAACGTTGTTGCGGTCGATAACACCTTTTCTTTAACCTTTCACTAGATAACGAAACTGAACACCCACGATAACTTACTGGCATTCTGACACCACTCATCATTGTTTCAGTCGTGTCGTTCAATCGAAATTATCTCATTTCCATCTAAACATTCGTTAAAGTCACACAAAATTCAACAATCGTTGATTTCCACTTGTTCAAGGTCGAAACCTTACTTACAAACCCTCTTGCCCCCCTAATTTCATTTTAACTAACCCGAAACTCGATTTCGTTCCCTAATCATTCTCACGAATAACAAGAGAGACCTGTCCCATGATTCTACAGTTAGACGCTTCATTTGCATACCGTGTATCCAATGCGTTTCCACGTCCCTCCCCACCGTCCCTATCCACCGGCTCCCACATGCAACAAACAGCTATTCGTCTGTCGCACGTCAAACGCAACCTGCAACGTATTGTTTATAATTCGGCGAACGGCGGGTCTGTTCGCGGCTGCCGCAGGGACGCCAGCTGTTTCCGGCCCGTGGATGGAACACAAGCAATCCCGCTTCTCGTCGAGTCTGTAATCTAAAATTGGGGGACAGGGAGGGAGGCTGGAGATTCCTACCAACCCTAGGACCTTCTTCTTCGAGGACAACCCGCTCGTACCGCGAGCGTGTAAGCGCAGAAACCGCCAGCCGTCGCCCTCGTCGTGCATTCTGACCGAAAACAAACAGCTCTGCGTGTTTCGCGCGTTTACACCAACCGAGATGGAGCACAGGGATCGGGGATTCTGTAGAAATTGCGTCCCGACGTTTCGTAAAAGCCGATTACGCGTGCAGCCGGTCGCGAAAATTCACGCGTATTAATGAAATTGCATTATTTTTTAAATAAATTTTGATCACGGTATTTTCTGAATTCTTTTTGATAGCAAGTAAAATTTATAAATAGCGATTACACTTTTGTGTGTAAGACAAGAAACAGATTAGTTTTCTAAATCGCTATGTTTCCTTGTAATTTTGTAATTTCATTGCTTCAATTAGTTTTGCTTCCCGATAAGAATATAAGTACAAGAAATAGTAGTTACAATTTTTATGCGCTTATACTAGTTACTACATAACTACTTTATAGCAAGCTTGTTAAAATTATGAAACTGGAAGCTACAGAACAATGAAAACTATAAAACCGTAAAATCTACGACGTACAACAGCAATGATTGACATCATTAGAAAAATTTAAACTGCATTAACTAACGAAACTTACAAAGTCAAACGTTATCGATACGAGGTACAATAAACGATCGTTGGTTGAGTCTTAAGTGACCCAGCCACAGTTGTGCAAGATTGATACGAATATTTTCAGGGGCGACGTGAAATATAAACGACCGTGGAAGAGTTGTGTGACGTGACAGTGTCATAAAGATCGAGAGTTATTCCGACGGGCGATAAAAATTGACAACGAGCGAGGTTGCTGATAACTCGTGGCAAACACGTACTACCAATCGTGGTAGCGTTGAAACTAATTGAACGGAAGAAAAAAAAATAGCCGAAACTATTCGGTAAAGGAAGACCAAAGCGTGTACACAGATAAAGAGAGAAATAGAAAGAGGGAGAGGAAAGCCTTGATGAAACGCAGTTTTATTAGAAAAGTTGAGGCGCAGAGTCAACATTTGCCGCGGCTGGCAGCGAGCTCTCCGTTTCGACCATCGATTTCCTCTTTCGAATTTATTTCGGGCCAGTGGTCGCCGCGAGAAACATCCGGGCGAAAAATGTTTCTCCCCAATCGAACGTGCAAACTTTTTCCCCCGCTTATAACAAATCATACGCCGTTTCCCGTTTATAAAATATATTAGATTCGCGCTATCCCTGTTTCGATTCACTTTCTAGTTGCAGTTGTTCTCAGATAATGTGACACAGCGATGGTTCTGATAATAAAACGAAATATAGAAATTAAGTAACGACGTCTTTCTTTTTCTCATTCTGGTAACCAATCGTGCGAAGATGAACGTGATAAACGTTCGAAGAATAATCGATAAACTTTTTGCACAATTTAACGCAGGAAGTTCGAAGATTTACGGTTTCAAGAATATCCGCGTGAAATATTTGTTCGTTTCAATGGAAGATTTTTCATATAATCTTGTTTCCCCTGCTGATCTTTATTGAAACGACTAATACCATGTGCTTTGCATGAAGCATTCGATTTATCGTCGAATTGTAGCTAATAAGTCATTCTTAATCCGAATCAAATAAATTGTCCCTCTTGGAAATCGCACTAAATAGGAGTCATATTTATTTATTTATTTGTATCTGTATATACACGAATAAGGAACCCTTTGTTACAAGCAGAGAAAAACTATACAATAGCGAGTGATAAGTACACATCGAATAAAAGAATTAAAGAAGGAATATTAACACTAGATTGCCGGAGTGAGTCAATTTGACTCATGATTTTGTCAAGTTCAAGTATCGTGTGAAAGGAATAGAAGTAAGGGTGTTTGTGCTAAATGTAATAAAAAAATCTGCGGAGAGTCTATTTTAACACTAGAATTACCGACAATCAAAGCGTACTTATTTGCACGGAAGAGATCACATTAAAAATTACATGAAAAAATACGGAATACATAAGAAATAAATCTTTATTTATACCTTCTACGGAAAATCATAGGAAATTTTGGAAGCTTTACCACAGTGAAATTATAAGGTTGCTATAAGTAATCATCAACCAGTCATTTTGACTGCTGTGGTAGTTCTAGTGTTAAAGATAGCATATATATGTAAAAATTGTTTTGAACAAACTTTATTTAAAATAAAGTTTTATTTTTTCTTTTAAACTTTAATTTTTATGTTTGAGTCAAATTGACTCGTTTCAGGCGAAATACGAGTATAACCAACATCCGGCAATCTAGTGTTAAACCTTAAATACAACCTTATCAACGGGTCGTGTGAACGAAAGTGAGTTACAGAAAAAAAAATCAAGAGAATCGCAATAACAATCACCATTAGAACAAAATCGGTATACACAATTATGTTGGTCATAAGTAGTTTTACACAGTGGAAGGAAAAAAGGAGCATGATTTTTTAGACTGATCTCTTACTGTGATACTGCGAGGATTGAAGCATTGCCTCGAAAAAAAATAAGTGTAACACACCTTTATTTCATAAAATTTCAACTGCGAACATTCAGATGCTTCCCTCGGCAACTGTACGTGCATGAAACCGTCCATCAAAAATACGATAGTTGATTTCAGAATTCAATAAAAGCTTTTGAAAACCGATTTGACTCGACGCGAGCCGGTTTTCATCGTTCATTGCCTCGTAGGAATGTAAGCAACACGACGTTTCCAGAGGAAAGGGCTACTGTACGGTAGCCCTGCTTTACACACGTCTGCCAACTGGTAGAAATAAACGAATAATCTCGCCGGGAATGGACGCTCGTGCATAAATAACCGGTCGATAAGCAGCTTTGCGCCGGAAACACCTGACGTTCCCGAGGTTGACGTGCCCGTTCGAAAGCGTTTCTGTTTCTTTAATGGGTATCCAGGCCTACAGGCACGAGGAACACGTCGCGCACTTCGTTTATTATTACCGCTGCTATAGAGGATGCAATCGATATAACGTTCGAATAATTAAATATCGTTGTGTTTCTGAAACTAAATGCCAGACCTGTTACATACGTCTCTCTGTCTATAAATAGGTTGTAGGTTGCGAGAAAGAGAGGTTTCAACGAGGAAAAGGACAAATTTAATGGAACACCTTAGGGACAAGCTGTTAACCCCTTGACATACGAATTAAATGGAACTCGATGCGACCGAAAAATACCATTTAATTTCGCTCAACTGAACGGTTACGTGAAGGCTGAGAAAGAGTATATTTTATTTTGAAATTTGGATTTTTCATTCAGATTGATGTTAATAAAGAACATCTAAATAATATTAAAAAATAATAATCGACGCACGAGTGAAGCAACTATGTAATCTAATTGTATACTGCACGGCGTCCGCCGAAAAAACCGCTTGACGAGTCTGACTCGTCAAAGTCTACAGTGGCCCGTAAAATGAATGACGAGTCAGACTATTGTATGTCAAGGGGTTAAATATCACTTGGGAGGAAGAATGATTTATACATACAATAAACGTTGAACTCGTTGTGTTGATATCTAATTAAAGAAACTTTGAGAAGATGTATAACGAGAGCGTTCACAACAAATGGAAGGGAAAGTCAGAAAAGTTTTCAAAAGTCGTTTCTTTTCAAACAAAGATGTAGAAAATAACGAATGTAGTTTTTAAAACAGAATTTACCACTGTTTTCGTTCAATAACGCTATCTCTGTGACAAAATGGAAATCACAAATTGCAAATATTGTCCAAATCAATTTTAATAATTATAACGATTAACGATTCTTAAATTAACGAGAAAATTAAAACGTTTTATTTGAACTTGTTCAATATAAATTAATTTTCTTTTCGAATCACTACGAATGTCTAGAAAACTCAACGTCTCTAATTGTAAACTGATACGAGGGAAACGCGATGTTTGCGCGATCCACAGAAATGGTTTCTCAGTGAATGGTATACACCTAAGCATACAACGATGCAGCCACGATTCATGGTGGCGTGCACCAAAGAGTTTCTCCGACGAGAAACAGCGGCCATCTTCAATTAAACAAACAATTGGAAACAATGTTCCTCAAATACAGTTTCGGATTCATTGAAAGCGAGGTAGCCAGCAGCTCGCTGATCACAGATAACATCTCTTGGCTACTAATTAGTCAAACCAGCGCCCTCCCCCGCATCCCAATTACAGGAGCTCAAGGAGAAGGCAAATTAGAGATGCCGGATGGAAGCGGGATGGACAGTTTGCCAAATGTTTGGCCGGTCAACAATGATTAGCTTAATTCCGCCCGCTCTTCCGCGCACTTCCGCGATCGCAGCCCAGACGGGATGCACTTTCTCCGCTCGAACCTTCTACTCGACTCAACATCCCTCTTGGCTTTTGCTTCGAATCGAAAGATCGATCCGCTCTGCTCTCTTATTTGTTCCAAATACGATGCTTCAACGAATTTAGAAACGATATTCAGCGATAAATTGGTTGGTTATGCGGCAAAGTTTATAGGGAAATACGGTGATTTGTGAAATGGATCGATTAATCATTATCGATTACTATAAATTGAATCGATTAATTCAAGAATTCGTACATAAATTGATCCGCTCTGATCTCTTATTTGTTTCACATACAATGCTTCAACGAAATCAGAAATGATATTCGGTGATAAATCGGTTACGAGAATAAGTTTATAGGGAAATACGATGATTTGTGAAATCGATCGAATAATCATTATTGATTACTATAAATTGAATCGATTAATTCAAGAATTCGTACATAAATTGATCCGCTCTGATCTCTTATTTGTTTCACATACAATGCTTCAACGAAATCAGAAATGATATTCGGTGATAAATCGGTTACGAGAGTAAGTTTATATGGAAATACGATGATTTGTGAAATCGATCGAATAATCATTATCGATTACTATAAATTGAATCGATTAATTCAAGAATTCGTACATAAATTGATCCGCTCTGATCTCTTATTTGTTCCAAACATGATGCTCAACGAAATCGGAAACGATATTCAGCGATAAATCGGTTGGTAATGCGGTAAATTTATAGGGAAATACGGTGATTTGTGAAATCGATCAAATAATTATTATCGCCTGCTATAAATTGAATCGATTAATCCAAGAGTTTGCACATAAATTTGTCGAAGATGCGCTCAAACGGTTCGATTTCGTAGCATGTTAAATCCGCGAATTCAAGTTCAGTCAGTTGCAATCGATTGGCGCAGCGATTCGCGTAGAGAAAATCATTCACCTATCAAAGTGTTCGTGGCAAATACATGATTATACATGTATATATGTATACATATCCAATTAGTTCGAAACAACTTCCGGTCAGAAGACCCTTTCATCTCTGCTTTTTGAAATCGTTCGAGTTATTCGTCTGGAACAGCTCGTGAGCCACAAATAAAAAAAAAAAAGGAACGAGAAACCTGCGAGCTTTGCTATTGCATGAAAATCAGCGAAAAAGCTTTAAGCGGCACGGAAAGAAAACGAAACATGGAAAGAGGGAGGGAGACGAAAAGGAACCGACGCAGAAAAGGATTCTTTCAATTAGTTGGTCGAGTCTCGAGATTCCAGTTAATCGAGTCTCCTCTCTTGGACGTCTGCTGCTCTAATGATCGTTCAGGTCGAGTGAAACGTCTGACGGTCCCTCCATTATGCACGAAGTTCAACGGTTTATCATCCATATTGATAAGCCGTCCACTATAGTCTGCCGCAGCGTGTAGTATACTCGAAAAACGCTCGGAGAAATCGTAGAAGTTTCAAGGGAAACTTGCAATGAAACACGATCGCCATCGACGTGGTTTCGACGTGTATATATGGCGACTTCCGCTGACTTTTCTTTACCACGAACTCCTTGACGACGAGATCTGGACATTGTTCGGGCCCTACACTTATTTACATACATATTCGCGAGCATGCAACGGAAATTGCTGGTCCAATTTATTTCACGTTCCAAGATTGAAATACTTGAAACAACTTTATTCACTTCTATCTATAATTTATCGGACTCTGTGGACAAACGACCTTACTGCACCGAGGTTTGATCTTCTATAAAATTTCTATTAGATGAATGGTAATCGATGCGAAGCAGTTCTTAACCGTTTAACTGCTAAGAAATTTTCTTGTATATATACTAAAAGTGCGGGATGAAATGCGTAGTTATTTTGTTTTTGAAAATAATAAAAAACAGCAATAATTAACTCTAATAGTTATATAAAAAGTAATTCTTAGCAAATAAAAATTTTTAGATTTGTCTCTTCATATTATTAGTCACTTTCAGATAAAGTAGAATTTGACATTGTGCGTTTTGTAATTATCAGTGTAACACTTATCTTAAAAAAATGAAAATAATTTTTAATTTTTACGTTATCAAGGACCATAATTGAATGATATTAATACAAACTGAAATTAATATGAACACAACCGCTTTCATTATAGTAACAAACAGCAGCGCGATCGCGCTTTTCCGCATTTTTGGCGAAACATAAGAGAAACGCGATAGCGTTTTGCCGCACTCAAACGGTTAAAGAAGGAACGCAATACGATGAAAATGTAAAAGTAATTGTTGAGTGTAATTTAATAATGCGTGAAAAGGTAGCTTAAATGTATCTCTCTAACGAAAAAGGAGGTAATTTCTAAAGCTTGCGAACCAATTACATAGAAATATAATTTGTGCGATTTCACGCAGAATTGTCGTCGGATTTTATGCACGAAAAGATTTATCGCGGAAAATGGCATTTATTTCGTGTCTCGTTTCACACAAAATTATAACAGACGTCGCCGATAAGCATCAGATTCATTTTTGCTGTTAACACATTAAAGGCGGGGAATCTTGACGAAAGCATGCTAGGTAACGCGGCGACCGCCCCTGCCTCGTTTTTCGTCCTAAAGCGGGCGATATTTTGGGTAATCATAAAAAAATTTAGACTTAAACAAGTTTATCCCGGCTTTAAGCTACAATCGAGATAAATCGTATTATTACGACTCCCGCCTTTAAGCTACAGTCGAGGTAAATCGTAGGTACTACGACTCCCGCCTTTAACCCTTTGCGGACGAGTGTCGGATATATCCGCCGAACTCTCGCGCTGCGGCTGGCATTTGTCTGTCGTAAACGACACGTATAAGATACGCATGGGTATACTAGCCTAAGAAGTCAAGTTGGCCTAATTTTGTTTGTTTATGATTTTGTTAGATTTTCTGAAAAACTTATTTAAATACAGCTTTAGTTTTTATAACACAAACGCGCGACGTGACTATTTTCTTTACTGCTCCGTCCGCAAAGGGTTAATGTGTTAACAACAAGTACACTATTGCAGATTCATCGAAATATTGAAGAATATTCGATAGAGTAATTGGTAAGATCGCGGGTCTGGGAACTGAGTTTAATCTTTAACCCTTTCACTGCCAGGAAAATTTAGAGCGTCTTGCTCTGAGAGCCATGATTTCATTTTAAAGAAAACATGGGTGATTATTTTGGCAATAAAAAGTGATATTAGATTTTCTGTTTCTTAAAAGAAAGTATTGTGATATAAAATATTCGTTCATCCTTTCTAGTAATTTATATCTCGAACAGCAATTACAATCGATCTAAACTTGTGGCACAAGCTACGAGATATCTCGTGGTTGGCAGTGAACGAGTTAAGCGGAGAAAAATCGTTTGGGCCTCGAGGTGCAGGAATTCAAGGAGAAGAGTCACCGGGATGATAGGTTCGGGAAATTAATGGCGGATAGGATGCACGGTCGAACGGAGATCAAAATTTCGAATTCCGTGGACGAGTGCACTCGAAACTCCGTGTAATTGAAGGAACAAGCCGGCGGGCAGTGGCTGTTGAAAAGTTCCCGTGGTCCCCTAACCACTTCGGCCCCGCTGACAATGAGTAACGAGTTTCGGGCCATTAGAGAAAATGGAAGACGAAATAACTGGCCGGACATGGTTCCGCCTTAAAAACTTGATGGAGAACAGAAAGCCAGCTGGTTCACTGTTTCCACGAGCTGTCTGATGTTCCTGGCCGAATGCACTCCGCTGAACAAGATACCGAAAGGTCCCAGAGAGAGAGAGTGGTATCATTAAGTAAAATATTATTCTGCGTTCAAAAATAAGTCGAGCAAGTGGAATAAAATTTCCTTCAGACGATGCCTCGTTTTTGAGGTAAATGATTTCAATAAATTTGGTAACGCACAACGTGTAGTTAACGGTTTTCGCTCTATAAATTTGTTTACTAAGTTTTGTCCATACTATAGGAAAGGTTATAAATGAAAAAGAAAAAGAAAGAAGGGTGAATAATAATAATAAATATACGTGAATTTAATAAAACTACAACGACACAAACGAACACAAAATAACAAACTACGCTTATGCTACGCAAACTACGCTGATACTTCGCTAACTACACAGTCCTTCGCTCTACCCTCACCGTCTGGTACTTTTCTGACCTGCGCTCGCATTTTCCCCGTCATATATTCTTCCAAACACTCGTTTCCTTTCGTTCTAATTGTCAACCTTTCTCACTTTACGCATTCGGTCACGACCACCCACAATTTCTCAGTCGCACTATTTTCTCAAGTTCTCATCTTTCACGCCTTAGAAACATTCGAGCCCAAACATTCTACGTTCGCACGACAATCGCCCAACTCAAGTACTCTGACCTTTCCAGCCTCGCATCCGCTCATTCACATTACTACACTCGGCCGTCCTGAAATTGACACCTGCCCTCAGGTGTCGTTCACACATTCATCATCACTGTCTTCATCTCTTTCGCCGAGAGAATCATACGCATCACAAACCCACGGTTTCATTTTCCAATTTATATCGTAGTCCAAACACGGCTTATCATGGTCTACGGATGGCGACGTTCGTTGAGGACCTTCGTGGTCGCCTGCTTTCTGAACAATGTATCGGTTGTTCCGCAAAAGTCTTAAAATTACACATTTCTTCTTCCGCTTCTTCGACGATTCTTTGCCGCTTTTTCTAACTTTATCATGATCTCGCATAATTCTACGTAAAACTAAATCAAACTTATCATCTACTTTTTTGTACAAAATATTTTCTCTTACAACATAATCCACAACTACACTATCGCTACTTATAATTTCTAACATCTTAACTAAATCAGGGTCTCTTTCCTTCGCTTTCATTCCGCTTACCGACGCACTCTTTTCGCTTTCATCCATCACCACACACTCAGACAAACGATTTCCACTAAACTCATCAGCTTGTAACACACTTTTTCCCGCCCCGTGCTTAACATTACATTGTACTTCTTTCAACACTGATGGTCTCGCACTTTGGTGAATGGGTTCATTGTCTTTAACTACACTACACATTTTTACATCTAATTCATAGGCCTTTATCGGATTATATTTTCCAATCAGGTTTTGTGCACTACAACGGAAATCGCGATCGTTTATATGCGACTGACCGACCGTATCGGTTTCACAAACGCAAATTCGGAATACTTCCGGAACATCATTGGTATGACTCGCAACACTTTCCTGTATTTCCGTATTTTCCGTTACCCTGGAGATTCTGCAGCTGTTCCTCGCAGGATTCTTCTCCGGACAGTTCGCAGCGATGTGCCCATAGTCCCTACATTCGAAGCACTTAGTGCCCCTTTCCCTCGTAGGACAATTGACCGCCAGGTGATTCCTCGATCCGCAACTATGGCACCTCCTCGATCTGCTACCATCTTGCAGATTCTTCTCCATCACGCGTTGATATCCGTCGTCATCCGCCGTGGTTCTCTTCTCCTCGAAGTTTCTCTTGCTACGCCATTGCACCCTCTCGAACGCTTCCAGTAAATCGGTTTTCGCCTGAAACCTTTGTATGTACGCTTGATCTCGGAGATCAGGATCGGGTATTCCCGAAATGATATAGTCAATCAATTCGGCGTCTTCTTCTATCGGCACGTTGTTAGCCAATATTACTTTCTTGTGAAAGTAATCACCGAACTCTTCGCCCTTTCTCCAAACTCGGTCTTCAAATTGTTTTCTTCTTGTCGCTTTACTCGGCTGACGGAAAAACATACTGCGCAACTCAATGAAAAATTCGTCGATGGCCATATCAATGAGACTAGGCTTTGAATGAAACCACTCGAGAGCTCGATCTTTCAAACGACACACCACTAATACTTTACACGATTCCGACGACAACTTGTACGTGGCTTGCAACAAACGTACCTGTTTTTCCCAACGCTCAAATTGACTTCCTGTTCCGTCAAAATGATTCAACAATCCAGCGATTGTTGTGACGCTTATTCCAGCTTCTCTAGGTTCTCCGACATTACCTGAGACCGACGACACTGATCGTGGCGACTGCACCGACAAACTCTGCATTTGCCGCAACATTTCAATTTCGCGGCGCGCAACTTTCAACTCGCGTTCCGCCAACTCTTTCTCTCTTCTGAGGAGATCCATCTCTTTTTGCTGGATGCTGCCCTCACTACGCTGGTCATTCACTGTCATATTCTGCTCTGTCTCGCACATATTCAGATCTTCTGCACTCAATGGCATCACAGTTAATTATCGACGCATTTAACTCTACGCGGCACTACGCAATCACGTACATTCAAAATTATTCACGTATGGCTAAAACAATCCCGGACGAGCCCCCAAAATTTATAGGAAAGGTTATAAATTAAAAGAAAAAGAAAAGAAAGAAGGGTGAATAATAATAATAAATATACGTGAATTTAATAAAACTACAACGATACAAACAAACACAAAATGACACACTACGCTTATGCTACGCAAACTACGCTGATACTTCGCTAACTACACAGTCCTTCGCTCTACCCTCACCGTCTGGTACTTTTCTGACCTGCGCTCGCATTTTCCCCGTCATATATTCTTCCAAACACTCGTTTCCTTTCGTTCTAATTGTCAACCTTTCTCACTTTACGCATTCGGTCACGACCACCCACAATTTCTCAGTCGCACTATTTTCTCAAGTTCTCATCTTTCACGCCTTAGAAACATTCGAGCCCAAACATTCTACGTTCGCACGACAATCGCCCAACTCAAGTACTCTGACCTTTCCAGCCTCGCATCCGCTCATTCACATTACTACAATACAATACAGAGTGCCTCAGAGAGAGTGGCACAATTGAGTAGACTATTATTCTGAGTTTAAAATAAGTTGGAATAGTAGAATAAAATTTCCTTCAGACGATGCCTCGTTTTCGTGGTAAACGATTTCAATAAATTTGGTAACGCACAACGTGTAGTTGGCCATTTTCGCTCTATAAATTTGTTTACCAAGTTTTGTCCATACAATACAGAGTGTCTCAGAGAGAGTGGCACAATTGAGTGGACTATTATTCCGCGTTTAAAAATAAGTCGGAATAAGAGAATACAATTTTCTTAGACAATGCTTCGTTTTCTTCAGAATCCATTAATAGACAGTGGATCCAAAAAGTATTCGTACATTACAATGAGAGTTACCTAATCCTAAAATTTTGATTTCAACAAAACTTTGTATGTATATAGAGCATAATGGGTCCTGCATGGAGCAATTTTTTCATCAACAGTAAATCTTATAGAGGGGGTGAAAACGACCACTAAAGCTTCTACGATTTTTCATGCTCTGAACACAGGTTTCTCTGGGATCTTTTTTCATGGAAGTGCGATAGAGCATTAGAAGCTAAGATTTTTTTTATCTGAAAGGTGTTGCTTTATCACGCATCAATACAAAGTTATGTTAAAAAAATGAGAAAAAAACACTGAAACTTTAACGTTGATTTCGCTTCCTTAAAATGGTATTTAGTTATGAAAAAAGAAATTAATCCATACATATACTATTACACCTTACATACCCATAAAGTTTTATTAAAAACATTAATTGAAATCAGAATATTAAAGTTAAATGAATTTATTTTGTAATACAGTGTACGAATACTTTTTGGAGCCACTGTACATGTATATTTCGTTGCTTCCATTTGAAGAGTTCCCTTAACGCTACTTTTCCTAGCTTTAACATAATAATTAGCTGTGAATCTGCCCAGTCTGCTAACAGCAATATTAACGTTTCCGTAAAAAAGTGGTGCAATCAAGCATCGAAACGAAGAAAATTTTACTCCACACTTTTAACTTCTTTTCGTACGCGCAATCGCTTGCTGTCCCTTTTGTGCCAACTTGCACGGGACATCCTGTACTTGTCTGTTTTCAGCTCCACTTCGTCGAGCGGACAGCGAAAGACCACTTGTACCCCCGGCTGGTAAAACTGAGGAAGGAGGAAAATTAATCGACAAAAGTGTCGGCGGAATCTAGGTCAATCCCTCAAACAGACGAGGCGAACGAGAGATGGAATCGAACTGTGGGGGGAGAGACGGATTTACATAAATGCTTAAGTGGCTACCGTTCCTTAGGGAGAAGCACCTTAAGAAGTACAGCCGGAAAACGGAGAAACTTTAAGTTCTTGTAATGAGCTCGAAATTTTTCCCTCTTCCGGCCTTCCTCGTCGAGTTTGCTGGCTCCTTATCGAGCGAATCGTAGACCACCCCAACCCCTCCTCACCCTTCTGCTCCCTACCCTTAAGCGTTGACAAACGTCGGTCCGAGGAGGAGGAAGTCGGTCGATAAGGAGAACGATGATGAACTCTTGGATTACTTTTTAATCGTTTCGTGCTCGAACAGAATTAATGAAAAAGGAAGAGCAGGGAAGGGCGGGACTGAGGGGGGGGAGAGGGGGAGAGGGGGAGAGGAGAAAGAACTTCAGCACGGAAAGAAAGTTTCCGGCCGTGTTCCCGACATCTTGCGCGAACGCGAAGTTAGAAAGTTAAGCGGGACTCGAAGGGTGCAGAGTGTTATCGAGGTCGAGTGCCGCACGAAATCAGACTAAATGGCCGATCAGTGAATTACCGACCGGCCAATCTTTATACTTTTTGTTCGAGATAACTGTAAACTGGTCGGATTTGGTGCTCGAAAATTTCTCGAATTTGGTATTTAGAAGCTTTCGAGGTTTTTGCCAAGTTCTGCTGCGATGCCTAATTAGATTCGGGAACGAAACCACTTATTTGCAATAATTTTAGTTTTCAGTCTTTCAATATGAACAGACTTATTATTGGATCTTGGATACTTACACGTTCGTGAGAAACTTAACCCTTTGAGGTCGATTTGTTTATTAATCAGATTCAGAAGTTAAATAGTCATATATGTAAATTTTAGTATGTCGCTTAACTACACTAAATGACGTGTAAAGTAGTCGAATCTTAGTAAAGATTTCGAATTAAAAAATTTTTGGAGTTAGTATCATTAGACGACTAACAGTCAATTCTCGAGTGCAAAGGGTTAAATATGCGGAAAAATAGAAAAATAGACGGTATGCAGAATTACACGGAATGTTCGAAATACGCGAGGCAATATTTCAGGGGTGAAACAAACGTCTATTTAAGCTACGTTTATTTAATTATGACAATAGGAATTTGAATTTGTGGGTATAAACATTTGTAGTTCACTTACAGGGTAAGGTAATTTTATTTCTCGTTCAATTAGCCGAAAGCAGCGTATAAAATTTAATTAACGTAATACACTTTAGGCCACGGGTAATAAGAACATGACGTTATTCAGGGAAAAAATCACCGAAAAAATTCAGATATATTTAGGTTAATTATGTACCAGCTAGCCAGATACGTACGATCCGCCCTTTCCGCAGTGGCGAGGCACGCGCGACTTTCATTAACGTAAAATTCTGTCGTCCCGTGACAGCTATCGCATTTCCTAAATGAGAACTGATGACCATGAAACGTAGAGGTTACCACGAACAGATTGTGATCGTGACACGGGGAGAAAAGTTACAGCATCGAGCGAATTAACGTAAACACATGTTTCGTTTATGAAAGGTAACAACTTTTTATCGATCACGACAAAATTTGTTTCAAACGATAATGGAATAGAGATAGAATTTAATAAGAAATTCGTCCTCTTTAGTCGTCTATAACTTATCGCGGCAACGTGTGGATGCTAAATAATTTCAACGTTCACATTAGTTTGCATGATATCATAGCTTCTGCACGAAAAGGTCGACGCGGCATCGATTCTTCCATCAAACTTGCTCCCATAAATATTAATTTACACTTTGAGCGTTAGCCTATATCGGAGTGGATATACAGGGTGTTCGGACAGCCCTGGGCTTAAATTGAAAGAGTAACTCCCTGAGACATTCTAAGACGAAAATCAAGAGTAACGATTTTGCGTTTGAGGCTTTGTTAACGAGTTATAACTAGTTAAAGATATCGTTTAATCCGGACCGTTCGACGCTTGAACATCACTGTGGACTCAGCGACGTTACCGACCGAGTTGCCTCGGTTACCCGTTCTCAAGAGTCGAACGGTCCGGATTAAACGATATCTTTAACTAGTTATAACTCGTAAACAAGGCCTCAAACGCAAAATCGTTACTCTTGATTTTCGTCTTAGAATGTCTCAGGGAGTTACTCTTTCAATTTAAGCCCAGGGCTGTCCGAACACCCTGTATAGTGGATAGAACGTGTAAATCTGGTGCAGAAAATCGGTATCCTCGACTCATGGGCTTTGGAGGAAGCTACTCGTCTCATTTTAAGGAATCTTACTCATCTTGTTTTGAGAAAGCATTACATTCGAGAAAGCATTAGACTAGAATCCTGAAATGTATCATCGCAGTCAACCTGTTAAATCCTGGTCATCGAACAGACGCGTGGCCGGAAGCTCGGCTGCTGCTCGAAAAACTAATGAGTTCGTCCCGGTAACGAGCTCGCAACGTGCTCATCAGGACGACCGGGCCGCGTATCAGTCGAACGCATCGACGCGTCGCGTCGCGACGTCAGCTTCGTTAACGCGAGATACGCGACTGATAACGAGCGGGGAAAAAAGAGAGCGATGGAAGAAATTATGGGACACGGGGCGAGGGGGACGATGCGTAGATTAGCCGGGGAACGTCTTTTCGCCGCGACAAGATAAATGGACTGTCTCCTCGCCACGAGCCGAAGTCACGAACCTATGAAAAATGGAGGCACTTGGCGGTCGCCTTAAATGAATTAGGCCAGAAGTGGGCCACGCGCGTACACTCGACGATGAGATCGCGAGATGCACGAGCCGAAATTTTCATCGTGCAACCAGCATCCGAGAAAGTTTGGAATCAGTTTTTGGTTCACGACCAGATTTTTCCGATCGACTTGGAATCAACGTTAAAATTTCCTCTTTGGAAGTTTACCGAGGTAACGTTCGAAGATCTTGAATTCTTGGGTCTCATGGAACGGAAATCGTGTGCGTAAGATTTACGCACTGTGACCGTGTAATGCGTTTATTACACGACGTACCTCTAGATGCCCGAAGTTATTTCTCTATTGAATGGTTGAATTAATTTTACAGCGATTTTCAGGACACTTTTGTCCCGAACACGTTTCTATGTTACTGAAAAATTCCATTAATTCCAACAGATAGATAAAGAAATTATTACTAATACTCTGCTCTGTCCTTCAAATTTTATTGTTAGAATACCAATTTTTCCACGAAGTAGGATTCCTTTTTAAGGAAATTAGAGGACAACTGTTCGTGGTAAAATTGGAGGAATCTAGTAGATTTAAACGTGAAAACATTGATTCGAATCATTGGTCTTTAAATAAAGCAAATAAGTACTGGTCTAAACTTGATTTCTTTAACGCTTCTTTACACTCTTTTAGAATAGCCGCCTATAAATTGTTCAAACGAGTAGATTATTAATTAATAAATACTAATTTTTATAAAAATCTGTTGCATTCATTTTTAGTCAAATCGTGCACGAATTTTTGCAATCACCTGATACTTTGCTCGGTTCCCTTGATCAAGCGCGCTGGAACGACAACGAATATCGTGCGATGGAACGAATCCGGTTCGATCGGAGAGGTCGTAAATTAACCATAACTATTCCCAGTCGATAGTTTCACAGCGACGCGCGAGCCACGATCCCACTTCGACGGACAATCGCCCTTCGAAGCTTTTCCACGGAAAATGGTGCCGTTCCCTCTATCGAGTAATGGAATCGTTTCGGAGAAGCTGAAAGGGTTTGATAAAGCGAATCCCGACGCCGGAAGGATTCTCGTTTCGGATACGTGTTTCTTTGATGGGCCCCGGCCGGGGAAAAAAGGGCTCGCGATTTCGCCGGATTAATCCGACACGGTCACGAGAGAGAGAGAGAGAAAGAGAGCTTCGAGTTAAATTTCGCGTGTAATGATTTTTCTCGGAACGCTGCATAAAATTTGCACGGCCATAAACGCCTGGAACGCTTAGCCGCGACACTTGGATACTGTCGGGATTCGTACAATTTTCATAAACGAATATGCAGGCGCCGTGCAAAAGCTTCGGGCCAACTGTGTAATAATACGCATTGTAATGGAAATTAAGCGTAATTTTTAAAAATATCACTAGATACGTGCCGCTATACAGAATTAAAGTTTTAGACACTGAATCGACTGCATTGGTCATTTATGAATCCACGTACGTATTTAACTTTTTAGATTTGTTTACAATTTTAGAAATTAACGCGATCCTCCTGTTAAAAAGGGCGTTCGAAAAGGAAATGAACAACATTATTACATATATGTTCCTCAAATAAATATTATTGTCGTTATTATTGTTGTTGTTGTTGTTGTTGTTATTGCTGTTGTTATTGTTATTGTCGTTATTATTATTATTGTCGTCGTTGTTGTCGTTGTTGTCGTTGTCGTTGTCGTTGTTGTTATTGTTGTCGTTGTCGTTGTCGTCGTCGTCGTCGTCGTTGTTGTTGTTATTGTCGTCGTTGTTGTTGTTGTTATTATTATTATTGTGGTTGTTATTGTTGTTATTATTAATGTGATTGTTATTGTTATTATTATTATTTTTTTTGTTACTATTACTATTATTATTATTCACGAAGGAACTGCATATGGAGAATGCGAAAGGAGATATGTACATGAAACGTTAATCGTCTTTGATCAAACACTCTACAAAAATTGACGATAGAGTAACGCTGCAAACCCCGCTGTTTAAGGTTCGTTTGCAAACAAGAACCTTTTCACGGTACTATATCAACCTATCACCGTTATACATTTGAGCTACTCACCAACGTAGATCTCCTGTAACAGAATCTCACCGTACCTGCAACAGAAAACATACGAAAAATTACTTTCGCTTTCTCGTTTCAACGAGCGCGCAAATTGGCGTGCAAAAATCGTAGCGGCCTTAATAAACGGATGAAACAGAACCGGAAGCTTGCTAGATTAAGCTGTAAACGCTGAACCTTAATCTTCTTATTTGTGTTCGATGCGTCTCGTCGAAATATACCGGGGAACGGTTGTGTGCGAAGCAGCTCCGCGTTTAACAAGCTCAAACGGATCGCGAACAACGTAAGGCCGGACCTCGAAGTCAAACAGATCGATAATCGGTTCCTGCACAGAGCGCGTCGGAAAGCACAACATAACACCGGCTACAGACATTAGCATCTTACTTTTCGCCCCTCCTCCCCCCGGCCGCTGCTGCTCGTTTACTTTCCGATAGCAATTTTACGAAGCAGTTAACATCGCTAACAAGTTATCGGGAGTGAGATTGAAGGAGGATAGCCCGAATAACCGGTGCACACTCCGTCGTGTCGACATAAACTCGCTCCAGTTTGATCGGCTTACGGGAGAACTCAGCCCCCGCGGCTACCACCACGGCTTATCGAGTGGATGTTGGCCCGCGTATAGAGAGCGGTCTTCAATTTTACCGCCTTTATATTGTCTCCTCGTGAGGAGCGAGGCGGCTATCTCCGCGGAAACTTCGGGCAGGGCGCGGCGGTAAAATTTGCGAACAACCAGCCTTATCGGGAGCCATCGTCTTCGAACTTGGGCAGAGAAATCAACGTCTAACGTTGTACAGGAACACGCCAGCGATGGGATCGAGCTTGGTATGCGTACTGTTCAACGCTCGTGAGAAAAGTTCCTGGACGTGGCGACCTTCCTGCCCTCGCCACTAGCAGGAATTTACCGACCACCTTTCTCGCTAGTGCTCGAACCCGGTTACGGTTTCTAGATATATAGGGAATTCTACTGTTACTTTTACTTAGTAGAGTGGAGGTGATAGGACTCAGGTGTGAATATAATAAAAGTGAAGTGCTTGGAATATTAATAAATTGTATATTTAAAATAGTTAAGCGATAACAACTTAAATGACTGAAGGAAATTAGTGTTTGGAAGAATATATGATGGGGAAAACGCGAGCGCGTGGCAGAAAGAGTGTGATTCTGAAGGAAGTAAGAACAGCGTAGTTGCTAAGTTGAAAAGTCGTTTAAGTTGTTACTGTTAAACTACTTTAAATGCACATTAATAATATTCTAATCACTTCACTTTATTTTATTAACACCCTGTCATCTCACTCTACTAAATAAAATAAAAATAGAAATTTCCTATAATACGATTCCCTTTCACTTATACTTCGCGATATAACAATTCAAGAACGGCTCAGCTGAACTCTAAACTACTTTAAATGCATATTAATAATATTCTAATCACTTCGCTTTATTTTATTCACATCCTGTCATCTCACTCTACTAAATAAAATAAAAATAGAAATTTCCTATAATACCATTCCCTTCCACTTATACTTCGCGGTATAACAATCCAAGAACGGCTCAGCTGAACTCTAAACTACTTTAAATGTATGTTAATAATATTATAATCACTTCACTTTATTTTATTCACAGCCTGTCATCTCACTCTACTAAATAAAATAAAAATAGAAATTTCCTATAATACGATTTTCTTTCACTTATACTTCGCGGTATAACAATCCAAGAACGGCTGAACTCTAAACTACTTTAAATGCATATTAATAATATTCTAATCACTTCGCTTTATTTTATTCACACCCTGTCATCTCACTCTACTAAATAAAATAAAAATAGAAATTTCTTATAATACCATTCCCTTCCACTTATACTTCGCAGTATAACAATCCAAGAACGGCTCAGCTGAACTCTAAACTACTTTAAATGCATATTAATAATATTCTAATCACTTCACTTTATTTTACTCACACCTGAGACCTGTCATTTCATTCCACTAAATAAAATAAAAATCGAAATTTCCTATAATACGATTCCCCTCCACTTATACTTCGCAGTATAACAATCCAAGAACGGCTAAACTCTAAACTACTTTAAATGCATATTAATAATATTTTAATCACTTCGCTTTATTTTATTCACACCCTGTCATCTCACTCTACTAAATAAAATAAAAATAGAAATTTCCTATAATACCATTCCCTTCCACTTATACTTCGCGATATAACAATCCAAGAACGGCTCAGCTGAACTCTAAACTACTTTAAATGCATATTAATAATATTCTAATCACTTCGCTTTATTTTATTCACACCCTGTCATCTCACTCTACTAAATAAAATAAAAATAGAAATTTCCTATAATACCATTCCCTTCCACTTATACTTCGCGGTATAACAATCCAAGAACGGCTGCTCCCTCTGCTCGCGTTCATAATAATCCGAGGAGCCCGCCGACGAGATGAATCGCTGCCGGGCAAAAGTCGCGGGCGTATTCCTTCCATGGACCCGCAGCTGAAAATCTCGTCGCGGTTCTTGGACAGTATCTCCCTCCGAAACTTCATTAAACGTTTATCACCTTAATGGCCCGTCAGCCGTGAAATAGTTCCGCTGATTTTTAAACCGCTCCGCCGGGCTGACCCAAAAAGACATCACCGGGCGCTCTTCTATATCTCTGCTGAGAGCGTTGAAAAATTTAGACACCAGGCAGTCGAGATAGGAACGATATTTCCGCCGAACTGCCGGTTTAATGGCAAATTGCGATTACCCAGGGAGATTCACGAGCCCTCGGCGACGGGGCGGGGCACGCGGGATGCTTCGAAATTCATTAAAAACTTTCGGCAAACGTTGAACGAACGTTCCCAGAGATCGAAGTTTGATTGAAAGTTCGCTTCGCGATAGAAAATAGCCTTTGAAACGGATCTGCGGACGATTTTCGAAGGGGAACGCGCAGTCATTCCGACTGACAGACACCTTCGAGAACGATTCTTAATCGGGCTCACGGAATTTTTCGACCGCCTATCGGCGAGGGTTCTGGTTTCCCTCGGAAATTAGAAATTGTTTAAGTGTTTCATTTTAACGCGATCATCTCGTACCTCGATCTCTTTGCATCCAAGCAAATAGATTTCCTGATCGTTGCTTCAGTTAATCGATCTAAGACAGAAGCGAATCGCCGAACAGCACGAGCTTTCATCGAGCAATATGTTGAGGGAAGAAGTTCCCTTTGCTTATTAATTTATTATTGCATAACATTGTTACTTTATATTATGCTCTGGTAAGGTAATATAATAGGGTAATAAGGTGATAAATTTGAAAACTTAAAATGTTAATCGTTTTGACATTGCTTCGATGAATCAATTCGTGTAAAAAGGAATCGTAAAATTCTATTTAAAAAGCAGATTTTAAAAAATCATGTTTTCCTTTTCAATTTTTTCGGTAGAAACACACTTATAGTTCAGTCCAGTTACTAGACTTGCTCTACACATTTTTACTTAAGCGTTCGAAACTTTTTAAATGCGTCTTCCGAGTAACATACTAACAATAACGTATTATAAACGGAATTACGATGTTATTTCGGGATGGCTATACGAAGAATGATAACGCGTTTAACCGAGGAAACCCGCTGTGAATTACGATCCAAGGTATTTGCATAACTTTTGCAACGACGACTCACATATTCGACCCAGAGGATTAACGAGTTACAGCTAACTGAGAACATACCAAGCCGTATATACAAGGTGGTCCACGCAAATGTATCAGGTCTTTACTCCGTTACCAAAGCAGTTGCAGCTAAATGTCAAAAAATGCGATAACCACGGAATATCTAAACTCAGTTATGGAAACAATTATAAGAAAGATTATTTGAAATTCGTACAGTGCAGCGAAGAAACGTTTCAGCATCATGCTCAAAAAAGACACTTTTTAGGGATACCTCAAGAGCTAATAATTTTTCAGTTCAATTAACAATTAATACGTTGGGGGTAGTACGGGCGAACTCGACAAGTACGTGTTTCTAGAAAAATGTCTTTTACTTATTTTTTATAAGAGCGCGCCCCCAACTATTAGGTATGTAAATTAATTCAGTGTCTTTTTCGTGTGGAACTCACTTTCCTACCTTTTGAATTTTTCCTAACTGAAGTAAACGTTGCGATAAACATTGGTGGGTAACACCTAGTTCCGACGCAAGTCCTTGTTTAGCTTTTTCAAACGTTTTTTAAAAGCTTCTTTAAAACGTCTTGCCTGTCCGGAACGTGCTTGTCCGATCTTTGAAACCACTCTTTACACTCTTCATACGTCACAGCATCATTACCAAAAGCGGAACAAACAATTTCTTCAGCTTCAGAAACATTTTTCTTGGGTTCAAAAGCAAAAAGAATGCAGTGCCTCAAATACTCTTTGCCGAACACCAAATTTACTGTTATTAGGTGAAATTATGCCGAGTTGTCATGAATGTTTTAATGTTCCTTAGAGTATAATGTTGCAACTTTCAAATCACCATAGGGTAGGAAAAGGTATTTTAATTTGAACGTAAGTTACAAAGTGTTAAATGCAAAGGCACCGAATTAATTTGCACGCCTAATAATATATCACGAAGTAACACTGATACATTAAAAATTCTATTGAACAGAATGAACATAGAAAAAATACATTACCATAAATCGGTTCGATAGAATAGATTTTAAACAATGTCGAGTTCGCCTTTACTACCCTCGACGCTTCAATTCTACCCCAATACCTTTTTGCACAGAACAACAAGAGGAATTGATTTGTGCTACAAAAATATGCATTTTTCGCAACTATCATTGGTGAATTTATAAAAAAAGAAACGCTAGAGTTTTTATATTCTTTCAAGTAGCTAGTTTCTGTTGGTCGACATTTTTCTGCAACCGCATTGGTAGCGGAATTGCGAGCTGATACATTTGCATGGACTACCCTGTGGATACATTTGTATGCGTGCGTGTGTGTACACGTTGCAGAGGTAAATCTACCATGAATTACATCGGCCGGATCATAAGCTTCGCTCCTCCTCGTTAACCGTTACAATGTTCCTGCAGAGTTACTGCGGTAACGCTTTCGGCCAAGTTAAATGGATCTTATGTCGACCATAAAGCGATCCTCACGACCAGCCCGACTTGCTATTACTCAGTTCTGCTACTTATATCGATTACAACTGTCGTGCGGTTTTCGTTGTTGATGCAAATAATCAAAGGACGGTTAAATCTCGTCCAACGGACTCAGATTTCATTGCTGGGTAAAAGTTTGTGACCATTGGGCACTTGTTCAAGGAGCATAATAATTGAAAAAGGAAATAAAATGATAGAAAACAAAAATTTGGAGTTTCTGTTAGCTCAGAACTTGCTGTTTTTCAGCAGAAAACGTAAAAAATTATAGAAAGTTGTTAGCGATCAGAGTATTGATTTGGAATTAATGAAAATATTAACCCTTTTAGCACCTAAGTGAAAAATACCAGGCCGAATCGATGAATTTGCAGAGGTTTGCGAAAATTCTCGTAAAACCCAAAGTAGGAGTGATGTTTACAAAATTTTGAAAGCAGTATATTGCGAAATAAATGGAGAATAAAACGATGCCAATTGTGTTTCAATATTTTGAAACACAGATCTCTTGTGATGAGTATAATAAGGCTCCAACGGAGGCGCAACGATATATCGTCGTTCGGTGCTAAAAGGGTTAACGGAAAACTCGATATGGGTACAATTCAAAAAGTGGTTTCAAATTTTCGGCTGATAGCGTATATGTAAGTAATTCAGATTATATTTGTAACATTGCTACTCGAATGTGAATTCTTATTCATTTATGGGTAATTTAAATATGCAAGAAAATACTGTCTGAACAAAAATATAGCTTTACATAAATATCTGTAGTCTAGTTATTATTATTTACACATGGGAATAAATATGTGTACCTGTTTTCATAAACTAAATTTATAATAAGAAATAATGAATTTTTGAAAGTAAATAATAATAAGAAATCGTTTACGATTATACTAATACAAAAATTCAGGAAATAAAGAAGCTTCATACTCGAGTGTGAAATTCAAATTTGGGTCCGAATGGATCCAAAGTTCACTATTGAAGACGGCGATAAAATTCACGAAATCAGAATCCAAACTTCACCCTTTCACCAAGGCGCCCTCTAGAAATGCTCTTAGTGTACAGATCAATACGTTTTCTGCGAATATAGCAGAAGCAAACGTACAAAAATTTATGTCCACTACATAAAGATCCACCTACACCAAAAGTCATGCAATTTTAAATGAAAGTGGGATACCTATGGTACGCTTTCAACAAGCACTGACCACTTCATTTCGGAACAGCGAAGGGGTTAATTGAGGTACGATATAAATATGCAACCTCGGCATTACAAACTTTTTTAATTACGAACAAGTTGACTCGGACTACAGATTTTCGGATCCTAGTCTAACATTATTACTAAATAAATAACGAGAAAATTCAGAGGCCACCGAAAAAACTTGTTAAAAAAATTTACTTCTTTAGCAGCTGATTAAACAAAATATTCTCCTGAACTTCTATCGTGTATTATTTTATACGTATCGATTATTGATTAATTCGAGAATTCGAAAATTATCAAAAAGGACATTTACCAGGGAAAACATTCGAACGGTGAATCTATAGATAAATTTTTTGAAAAAAAAAAAGAATTTCCCATCATCCGACCAAATTCGTGAGCTATCATACATCATGTGCAATATTTCAACGTTCTCAAAACCAGTCGTCCTTTAAATCAACGCTGACATGCAAATAAAATCGCTGAAGAGATCGTGAGGAAAAAATGGTTAAACCTGTTAAACTGGTGAAGACAATTTGACCGTTTAGAACCCATTACGACATCTTCACCGGGATACTGTTTGGCCAAAGACGCGGGCCGCGTATGCAAATGACCGACACGCTCTCGGTGCATTGGATTAAGCCATAGCTTATGCGTCTAATCCCGGATTAAACTGGATTATACACAACACATTGGGGGAACAAGTATGGCAGTAACATTTATCAGATGAAGCGGGAACAATCACCGTCCCAACGCCCGCAATTCGAGCCTGGAACGTTTTCATTTGCAGAACGGGCTGCCTTGTGCTCCACGATTATCTCAAGACGGCCGATAACGCACTTAATTGGGCACCGTAAGCATGTACACTTCCGGTATGTTTATTTGCATGGTTCTCGTTCCCAGTTATCCTTTAACCCTTTCAGTGCTATGGCCGCATATATGCGTCCGACGAAAGTTGCTGGTAGAGACTATGGACGCATTGCCATGAGACTAGCAGAACGCACTGGTCGACATTCCTACAACCCCGTTCGGGTTCTTCAGTCTCTTTGTCCTGTTTCTTAACGTTTTCGAACTTTATAAAACGCCAGATGTGCCAGATGCCTTTATAAAACGCTTGGGTTTTTAGAAGAAACCCTTAGAAAGTACGTTAACCCCTTAACCTACAACTACGGGCATAGCCCGTGGTAGATGATCTGGCCAAATATAAATATTAGCGGCGGCGCCCTAAAGTTATAATATTTGATAAGTAATTACAACCTGATGTAATAGTTGCAAGTACTACAAAAAGTTTATTTACACAAAATTAATAATCTGCAATGGTGTGATACAAGTCGTGCGAATGACTCGAAGGCTGCGTGAGCTTGTTTACGTTTCCGGCCCAAAATTCTTGAACGTAAATCGTAGGTTAAGGGGTTAACGATACAATTAGAACGTATGTAATTTTAACGTTTAATCGCCTTTAAACTTTAAATTTTTCCTCAGATATACGTATAATACATTTTTCAACATTCACTTCTTTTTTCATTGTTTATTTTTTGAAAAAAACATTTGTAGCCTGTCTTACGTGGGAATGTCACGGTAGGGATAGGTATACGTGAAGTGTCGGTAGGAATAGTGTTAAAAAATGAGAGAAAATTCAGAAACTTCAACAGTGATTTCACCCCTTTAAAATGGCATTTAGATGAAAAGAAGAGAATAATTCATACGTATACTATTACGATCTATACACCCACAAAGTTTTATCAAATACTTCTATCAGACTCAGAATTTCAGGATTAAACGAATTTATTTGTGACATGATGTACGAATACTTTTTGGAGCCACTGTATGTATTTTCGGTTTTGTCAACGAGAACGATATACGCGGCGCGTGAACGCGTTAGAGTAATGGGATCGAGGTTGATTCCAACTTCAAAACTCCTATCCTTTCCAAGAGAGCCGAAAAGTCTCGGCTGTCGTCTCGAGGGCGTCGACGAAACTTTTGTTCAACGCGACGGTTCTGCCTTCGGGACGAAAAATGTAAGCAAATACGAGAGGGAGCCAGGTCGAAGGGAAGGAAGGGAGGAAAGTTTCTTCCTGGACGGGAAATCGCCCGGAGGCTGACTGATCGTTCCTTTTAGGAGACGATAACGTCAGACGGAAAAGAATATGTATTTCGATCGCCGCATTAACCCGTTAACCCTACCGCGGCAGAAAACGTACAGCTGTAGGATTAAATCGGTTAAAAATAAATTAAAGACTCGAATCGTAAGTATGATATTTTAATAGTTGGAAAAATAAGCGTAAATTTTACAGAAGAAAACAGCACAAAGTCGCCGAAAGATAAAAATTCCATCTTTCGTGTTGCTTGTCAACTCTAATCAGTGTACTAAGTGTAGTATGTAGATAAGTTAGCAGGTAACAAATATATTTTAACCCTTTGCACTCGAGAGATGACAGATAATTGTCTAATGATACTAACTTCAAAAATTTTCAGATTCGAAATATTTATTAGGATTCGCCTATATTAAACGTCATTTAGTTTGATATACAAAAATTTACATATATGACTATTTAACCTCTGAGTAAAATTAATAAACAATCCAACTAAAGTCAAAAAATTCGCAGAACTATCATTTAGTGTCTGTTAGTCGTTTAATGATACTACTATCAAAAGTGTTCAAATTCAAAATATTTACTAAGATTCGCCTACGTTAAACGTCATTTAGTTTAGTTAAGGGATGTACTAAAATTTACATATGAATATTAAACCTCTGAGTCTAACTAATAAACAAACTAACTGAAGTCAAAAATTTTGCGAAACTATCATTTGGTGATCAACAGTCACCTCTCTAGCGCAAAGTGTGCGTCGCATTATTCTAATCCAACAGAAACGATGCAAAATAACGAAAGTAGCCTAAACGAGTTCCGTCAACGAATATTGTCCGTAAAGGGAAACCTTGAAGGGCAACAACCGAGCTTTGACCTTCCCTATTAACCATCGTCGTGGAGGGATTTCGGCGGCACGGGCTACACGCTAAGACCCGTTGAAATTTATCAGGGTCCGTCTAAGTTTCCGGCCCGCCCGAAACCGGAAATTTCTCTTCGGCTAAAGCTTCTTATAGCTTTCAGCAAGCGTGCACCGTCTGCTCCCCGTAAGGAGTTCGAGGAACTTCCTTATCCGAAGCCGGGAGCCCCCCCGGATCGATTTAATAACCCAACTTTCTTTACGACGGGGAATGTTTAAACATACGAGAGAGGAAAAGGGAAAAAACGCGGGGCATTAATGCGATCGTTTATCAACCGGCTGGCAGTTTCATCGCGGAGGCTCGATCGAAAGGGAGGCTTCCCGATTTCCCGGAAATGATTCACGAATTCTGGTAAAACCATTAACCTGATACGGTGCAGCCTTCGAAAGCAACCCTCTTTCGAACAGGTGCCCCCTCCCCCCTGACCAATCACGATATTATGAATCAATATGTGCAGCGGCTACGGTAAGTACATCCGCGTAATTACGTGGTTCTGATTAAATTCTGAATTCCATTTCCACGGCATTGGGAAATATTAAATTTCGCCCAACCGAGGTGTATCAGATGTTGAACGATCGGAAGCCTAAGCGTAGGCATCGCCAAGCATCTTTTACTGTATCGATTTCTAGCTGTTGGAGTATCGTATGTTCTCTTGAGATTTAGAAACCTATGAAGTTTTAAAAGGTTCGTTTTCAATTTGTGTGGAATTAAAGTGTTTAAAATGAAACGGCGATCTGTTGGAAAATATTAAATTAAAATACTTGACGTTGAACATTATTAATAAGGGATTTGTACTTCGAGATTTGTACTTACATCGACCCACAGGTGTATTAAATAAAATTGTACTATTTTCAGCCGTGTTACTTTTAATACCAATCTATTTCAATATGCACACGCATAAACTCATATTAAAAATTACACGGATTAAAATACAGATATATTTAATTCACCTTCCAAACGGTAGTCTGCAATTACTAAAAACTATTTACCTTCTTATATTAAATATAGGACGTTACAAAGTATTAAGCCCCCAATATTAAATTTATGATATTAAAGCATATTAACTTTTTAATATAAAATTATTTTATAATCAAAATATATTATCCCCTCTAATACTTAAAGCCGATTTACTTTACAAAGTATTACGGTATTAAAGTAGAAAAATTAATTAAATATACATCGTGAGTAATTATTTTAGCAGAAATTTCCAACAAGATAACGCAACCAAACATAAAGCATCCTCTTTCCCTTTGCCGCTGCAAGGATTAATATATTTGACCCCAATTAATGAATACCTCCGTAAACGCCGAAATGAATGTCAGAGTTGCTCGGATACTTTCCGTGGCCGTTATACGCTCTCGAAGTTCTCCTGGATTCCTGTTTGATCCCCCCCTCCCGCAACGCGGTTGCATCATTATAATTAAAGTCCCGTATCCAGGACACGAGTCTTCCATCGAGACTACCGATCCCAGTAACAGGATCGACGGGGAGGATTCCTGAGATCCTCGAATTTTTCCGAAACTCGTCCCATTTTCGTCCCCCCGAGGTCGATCCTTTTTCGCTCGCAGCCTTTTTCGCCGATGCATTTGTCCGGTGAAAGTGAATTTGCCGACGAAAAAGCCTTTTCCCCTTACAACGAGTATCCATCCTGTTGTCTTTCTGACCCAGGTCGGCCTAGCGACCGCATCGCTTCACCCCTTTCGCCTCGTCCCGCCGCGCGAACGTCACCCTTGCGACGGATCGGATCGAAAATTGATTGCCCCGAGCAATCCACCAGGACGAAGAAATGAAAAAGGCAAAGGTAATCGGGCCAATCTCACGATCGTGGCAAACATAAAGCTTGCTTGCACACCGACGACTAACGGTGTGTTCAATCGACGATCTCGGAATAGAACCTCTATGTGTGCGTGTTATTTTCCTCGTTGCTACGGGGGGGAATTTTGTGCTGTACACGAGAGACACGATGAGGGAGGAGTGAATGAATGTTTTGCAAGAGACATGCGATGGTGTTCGGATAAATGTGACAAACGCGTAGGTATTGTAGAATAAAGGTTCTTAAGATTATTTATTATTATTCGTATGAATAATGGCAAAAATATACAGTATACAGTAAATTCTAATTCAACTCTGCCGTGTGAGCTCTATGTTTAATTCCCAAGCTCTTTGTGCAACTCCTACATATAAAAAACTGTGGTTAAATGACATTTTGTGAGAAAAATGTCATAATTTCTGAACTAACACAATATAAAGTATCAATATCGTAGAATAAAGGTTCTTAAGATTATTTATTATTATTCGTATGAATAATGGCAAAAATATACAGTATACAGTAAATTCTAATTCAATTCTGCCACGTGGGCTCTATGTTTAATCTTCAGCTCTTTGTACAATTCCTACATATAAAAAAATGTGGTTAAATGACATTTCGTGAGAAAAATGTCATAATTTCTGAACTAACACAATATAAAGTATCAATATTTTAGAATAAAGGTTCTTAAGATTATTTATTATTATTCGTATGAATAATGGCAAAAATATACAGTATGCAGTAAATTCTAATTCAACTCTGCCACGTGGGCTCTATGTTTAATACTCAACTCTCTTTACGACTCTACAACTCGGTTTTCTAATCAACACTGGTCCCTTTTCTTTTTCGAGGGAACCCTTATAGGCCTATTCCTCTTCCCACCCTGCGCTCGTTAAACATTGCCGACCCATCGGTGTATTGTCTGTCGCCAACGGTTTTTTCCGACGGGCTTTCGTCTACACTTTCACTTTTCTGGTCCTTAATATTACGACACTACAGTATGATCAAGGAATATTGCAACATTGAGAATTATCCTTTAGATTTTTATTGTAATATAAAACATATTAATTCTTTACTGTTCCGAAGTTCAGAGTTGAATCATAATTTTAATGGCGTTTCAATAGTTTTCTAGCAAGGTTCCAGATTTACTTGATTCCTCCTCGTGTGTATTACGAAGGAAAAGAAGTGTCTCTCGCCTAGGCTTGTGCGATTGCAAAATCGATAGGCAAATCGGATCAGCCGCGACGGGAGAAACCGAGTTACGTACGTGTTATTAAAGTCAATAAGAAGCCAAAACTGGCACTGCGGCTGACAAACGATGTTCTCGTCATATTCTCGCCACTGCGACTCTAACAGTTCACGACAACTCATAATCTACCACTGCGCCATGTTCCACAGTTACCACCAACCGCAGAAACTAGTCGGGGTGGGTGAAACTCATCAGGACAAAAGTGTCCCCCTAACCTTTAGCATACACACAGTGGAATCGTTTATATATTTATCTGATGAATTAGAATCGCTGATAATGAAAAAGATATAGGATACACAGGTATTTAAACAAGCTATTAGATTTGTCTAATTACATGAAGTTTGGCATAAGAAAACGTACTATTATCTGAAAATTCTATTAGCGAAACACAATTTACTTTCGCAAAATTCGCTATTTCGTACGTTTTTAAAAATTCAACTTTTTAAGCCTTTGCGGTCAGATGTCCCCTCTGAGGGGACATTGTGAGTCGGGCAGGCTGTCCCCTTTCAGGGATATCAAACTTTATCCCTCAGACTACAATGTTGTTCCGATCAATACTTTAAAACACAGTTTTTGGTGCATATTTTTTTACATAGAATTTATTATTTTTTGCATTCGTACACACTTTCAGGAACCTATTGTGTGAGAAAGTCGAGGGGCGACTGTGTATCATTTGACGTAGAAATGCGTTTTAGCGTGCACCTGACAGATACAGTGTTAAATAAGCGATAACTGTGAGTACGTTGATTGATATCGTTCTACCGATGAAAGTGAGCGACACGACGACTTCCAAGAATCTCTCCTCCTCTGTTAAGAATCTTCGATCGCCTCGCTTTTAATTCGCAAAGGGTTAAACCTGAGTCTGGAGCGATCAACTACGAGAAACATCGCGGAGATGATTGAAAGCGGCCAATCATCCGGTCCGAGCCGTACTCGTTGTTTCCTATTCACGAGGCATCTTTGGGGGACTGCCTCGGTGTTCGTTACCGTGCGATTCTCCAAGTTGCCCCTTGCGTGTCCGCCTCCTCTCTTTCCCTCAACTAAATCGCGTCGTTTCGCTTGGAACGAGCGGCGAGCAAGAGAACCTCTTTACATCTCGCAGACCGGGAAAGATCGGTAGTTCCTGACCCCGGGACCACTGCACCGGTGCAGTTTCTAGTTTCTCGAGCGTGGCGGAGGAAGAACTTGCCTCGTAGTTCTGATCGAATTACCAAGCTCTGGGTGTATCATGGTAATTGTGAGAAGTTACACTTGGTTCCACGCCCCCGCAGAGGCGCGGGGAAGGAAACGGTCGGAGAGAAGGTCGAAAAGGACGGAGCAACTGGTTCAGGAAGAAAGGAGAAGGTGAAAAGGGGGAGGGGAAAGAGGAGGAAGCAATTCAGCCAGAGGATACCGTGAACCAGCCGTGGAAGGACCCTTTCGGGCTCTGGTCTCACGGAAATTAGACTTAATTGTCGGTTACAGGAGAAGATATTCAGTGTCGACAAACGCGCGCTCGCCACGCCTAGGTGCCGTTGCCAACGCGCTTTAAACATGTAGGGTTGCGGCTCTTTACTACGTCTTGGCTCTCAGAGGATACCTCTCTCGTAGTGAATAGGCACTCGTCGCGGTCTACCCTGCGAGATTACGACCAAAATGTCGATTATCGGGGGTCCCCGTGTCCCGTGGAGACACGACGTCGATGGAACACCTGGTATTTTTCGATAGACAATCCTCGAGAACAGGGCAGATCTACTTGGCGAGCACACTTTGGTCGCGTTGGGACGGCGCGTGTCTCGGAAGTTAGTATGCATCTGTGCGTTCCTGAAATCGTAGTGCAACCAGAAGCGATCCTTTACGAAGAATTCGTTTGAGAGTGTATTATAGGATGAAATTTCACCCGCTCTCGAGGAAATTCAATTTTGTCTCGACTTCGTGTAACTCGTTTGATTCGTTCGATCTGTAATTGTTCTCCTGTCGTTTTGTTTGCTCGGTGGTAGATTCGCGTCGCTGAATCCGTCGCTATGTTTAGTTATAAATAACTGTAAGACTTACAGTTAGTATCGTTTGAAGTAAAATACTGAATATCGAAAATGTATTTTGTTTTCAGTCACTGTAAAATATTATTTGGAATATTTTCATATTAACATCGACGATAAAGGATTAATTTTTATAAAATGTTGCATCTAGTGGTGTTCTCCTGTGACGTCCTGAACTTCAATTACTTACAATTGTAAGAATTGAATAAAAATTAATAGTAAATTTTGAACAGTATCGCTAATTAGAGGATACCTTGAAGTAAAAAGTGCCTCACTGAACGATTAAAAATTTTTATTACAACATCGAAGATAAAAGATTAATTTTTATGAAATATTACATTTAACGGTGTACTTCCGTAGCGTCCTGAGCTTCAATTACTTACGATTGTAAGAGTTGAATAAAAATTGACAATTAGTGCATTTTGAACAGTACTGCTAATTACAGGATACCTTGAAGTAAAAAGCGCACCACTGAACAGTTAAAAATTTTTATTAGAACATCGAAGATAAAAGATTAATTTCCATGAAATATTACATCTCGTGGCGTCCTGAGCGAAACATGTAGTTTCGACGCGGCAGTCAAAGGGTTATGAATGTGGTGTGCGCGTGATGCGTTCCAAAATTGTTCCCGATTACGTAGACCGGCTGGAGATTAAATAATAATCGAAAGCCAGGTCTCCCTTGAGATCATCCTCGCAGTGATGCAAACGCACGCTTCTAGTTGCAAGCTCTTTGACGGAACGTTAATTTGCATAATGTCTCAAGACGGAGAAAACCGAGACTTACTGATAATCGGTTGAATTAGCACGACGGTTCACCGTGTGAACGACCCTCGCGAGTCTACACGTCTACATCTTGCGCGCGTACTTACGAATCTGGGTCTCGCGACTATTGTACAACGCACGAGCGAACTTCTCCCGTCGGTTCTCCGACCTATTCCGACCTAACTTGGTAAAATATCAGAATGTATGAATCATGACTCGCCCCACAAAATACAAACGAGGATAGACGCACTCTGCAGTACATAAGTACAAGAGACATTTATTTGATCTCGTATCCGACTCAACTGATTCAACGAAGCAGCTATGCAAGTTGTGTATTAATGATAAATAATATCTTTGCAAGAGAGAATAAAGATAAAAGTGTGTACTACTTTTATCATTCCGTATTTATGTAGAGTAGACGACAGATTTTTGTGCATTTATAAGACGTACAAACACGCGAGAAAGCACACAAAATAGCTAACAAACAAAATTCATAGAGTGAAACGAATTTCAATATAAATTCCATTTCTTTTCCAAACATTATAAAAATTTGGCAGCCCGTATATTATATAATCAATAAAACCTAAATCCCAATATTAGATACTTGTACGAACTTTTCATAGCCCAGAATTTAAAGTGGACAACAATTTTGAAGATGTATGTATTTTTAATAACGTTCCAATGATTATCAAACTCTGCTTTGTAAGAAATATTACTTGTGTAGAGGTGCCGAATGCATGAGTGAGAGAATAGATGGGGATGTGTGTGTGAGTGTGTAAGTATGTGTATCTAGTGTTTGTCATTTGCTCTTTCTCGATTAGCCTTCTCGAATATTCGATGCTGGTAATCCCCACCAGTTATCCTAATGCGTATAAAAGAGAATCGCGTGTCCATCGAGAACAATTCTTACGATTTACGATTTTACGATGTGACATTCGGCGATTTAGGATTTACGTATATTCCGTTTTTTTTTAAATTAAAATAAAGATATCCCTTACAGCTTAATTTTCCTGTCATCCCAATCGTATCTTAAGACCGGTATCTCTTTTTACGTGAAACATCACCAAGATCAGACTCTTCGAATCTCGCTGTTTTCGCGTATAATTTAGAGTACTAGGAGGAACGTTTCACCAAAATTCGTCACGACAATTGCACAATTTCTCATGAGCTTCTACGCTCTGAAACACCCAACTTCCCGCAAGTGTCTTCGTCCTTATGAAGGGAGGCGTAAGTCCTGTCGACCTTATTGAAGATGTACACCAGAGCTTAACGGTATCCGAGACGCTACTTCAATTTCTGTGAAAGCTGCTAGAATGTCAGACTCAGTGAACCCAACCATGTGAAGGGTTAGGTGAATACAGGGGCGATCTCTGTAGCGAAGTTTGCAAGGCTTTAAACTCGAGAAGGTAGGTACTGTCAAAGGTATCGCTGTTACTCGATCAGGTGCCGGAATCTTCGTTGAATTAATAAACGTCGCCTGTTGGAAATTCAACGCACACACACACACACACGCACACATACACACACACATGTACACAGATGCGACAACGAGTTTCCTTCGAACAGCAGAATACAAGCGCGCGGGCGCGTGCACACCCACCCACTCGCCTTGTCTGCTCCGCGAACGTGCGTAACGGGCACAGAGAGGAAGAACTTGCCTTTAATTAGGCGCGTGGAAACTTATTATACGCATGAGAATTGTCGAGCGCGCGGCCACTATCTCGCGCAGATAATTTAATATGTAAATCTCATTACAGTCATAAATCCGAACAAAGTGCGCGCGGAACTCGCCGGAATACCAAACTATGTAAATGAAGTGCCGTGACCTACATGTCGCGTGCCGGAGGATAAGAATCACTGCTTCTGCTCCCTTTAACGACGTTTTCGTTCAAACTAGACCCTTCCCCCCCGCCTCCTGCGACGAAGATCCTTAAAATATTATTACCTAGCTGTCGTTGCTGCGTTTTACCGCGTCCCCTTGTCGCCAAGAGCGCGCGCCTCGACGAGGGGATGCAAATTTACGCGCCGCGCCTCGTGCCTGTACACAATTTGCAGTAAACCGTCCTCCCGTGATATTTTTACCTTCGAACGGAGTAACGCTCTCTGGTGTGATCGTACCGTGGAATAAGAAGCGGCGAGTTCGCTTTGCTCGTTCAATTTGCACCCGAGCCGCACGCAGGGAATCCCCGAAAGGAGATGCAGCGCCGCGAGAACACTTCCGTCGGCGGAACTCGCGATTTTAATTAAGGTGCTTCGTCGAGAAATGCACCGGAGATCAAGATACGTTCTATCGGTTGGTGGTTGGCGCGCGCGCGCCACTCGAAAACTACTTTTTCATTTAAATGCAAAGTCAGCTGGGTAATGAGAATCCTCTGTGCTGTGGCCAGACACAGGAGAGCTGAGGAACGTCTTCGTTTGGCCTACGGAGACCGAGGTTCTAGCGAAAGGTTCCTAGGCCGAGTACCAAGGAGTCGGAGACGAGCAAATAAAGAAGACGCCGCGTCGGATTCGCGTAGGAAGCGCACAGAGGGACAAAGGAAGGGCGGGATATTTTATGAAGAGGATGAAGACAGAGGTTGGATAGAGGTTCAATTAAAGTTTCGGGAAAGTTTATCGAAAAACGGGAACTGCCGAATTTGAAGCAGGTTCTAATTTTCTTCTTTTATCATGCGCAAATATGAACTGTTGAAGGGAAAAAGGGAACACGGGGAGATGAGAGAAACATACGAGGGTGGTCCCAAAAGTACCCGACCCGACATAGAAAATATAAAAATTTTTGGAAAAAATGTATTTATTTTTCAACGTAATCTCCTTTCAGCTCTATACACTTTTTCCAGCGATGTTCAATATGTTCGATACCCTTTTTATGATAAGAACTGTCTTGCTCTTCAAAATAACCGTTAACTGCCGACATCACTTCTTCATCATTGGAAAATCTTTGACCACTGAGCCATTTTTTCAAATTTGGGGACAGAAAATAATCCGAAGGGGCTAAATCTGATGAATAGGGTGCATGAGGTAGCAATTCAAACTGTAATTAATTAATTTTGGTCATTGCAACAACGATGACCAATTTTCTCCATTTTCACATATTCACTGCAAACGTTTACTATTGATGGCTGCCAAACAAAAACTAAACAACGTAACGTCTTCAAACTTGAAACATATGCTTTATAGACTGTATACTTTCTAATACAGTGATATTTTTTAAACAATTACCCCCCTCTCTAGGACAGGTCGGGTACTTATGGGACCACCCTCGTAGTATGTGCTTTATGCTTTATGAGAAACATTTTGTAAGGATGCCTAAATTCGAAGGTTAGTGAGCTAAACAAACTTAGAACCTCAATGTTACTCTTCGACAACGTTTATTTGACTGTCTGTTCGAACTCGCCGTTGGCCGTTTTCATTTTCGCGAATGTCAGAAGGGGCACCTGTGTTGACATTAACATCGGCATTTCATTGCCCTTGACTATATGTATTATTCTAAGTGAAGATATTCGGTCCTGACTCATTTTGCTTACAATTTAATGAAAATAACGGTAGAAATGAAATCGATGCCAGTTTATTCTAAGTGACCGCACGCGAAAATCAATAAAGTCGAACGTAAAATTTAAGAAAATTGTTTAGAACGTTGAGAAAATTGCATGGTCCAAGTTGGGATTTAAATTAGAGTATTATTTAAACATTTATGGATCGTAATATATTTTTATTATCGCGTTTTCGTTACGATAGTTAAACACACTCTATCCAAGACAATAGTGATATTTGAAATTGAGATTTATTCAGTATGGAAGGAAATCGTCATCAAGGCTTTAGGAGAAACAGTTTTCATAAACCACTATTTTCTAATACGCGAAAAAGATTCTCGAGCTAATATAGCCAATCGCGTATAAGATCGCAAAGATCCCTCATTCTTCAAAATATTTATGCGTATAAGAAAACAGTTGCTCAAAGAATATATTCCGTTTCTCTAGATTTTATTGTCAGCGTAATCTGAAAGACGATAAAATTCGTGAAGTATCGCGTAAAACGTTAACAAATGGGAACGATCTCGGTGTTTATTCCGTCGCGAAGGCAGTAAATTTACGAGGAAAATATAGTTCGCGTATCGAACCGAATTGAATAGGTTGTAGAGTACGCGACAAAATGATAGCACATCATATATGATTTTGAGTGTTTCTCGAATCTAACGTAATGTATACAAGTTTCGTGCATGCAGTTTTGTATGCAGCGTTACAGGTTAACACAGGTTATATTTTTTTACGGAAAATTTAACCTTTTTATGTGAAAACTGGGCGCGACAAAATGATAGCACGAGTACGAAAAAAGAGATTAACGAGATTTCCTTTCGTTGAGATATAAAAGATTCCTTATACATTTTCACGTGTTGAATTCAAATCTGATCCGAAAAGTAGTCTGTCGCATTAAGTTTAGGAGATAAAAGAATAGAAAGTAGGGATTTTTCCTATATTTACGTTGATATTCCATGGATGGTAACATTTGTCCATTGTTTTTGTAAATAGCATCGTATAGTATTAACCTTTCCCTATTAAGTCAAATTTCACTTTTAATTATACGATGTTCTTTTGCCGAAATATACTGCTTTGAAGTGACTCGAGAAACACTGTAAATCCTAGGCTGTGCTATCATTTTGTGGCACACTGTATTGAGATGAAAAAAAAGTGACAGATTTGCGGGAAAAAAATGAAACGTGCCAGAAACGAGGGCGGCGTGTAAACGTTCCAGTTTCGTCGACACACTTACGACTCGTGTGTTTCACGATGGTTCCGCTGGACGAGTTGTGAAACCGTCTGTCGATGGCCCTAAACTTGATGAGACTAAGTAGACGGTGGATCAAAACCGCTTACGAAAGTTTTCTTTGATAAACTTCGCAAGCTTTTCTCGAATATGCTTCTAAAACGTATTCCCCGGCAGGTATAAAGACAACACGCGGGAAATTTGTTGGTCGATTATAAAAAATTTTACGAGAGAAACTTGAAACTGCTCTCTGAGCCGGGTATGTACAGGGCAGAATCTTGATTATGCGAACGAAGGACGAGACGCAAATACTTCGAATAATCGGATAACTTCAAAGAAGGTCCTTTATTCTGAACTCACAGATGTTTCGTAAATATTAATATCGAGTAAAGAAGAAAAGAAGAAATAATCAAATATGTAACTTTCTTTGGCTAATTGTAAATTATGTACATTGATTAATTGGAACACTCGCAACTTCTCAGAGGGATAATTAAACAGTAACTTTAACTAAAGCGAATTCCATCAAAACTGTGGCTTGAACATTTAATCAATTTTAATCAGTTAGTCTCTTTGTGTTAACCCTTTGACTCGTGGCCGCGATGCCCGCTCAGAGTTCGAATTATAAGTTAAATACAATAAAACCTTGGTATACTTTAGAATATTCGTGAAAGGTGCAATTTTAATCTTAACGTCAATTTCCATTTATTGAATCAAAGATTTGCAAATACTAATCGTTATATTTAAATAATAAAGATCTAACATCAAATTAGTGAACACTTAACGCTAACAAATACGGTACAACTTTGGTGAAGTAGTAAACAGCTTTCTTTGCACTAAATTTCATGCGTTTTATAAACAAATAATACAAGCGTGCAATGAAACACTACCTACAATCGTAATATACACAGAATATAATCTCTACTTAATGACTTCGCATTTCGTTTCACCATTCGTTTCCGTCTTGAAAACACGTCGAATAAAAAACTATACCTGAAATAACGTGAAGAGAATTCGTTTCGACGACTAGCTTTAACAACTTTAACCGAAAGAAACAAACGGAACCTGTATTGTGCAGGCACATCGTACAAACAATGAAACATTCGAATAACAAAGAAATCGGACAATGGGTGTAATCGAAATACAGTTGAGGGACAAAACTTTACAAGGAGAAGACAATACGACACCCAGTTTTATGGCTTACAAAATATTGTCCACACATCCATTTTTATCGTGTACAATACTTTCTATTGATTACTATAAAATACTAATTTTGTTTATGGTTTATGGTACACTATTTCTTACAAGTTAATTCATCTACATTTGTTGACTCCCTTCGGTCTTAAACTTCTGTGTAGCCACTAAATAGTCTAAAATCGAAATAAAGGAAAATTAATCCAACTCTATGCTGCTTCCATAGATTATCAGTGTAGTAACCACCCCATCCAATGTCAACTTATCATAAAATGCTAATTTTGTTTATGGTACACTATTTCTTATAATTTAATTCATCTACACTCGTTGACCCTTCGATCTTAAACTACTGTATAGCCACTAAATAGTCTAAAATCGAAATAAAGGAAAATTAATCCAACTCTATGCTGCTTCCATAGATCATCAGTGTAATAACCATTCCATCCAGTATCAGCTTACTTCAAAATGCTAATTTTGTTTATTGTACACTATTTCTTATAATTTAATTCATCTACACTCGTTGACCCCCTTCGATCTTAAACTACTGTATAGCCACTAAATAGTCTAAAATCGAAATAAAGGAAAATTAATCCAACTCTATGCTGCTTCCATAGATTATCAGTGTAGTAACCATCCCATCCAATGTCAGCGTGTCGATCGATAGACCTACTACCACCGAGCGAAACACCCTTGCACCCTACACCCTACAACAAAGTTATAGCGCAACAACGCTGGAATCGCATAATAACACGATAACAGCACAGGGAGGACGCAAGTGTCGCGGACACTCTAATGGCGCCATTTCTCAGCCAGAACAAAAACACGAAAGGGACGCGGCCTCGTGTGTTCAAGGTCGTCGATGAAACGTTCGGGCAAAGATAAGCGGGGCTAAAGCGAGCCTAAGCGTTCGTCGACGCGCGAACTGGGGGTCTGGCATTGGCGGAGCGGCTGAAAAACTTTCTGAAATATTGACGGTCTTCCTGAAAGACTTCCAATGTTCAACATCTCGCTCCCTTCTCCGTCCTCCTCCTACCTTTCGCCCTTCACGGGAAACAAGAACCAGAGATGGGGGGGGGGATCGAGTCCGTTGCGCCAGGGGGATGAAACGGGGACAAGTTGATGAACGTTCTAGCTTTCCATCTTCGCGGTTTCAGCTACAATTAATTATTTGACCGCGCAGAGTAACGATTATCATGTCAACGCAATGAACGTGCTTCTTAACCCTTTGCACTCGTCTGTCGAGATCAAAAGAATAAGTACCGTCAACATTTTCAGGTTAGGTAAATTCCCCCGTAAATTGCGAATACTACTACGAATACGCATACGTGCGTGACCAAAAGGAAAAACGCATGTTACTCCATTGAAAACCGTTTAATACACGCGAGCGTGATCCCATCGCTAACAACGGTAACGCACCGTCGAGTTTGAGCTTCTGCCACTTTTCCCTTCCACGACTGCCCCATTTTCTCCTCCTTTTGTCGCTTCTCGTTTCCCCTGCGCTCGACTTCCCGCCCTCTTCACCTACACCGTACGCCTCGCGGACCAGGATACGAGAATTTATGCGTGCGAAGGGACAGGTCCCTAGGTGGCGTCACCACGTTCGATCGCGGGTATCCATATAATCGGCCTGTCCGTGGCTGCTCCGACGGCTTTGCATTATTAAATCGGTTCGATCCGGCCGGATGATTAATGCATGACGGCTCTCGTTTGTCCGCCGCATCAAACGAAGTCGACGCGCTTCAAACGACTTCTCTCGCAAAGCGCGGCGGCGGCAGCAGCAGCAGCAACCGTTGCCCGGGGATTCCGCTTGTCGCTTGGAATTCACTGTGAAACCAGGCCGATCGTTCGATTCGTTAATTAGCGGATAAAGGGGGGAAGAAGGTCGATTTCGTGAGTCTTTGAGCTGTCCAGGCCCGATATCTGATATCTGCATACTTCGTCCGGTTCCCTTTGCCGTACCCCTCTCCGCGAGCCATGCTCTGGCTACCGATGACCCAATTGCGAGCCAACTTAAAAGTGTCGTCCTCGCCACCCATTACCAACTTCTGCGTTATGTCCCCTAGGCGAAGGCGGTAGAAGTTTCGCGTTCGAAATAAGGGCGGGGGGGAAGGAGAAAGATTGTCGTGTGGAATCTTCTGTGTGGATACGCGCCATGGAGAATTTCACGGGAATAAAATGGGACGAATAAGAAATTCGAATGGACCCGAGTCTCTCCCTGAGGCGGTCACGTTTTGCTGCAGCCTCGCACTTCTGTACGATTTTTACGTACGTATAGTGGCTGCGAAAAGTATTCGCACACTATATTACGAGAAAGTCCGTCCAATCCTGAAATTCTGATCGCAATTTGAAAATTTGTACGTATATAGAGCATAATGGTTGATGCATGGAGTAGTTTTGCTTGTCGACAGGTCAATCTTTTCGTGAGGGAGTAAATAACCATTAAAATTTCGACGATTCTTCGCGCTTTCAATACAAGTTTCTTTGGGACCTTCTTCGTGACAAGATGACAGGGCATTTAAAATTAAACATGTTTTGTCTGAAAGGTTTCGCTTTATCTCACACCGTTACAGAGTTATGTTTGAAAGACGAGAAATAGCACTGAAACTGTAAACGCTGATCTCATCTCTTTGAAATGGTACTGAAAAATGGTTAACCCATGTTTTATCAGAAGCTTTCATTGAAATCAGAATTTGAGGATCGAATAAATTTATCTGCAGTATAGTGCTGCACAAAAACTTTACGCAGCCACTGTATAACAAAGCGTACGTGTACAAGCATCCAGCCCTAAATGTATCGGTGACAATTCTCGTGAATCGTCGAGATACGAGGAGACCTCTGAACGAAGTTTCCGTCGACGTATTTGCATAGCGCGGCACGGTGATACCGTGGCTGCGAAAAAAAGGGAACGAACGAGGAGGCGCGCCGGCACGATAAAGCAGTTCGCGGAAAAATTAGCTCGTTCTCGAAAATCACGGACGTAGCACAGATAACGAGCTGTGTGTTCGCGGTGCAACGTCGCGCTGTATTCACCGTGTTTCATCGTTAAACAAATTCTTCGTTTAAAACCAGTGACATGCGACGCGCCACCATTTCTACTGCCACCGCGGCGCAAATAAAACATGAAACAAACATATCAACAAAAAGAAGTCGCGGTTGTAACAGCGAGAGAGAGAGAGAGAGAGAGAGAGAGAGTGAGTGAGAGAGAGTGAGAGATAAACCAGTTTATACGTGCACCAGTTATTAGCGAAACGAATTAAATGACTGAAATTTCCCGAGCGGCTCCGTTGTTTAATCCCAGCAGCAGGTCTAAACAAAATATCCAGGAAACGCGTCGTCAATGAGTTAATAAAACTGTGTCAACAACAAAGGAATCGAAAGATACGTGGTGTCTGCGAATGGCAACCAACGTTTACTTCCTTAACCCTTTCACTTCAAGCTCCGCTTATAGGCGGCATCCAAATGTATTTTGTATTTTAATAATCTTGTAAGCTTTTTCTTATTAAAAATTTAAATATACTTGTTAGATCAGAACAATAATTGTTTTATTCAGCACAGTTGTTTTTAAAAAAAGATTTTGAAAAACATATATACAGAAACCACGCGCACCATGCATATTTCTGGCGCGCACTTCCGTTCAGTGATGGACAGTCGAAACGAAAGGGTTAAGCCTTACCAATCGCTACCGATTAATTAACTTCAGCACCACCAAAACGCCCAAAATGACCTATTCCTAATTCTTCATAGGAACTTGATAAACTTATGAAAGTGCTTACACTTTTGAAAATTTACTATAATTCTTGCTATAATCATTAAAATCTGTTTCCCTCGTATTAGGTGTACTTTTTTAAAATAATTCTCAATTTCATTTCTCTCCCACAAATAAGCACACACGCTCCAATTATTGGTAGTTCCGATTTAAATGTATGGCGGAAACACATCAGAGAAGTTACCGTTCCTAGCGGCAAATTCGGAAAATAGGTTAACCAGTCGTTACGATTTACGGAAAAGAAAGGGTCAAGAAAAGATCAACTAAAACAGGCGGAAGACTGTAGCGCGAATAATCAAATAAAGTTTATATGCAGGGTGTTCGAACGAAGTTGGGAGAAAATTAAAAAGGTAACTCTATGCAACGTTCTAAGGTGAAAATCAAGAGTAACGATATTGCGTTTGACGCTTTGTTTATTAGTTATGAGCAATTAAAAGAAGAGGCTATTTTACGCCTGAGAGCAGGCAAATTGGTTACACGGTAGGTAACGTCAATGACTACGCAGTGATACTCAGTCGTAGCTATGTGCATTCCTGTAGCTGTTCAGAGGTAAGCCATATTTTGCACGTAATTACGACTGAGCATCACTGCGTAGTCATTGACATTACCTACTGTGTTGCCCCGTTTGCCTGCTTTCAGGCGTAAAATAGCTCGTTTCTTTTAATTGCTCATAACTAATAAACAAAGCGTCAAACGCAATATTGTTACTCTTAATTTTCGTTTTAGAATGTTGCATAGTTACCCCTTAGTAGTTATTGACGTTACCTACCGTGTTGCCCCGTTTGCCTGCTTTCAGGCGTAAAAAAGCTTCTTCTTTTAATTGCTCATAACTAATAAACAAAGCGTCAAATGCAATACTATTACTCTTAATTTTCGTCTTAGAATGTTGCATAGAATTACCTCTTCAATTTTCTCCTAGCTTCGTCCGAACACCCTGTATATACATATACATATATTACTAGTTTCTGGTGTGCTAAATTAGGCACAAATGTAACCAGGTAAACAGGTACCTGTAGGATAATTCGAAGGATGAATAAATAATTAAATAGACAAACAGGTCGAGGGAGAACGGTTCGACGGGCAAGCATGAAGAAAGCGGAACTTCCCGCGGCCATTATGAAATATGTTTCGAGCGCCGACATGGCCAGTACTCGAGGGACACAAACAAGTTTTTCATCAAACGTTAGGAGGCAAAAGCCGCTGAAACTTTCCACCGACGCGAGCTTGTTAGCTCAATCCCTCACAAAAGGTGTCTCGCCAGGGCTTCCGCCGCTATTTCGTCGTCTTCACTGTGACTCGACCCTCTTACCACCCCGATCCCGCGTAAACTACGCTGATGCTCCTTCTCTATCGCTCTCGTACGAAATGAAAAGATACGTGCCGGAAACGTGCGTCGATCCCTCATCCTTGTCCCTTTCATCGGGAATCGGGACACGGATGCGTCGTTATCTCGAGCAGCGTTCCTTAAACTAGGGGACGAAGATTCTTCGCGGAATGGTGAGTCTGTTTGGCCACGTAAATGAGCTAAATGTACAGGATGAGTCGTGAGACATTTAAATATCTCCACTGTCTATCATTAGATATTATAGATTCATTATTATAATATTTATCATTAAACTGCGGATTTTATGCAAATTCGAATTTTTACAAGTATAACTAGAAAAATGAAAATCAAATAGCAATCTATCTCATCATTTATACAGTGCAACTTGTACTATATTTGAGTTATTTCATATGCTTTAGCATACCATGTGCATCCTGTACATTTTAGCACTCTTCAGTTTTCTATGAATGCATAAAAATTCGCAGCCTATTTATCATTGTGTTGAAGAATTTCTCAGTACTAATTGCACTAACTGAGAAATTGCGTGCGATGGCAAAAGCGACGTTAAGGTCACTTTTTCACAAGATCTCGTGATCGTCGGTGTTTTAGAATCGTATGCTTTTTACTACATATCCTTATACCTCACGTCAAAACAAATTCATTGAACTGACACATTTTAACTTTAACGTAACTTTTAAGAAATTTAGATTTAATTAACGAAAGTGTTAGCGTGTGAAACACGGTTCTCTAATAAACCGTTGTATTACACTCGCTACTATAACAATGCGATCAATGTTTCTGTTACATTAAACGCGAATCCTCCTTCGAATACCAGACAAATCGCTGGAAAAATTGTCATTAGCCAATTCAATGTTGTGCGAAATATTGTATCACCATATGTTTCCCCCGTATCACAAATCAGTGACGAAGAAGCACCCTCTTTTATTCCGTCCAGCATTCCGATTACCGATCCGTTCGCTTTGGAACATAATTTGCGGTCGAGTCGTGACCGGTTTACCGCTTCGATCCGGGCCTCTCCATTTCCTCAGATCCGCGGGAGAAAAGAGGGATAAGGTGGTACACGAAGGGAGTAGCTGCATTCGATCGTTTCTCGCTAACGCACAGAATCACACGGAGCTGTTTGTAACTGCGGATCCCGATACGTGACGCGATATCGTCGATGAGGCCGCGGCAGATAAAAGCAGCCGTGAAGTATACTACCGAGGCATCCCACGCATAAATTCGTCCCGAGAAGAAAAAAAAAATCAAAACGAAATCCGTACATGTAATGGTATCACGTATCTGCGCTACGTTTCCCGTAAGTTGGTAATACAACGATTTTTATTAACCAGGTCATTTATCAGGTGAAAAGGGAGAATTTTGTCCGTTCAGCGGAACATGTAAATAAATCGCCTCTTTTTTAATTAATCCCGAGAGTAATTTGCAATTAAACGATAAAATAACGTAGATGTCGTATTTTAACATTAAATGGAAGTACTAAAAATACAGTAGCGGACAAAAGTTTATGAGTCAATGAAATTAAACTAATTAATTTATAAGGAATAGCATGATAAACAAAATTTGCATTCTGTGCTAATTAATAAATAGTGTTCTACCGTAATAACAATAAAAACGAATGTACAGAAAATATTTGCAGATCATAAGACTATATTCTATATTGTCCTCTGGTCTTAAACTTTTGTCCGCTACTGTAGTTACGACGTTCTTGACGATTTACCGGCAGAACCTTTGCACCGCAATGGGTATTCACATAAAATTATTGTAGGAAAATAATACGATCCTTCGCTTGTGATCCCTTAACCATACATTTGAACCAAAAATGTTAAAAACCAACTGCGAGCTTCGTAAAATTTGCATTCTAATTATACTTCGCGTCCAAATTATTAATTCGCATGTATAATTTGATCTCTAGATTAATTAACTTAAACATGGTTCCATAATTTAGGTTCCATAATCTTTTAATTACACATGTATCAGATAATACGAATTTTCATAAAATCCCATAATCCAACAAAATGCTACCATAAAGGATGCAAAATTATTAAACGGACACCCTTTTGCAGCCGCAACATTGAGAAAAGAAAGTTCAACGACCTAAATTAACTGGAAAAAAGGAATATAAATAAAAACGTTGCCCTTACGCAACGTTGGTTCTTAATGGTTTAACGAATGCGCGGTCGAAGAAAGAGATCATGGGATCCGAGCAGGGTAATCATTTTCGCGAAGTTGCCCCGTGACACGAAGAGCAGCGGGGCGAGAGGAAACGGCAAGGAAGCAGCTCTGAAAAACCGTGGAAGTTATTTACAACCGCACCGACGGCGTTTCTCTCATCGACAGAAGGATCCGGGTTAAAATGCGGGAATAAACGCGGGGTTTAAAGGGAGGTCAGAAGGGAAACGCAATAAATACGCGTCGAGGGGGTGAGCATGGATTTTCCAAGCGAGACAAACGCAGAAACGAGGAAAGAAGAAGAATGATGAAAGCTCATCACCAAGAGTCGAACGATTTCTTTTTTTTTTCTCGTTTGCAAAAAGATACGAAACTCTTGCACGAAGTTCGAAAGAGTAATTCCGCGCAACCCGGTTGGCCGTGAGCAAAGCAAGAAAATGGCCTCTGTGCAAGCAGATTCGAATAAAAGCCGAAGAAAGGGCTCCAGGGAAAGGGGAAAAGCGCACGCGTGACGGGGATTTCCCTGCGTTTGTAATTCATATTTAATTACCTCGTCTTGTTTGCCCGCATCCTTTGAACCGTTTGCTGCTCCAGGGCTCCGCTTTTCGTCGACCCCGCGTGAAATTTCGAATTTAGTTACCGTACGGTCGTTTCTGCGTCGCGAAAGATACAATAACGTTTGTAATAAGATTACTTTAACGTTGGTGAACGCAAAAAGAGAAAATTTGCTTCGTAGAATTAAAAAGGAGGCTTGTCTGTACACCAGGCTTGTTAGACTGCACTACTGTAAGTAGTATAAGTCGACGACTACGCACGCAGTCGTAGAAACAGCGATTACTTACTCTTGCAATACCTTAATCCGTTGACACTCGTCACTGTAAAGGCAAAGCCTCTCAGAGATTAAAATTTCACCACGATAATATTAGCGTTAATAAGAAAAATGATAAGCTCTTCCTTCATAACCTAAATTGCATCCAAGGCCTTGCATTAAATATGAACGAAGAACCATGTGAAATCTTGTAATGCCACGATGTTGGTAAAATACGAAATGGATCTATCAAATAATTTGCTCTGCTTTGTACATGTATATGAACGAATACACAAAACTGCAGGCGAAGAGACGGTGACAAGAGGTTTTCCGTGAATTCAGAACGCTTGGAGGAAAAAATTTGCATTATAAAAAATTCGTTTTTTTTTTCTAAGAATAACAGTGAAGCTTGTTATTTAATATCGGCAGACAACTTTTATCATTATATAGCACAATTTTAAGGTTCCCAGGCCATTCCTTAGTTTGAATTAGGCTTACCTCTCGAGTCATTTATATATCGAACACACCCTCATTATATCTACCAATCAAAATCCCGTGCACGAACCATACTATTGACAACATCTTAAAAGCAATCGTCTTTTTATATCCGTAGGCCTACATTGATAGCTTTCTCCGGGTCTAATTTTTTAATAAGTCCAACTTTGACGATGGATATACCTTCTAGCTCTACGAATCGTGTGTACAGACATTTAGCGACGAATACGCGAGGGAGAATCGAATTTATCGAGATGAAAGCAGCTCACGGTAAAACCGTCGAAACTGACCGTTCGATCGTTGAAACGTTTCGAATATCCCGACGGCACGAAAATGGTACTCCGCGAAGGAATAAATTAAACTTCGCATCGCCTCTTTGCCCTGTCGAAAATTCGGCCTTCAGCCGATGCGCGTGCATTCTTCGAGCCGACAAACGAATTCCTGCGCCTTGTTTTCGACGCTGAATTCCGCGCCCGCAATGACGCGATGTCGGATACCTGGCCTCTCACAAAGCGGCATATGCACGGTTCCTGCTCGCCTCCAACCTTCCTCCTTCCCCCCTCAAACTGCGAGCCCTGTTTCATCGTCCCGCGCATTGTGAGACGCGATGCATGTGCCTGCGCCAACCCGTTGCAACGCCGGCCCCCGATAATGGGTGTGCTTTGCATACTGGCCGCTTTGCCAATCGCACACGATACGACTCACGAATCGATGTAATTAAAGCCACCCAGGCAACGTAGTCGGGGAAATTCGGGAGGGGGTTAGCTTTTCGTAGCGTGCATTCGAGCGAGGAGCACGCGTGCCGAACCCGTTTCCGGTCCCCGTGAAATCTGGACAAAGGCACGACCGATAAAAGGGCAAATCCGTTTTCAATGGCGGCACGCCTTGCATGCTGCATCGCCCGGAGTATCGTGCGCTAATCCTGGCCATTTGCGAATTAGAATTTTATACGGATGTGACCGGCTGAAGGAGGATACAGGCAAGAGAGCTTGGAAGATTGTAATAATGTATCGGTATCCCATTTATCATTTGTTATTATACATTTTATCATGCTGTAAACCTTTTATGTTTCCATTCTTTTATACTGCTTCTTTCTATACCAATAGATGTAAAAATTGTATATTGTTTGTACACCAATGGGTTCTTCTACCCGTCAATGAATAAATAAATAAATGAATGAATAAATAAATATATAAATAAATAAATGAATAAATAAATATATAAATAAATAAATGAATAAATAAATATATAAATAAATAAATGAATGAATAAATTGTGAGGGGTTGCTTTATTTCTTTTACAAAATCGTCTTTCGTTCGTACAATACGGTTGCTATCTTACTAAAAACTAGCTATGCCCTTTTCCTCATGCTTTTATGGGCGCATCCCCACTTTGCACTTTCCCGAAAAACAAACCCGCCGTTGGTGCGGGCCCGAAAAGTGTTAGCGGCCGTGACCGAGCCTCGCGCGTACTCGGTCCCAACCCTTATTGGGGACCTCTGGTTTATGGGGGCCCTAATGACCACTTTGGCCATCGTCACCCCTGATTATCTGGTTCCTCTTACAAAATAAATAAATAAATAAATAATTGTTGTAACTGGTTCAATTGCAACTGCATGAGACACGGATAGGATGGAGAAATATCGAAAACAGCACTATAAATTGTGTCTATGAAATCTGTGTATCAGATAGAATCCATTTCTAGAGCGGTCTTTATAAACATATTACGAACTTGAACATTTTTATGATACACTTTTGTGTGATTATGTCGTTGTGTTTTCACGACATGCGAGAAACGATTTATGATCGATGGATGAGTAATTTTGATAACGAGTACGACTTGGAATTAGCAGGACCGATAGTACAAGATGTTCGTTTCAACTAGAAGCAGCGAGGTGTCGTAAGAAACTGAAGAAGGTATTTTAGAAAACATTTTTTATAGAAGCTGCGTGACACGAAGCGGAGCATCGCACGACGTAAATACTTTCTCTATAGGTAGAACAATAGGGGAGATTTCAAGATCAAGCTATTTTCTACACATTGAACACTGTACTTTACGTTTCCAGTGGCTCGTTTCATACGCAAGCGATCGAGCGCTTTCAAAATATTTTTTAATCACTTTCGAAGCATGTCGATGAAAGTAAACGACGAATAATTTATGCCGTTCAAACTGCGTTTAAATTTCCATCGATTAAGGAGGAAAAGTTTAGGATTTAAGCGGAAGTGTCAACAGATTCTTCGGGAAAATTGAACGATGACAAAGCGCCACGAGTCGATAGAAAGCGTCGCCGATAAAAACTCGCTTGGAAACTCGCCTTCGGCACGATAAGCGAATCAACGGCCCTAAGAGGAAGGTTGTTTCAGGTTGCAAAACTTGCGAAAGCCAGCGCAGTCGCGAACAGGTCATAGTTAAATCACGAGCAAGCGTTTCCCGCGACGAAGCTTCGTTTCATCGTTGAAACTGCGACAAGCAACGGACTTGGGAAATTTTAATCCTTGCATAACCAACTTCGAGTCACTAAACATGCAGGAAGGTATATTGGAAAAAACGATATGGAATCGATTAACACGACGATAAATGATTCCTGGCGGTACAGACAGCAGATTTCAAGATAATTTCATCCTACGAAGTTCTACTTTTAATTCCTAATTTTTAAAATATAATCAATCGTATCGAACACAACGAATTCATTTCTCTTTCAGCGATTATACATTTCCTGCTATTTGGTTCCAAAAGGATGCAAAAGTCAACCAATATTTATAACAACTCAGTATCGTGTTCGTGTTACAAACTATTTTCAAATACTTGATTTCAGATATTTGAAATCTCCAAATGCATAAGTATCGACTAAATTAACCCTTTGTGCTCGAGAGGTGACTGTTGTTAGTCGTCTAAAGATAACTAATTTCAGATAGTTTCAAATTCAAAACATTTACCAACATTCGCCTATATTAAACGTCGTTTAGTTTAATTAATTGATACACTAAAAGTTACATACACGACTATTTAACCTTCGAGTCTGACTAATAAACAAACTGACTAAAGTCTGAAAATTTGCGAAACTATCATTTAGTGACTAACGATCACCTCTCGAACGCAAAGAGTTAATATCGAGTACGTCATCGTACGGTTTGAGTTTGAAACTCAACCATCAAAAATTCCGCTACCAAAATTGTCACGATTTCACGTCCGCCTTTCATGAAGTTCCAGAATGTCAGCCGTCGCGAGAGTGTTAATCCATGAGACGGTCGATCGTAGAGATCGGTATACGTGTATTATTTACGACAGAGGATGGCGCGCAGGCGAATTGATTGTTGAAAAAAAGCCGGCAAACAATTTCTTGTTTACAAAGGGATCGCTATTCTACTGTGAAGACACTTTGAAACGGCCAACAATATCTGCCAGAGGAGGACGAAAATATGTTCGCAGGGGATTCTTTGAGCGTCGCAAAAATTAATTAAAATCCGTTGGCTTGTAAAACGAAAAGCACGCCCCGTCCAGGATGAAGCATAGGGATTGGCGGGGAGTGGGGGGTGGGTTAAAGGGTTGAGGGGTGAGAGGATGAGACGTGACGGATACGAGAGAGCCGACGCGACGCGTCGAGACGCCTCGTGACAAGGCTCCTCGACACGGAACAGCACCGACAATATCGGCAAGCGTCTGAAGAGGACGAGCAAGCATCTCGTAAGTGGCCTAGCAAAGGATGTCCTTTGGGAACAAATAGGAAAATGTCCGCGGATTCGTTGAATTATTGGCATATCGATCCTCCCTGCGCACGCTTCACCTGTAAACAGGCTGAAAGAAGAGGGAACAACGCGAACCTTGTACAGTCTGTGTTAGAAATTGAATAGAGAAATATTACGAAGCGAAAGTTAACCGAGAATCAACTTTCTCTTAACCCATTTGCATCATGACTTCACTTAACCCTTTCACGACAGGTGCCGCATACACAGGGTGTTAATCTACCTCTGGGCCGAAATGAAATCGGGGGTTCTAGAAGTTGAAATAAGACGAAAATCAAGGGTGACGAAATTTCGTTAAACGCTTCGTTAATTAGTTATTAGCGGTTAAAAATTGCCCAAATTAGCCAATTCACCTGCAGCGCCGTCCGTTGGACTGGTCACCCACAAGTGAACTCAGGACCGTATCGACATGTGTTATGACGCTTACCTCGTGGAGCGCAGGAAAACTTGTTTGTCACGGGTAATGCAAAATCAAAACTTCAGTCACTTTCCAAAAAGTATGAAACGAATGTTGAATGACATTAAAAATTACTCGCAAAATCCACAAGAGCATGTCAAAACTCGCCCATTGGGATTTTCGAGTAAAGAGGGTCAATGATCTTTTAAAGCAAACAGTACACAGCTCAAAAGTGAAGCACCCACACGCATTTAAATTCGCAATTGTCCCGTTCGCAGTGTCCACAAAAGGTACGCAACACACGTGCGCCAATCGGTCGTAATTTACAGCGCCGCTAAAATGTATTCCTATATACATTATTATGGTGGAACACTATTTATTTATTAGCACAGAATGTAAATTTTTTTTATCATGCTATTCCTTATAAATTAGTTAGTTTAATTTCTTGTACTCTTTGATCTTAAATTTTTGTCCGCTACTGTATTGACCAAAGGACAATGTAGAACATAATTTTATGATCTGCAGATATTGTCTTTTTACCATTTACTTTGCTTTTGATCTTATTGAATTGTATCCGAGGAACAGTATCTTGTTGATATTAATTCGCAAGTGACGCAATTTTCGCACAAACCTGTTAACTTTACGTGTAATATCTAACAATACTGTAGTAATGTGATCGAGCGGATGCGAGGCTGGAAAGGTCGGAGGAGTACTTGAGTTGGGCGATTGTCGTGTGAACGCAGAATGTTTGGGCTCGAATGTTTCTAAGGCGTGAAAGATGAGAACTTGAGAAAACAGTGCGATTGAGAAATTCTGGGTAGTCGTGACCGAATGCGTAGAGTGAGAAAGGTTAACAATTAGAATGAAAGGAAACGAGTGTTTGGAAGAATATATGACGGGGAAAATGCGAGCGCGGGGCAGAAAGTATTAGACGACGAAGGCAGAAAGTATTGAACGTAGAAAGAGTGTTGAAGAAGCGAAGTAGCCAGCGTAGAGCGAAGGACTGTGTAGTTTACGAAGCATAGGCGTAGTTTGCGAAGCATAAGCGTAGTTTGCGAAGCATAAGCGTAGTTTGTTATTTTGTGTTCGTTTGTGTCGTTTTAGTTTTATTAAATACACGTATATTTATCATTTTATTCACTCTTCTTTCTTTTCCTTTTTTTCATTTATAACCTTTCCTATAATACCAATCGAAAACCGGAATCCAACAGTGCATGACGATTGTAAAAGAGCTGTGAATAAAATGTTGCTCCTTCCTCCCCCCACCCTCACCCCCCCCCCTGTTGATGGATGTCACAACGATGAAGAACGAAATTACATCGACGATAATGCAGAACTGCAATAATACCCGAATAAAGATTCGCAATACCTGGTTGTCGATCGATCACGCGATCGCTGTAAAGTTACGGCTACTCGTATTTCTGTTCGGTTACGCGAAATATATCGGCCGGCGCAAATGAAACAGCTCGGACGTTTTCGCAACGCAAACACGTACGTGTTTCCGGCGACACGTGTTCCGGTGCTTTTATTTGCCCAACCGTTGTCCTCGCTGATAACGATGAATATACCCGTCGCACCGTTTCTGACGGCTTAGTCCGAGCACACAAAAGGTGTCGCGCGACACGAAGCGGGGACGGGAAAAAACAGAAGAAAAAAAAAAAAGGACAACTTATGGTGAGAATTAATCGAAGGGTATAGATAGCGATGGTTTTCAGGGTAATTGAGAAACGCGCGAAGCATCAGGATAAAGGCACGTGCGGTACCGCTCACAAGTTGTTAACCGTTTGAGTCCCAGCAGGTATTGAAAATACACTCGTCAAAGAATCCCAAACAGCGCAACCGCGTTTTCTCTAAATGTGTTAGATTTGGAAAAAAACATTATTATAATTTGTACCTCCTCATCTTAAGGTGTGACGGTCAGGGCAAGTTAATTTTCGAACCGACCCCCGACCCTGTGAGTGTAAGGACGGCCAGGAAACAGTAGAAAAGTAGTCGTTCAGAGGAATTCACAGAGAGCAGACCTCGAGTTGTTTTATTTAATCCAAGTACCCTTGCTGCCCATTCCTAACACTCGTACCGTTTATCGCATCTCCGCGATTTTGTTATTTCAACTTAACAAAATGAGTACGAAAAAAACCCAAGCAGCGCGACAATCTTATTTTATGTCGAGAAATACCAAGCAGCGCAATAGCGCTTGTATTTAAATTTTTATTTTGTAACGTATTATTGCATTATTATAGTACTATTCTACCTATTGTAAATTATACTCTTTTAAAGGAGCTGTGTGATGTACTCTCTTTAATAAATCTGAGCGCGCTTCGGGAATCGGTAACATCGAGAAACAGAACAAATTGGGCTGAAGGACCCGGACGGGGTTGTAAGAATTTCGACCACTGCGTTCTGCCAGTCTTGTGACAAAACTCGCTAGGTGCGGTCAAAATTGCCCTATATAAAAGTATTAATAAATTGTCAAAATACTATTTCACAAATAAGAATTCATTTCATTTAGCAATATAAAACCACATTCCCGATAAAGTAGGTACAACGATTGGGGTTCGGCACGAGGCGCAGACCAAGCCAACCCCAAGACACTTGGCCCCACTAGGTGTTTCCGAACCTTCCCAGGTACCTTGGCCGCATGGGCGCGTAAAATCCAACATAAATGTTTGCCCATCTATCGAACATGTCGTTGGTGTAAAAATGTTAACACAGAACGAATACATTAGCAAAAAAGACAGGTTCACTATTGTTTACTGTTACAAGTTTATCACCACGTGTGTATGATTATGTGAGAGAAAAACAGTCTCGATTTTCGAAATTTTTCACAATTTTGAACGAAGCAAAGACGATAAGGTGGACAAATACTTGCATATAGGCGATAGCGTACATACGTCGACGAGGAACACGGAAAATCGTTCACCGAGTCCATCCGCGAGTTGTTAATTGAATTGAAATCAGAGAGCAGCCCTTTGAAAATCTTTTGACGATGCACAGCAAGATTAAAGGAGCGAAATTTTCATCGCCAAAAAAGAGATAAACGATACCGGGGCATTAACCGGTACGCTGTGCGGAAATTGATTTAACCCTTTATGCTCGAGAAATGACTCTTAATTGTCCGGTGTTACTAACTTCAAAGACTTTCGATTGCAAAATGTTTATTAAAATTCGGTCACATTGAACTTTATTTGGTTTAGTTAAGCAATTTACTAAAACTTGCTTTTACGACTATTTTTAACTCCTTGAATTTGAAAATTTGTTACATTGTCATTTCGTGACCAACAGTCATCTCTCAAGTGCAAGGGGTTAAAATGTGGAGTCTGTATATCGATCCACCCATGCGACGATAATAACTTTGCAAATTCGTGGATTTTTTATTCCAACTGTCCTGTTCGTCGCTGTGAGCCGGCACGCTGACACCGTTGACTCTCCCACGCGAGAGAGAGAGAGAGAGAGAGAGAGAATGAAACAGAAGGGGGAGAGGGAGAGAAAGAGGGGTGAGAGAGAGAGAGAGAACAAACCGGGGGAGTACTGGGAAAACCCAAAAAAAAGGAGAAAAAACCAGTTTCAGCTAATGGACCATCGAGATGGACCATTGTGGTTAGCCATTTCGCAGATTACATCCCTCAACTCACAGGGAATTTTTCAAAAATCATAGGATATCGAAGGTTTACCGTGCAAACGAGCGAATTCGTGCGTGAAACATTGAACGATTCCGTTGAAAATTCACGAAAACTGCCAAACAAACGTGCCTCCATTGCGAGATGAAATTTCAGATGAAAATATTATGATCATTCCTTGCACAGTTGGTTTTTAACGTATTAACGACGAGCTCTGTATCTTGAAAAATTGTTTATCACAGTATCCTTCAGACGCATCAAATTCCGTTTTATTTGTATGCCAACGGGTTAACTGGTTCAATGGTTATAAAACTGCGTTAAAAAAAAAAAAGAACGAAAGTGCATTACGCACAACAGCGAAAATAAGATTGGAACAAAATCTGGACCACGACAAGGAAAACTAAAATACTCGAGATCGTACAAGATTTCTATCAACAAGCGTCAACGCGTAACATGACCAGAAAAGACAGAGACACATTGGAAAGGCTAAAAGTAGGACACCGTAGATTAACACACAAACACCTACCAAAGAATACATTAGAATACATATTTTTTTTGGAAACTTCAATTTTCATGTTTGAGTCAAATTGACTCGTTTCAGGCAAAATAAGTATATACCCAATATCCGGTAATCTAGTGTTAAATGGCGATAAATGCTCCAAACTTTTGAACCGCAGTGTACCTCCGCTTGTAACATTATTTGACGCGGGTACACACATGCGTGTGCGCCAGTTATCGATGTTCAAGTCGCTCGGGAACACAATTTTCATTTCAATTTCCGGCGAAATATTTGATCTGCAGTAATATAAATTCCCCGGGATCAATCGCCTCTCTACGGCGAAATCGCGAACGGGAATATGGTCCTTTTCATTCGCCGACCGGAATTTCGCAATTCGTAGAGCCCGCAAGATCAGAGTGTAATCGTTCATCAGAAAGAGTATTAATTAACGTAATCCGATTACGTGCTGTAACGAAGTCTCTGCCGCTTGCCGTGCAATTAACGAACGACCCAGCGATACAGGTCGCAATTTTTTCGCCATTTTCGATCTCACTTAACTGTGAAACCTCTGAACGTTCATGCTGTGGCCTAAGAGAGGATTCCTCGAATCCTTGCATTCTTTCACGCATTGATCCGAAAAAGGTCTTGTTTCTTTTAATGTATTTAAAGTCGCATCGACTTTGAGGTCATCAGTGACCCCCGCAGTGGGTTATATTTTTTCCATCAGTTTAACGTTTTTCAGGTATTGTACAACGATCGTTATGCGATTGGGTGATACTAAGGCCAAGGTTGGGTTTAACCCTTTCGATACGGGTGGGTTCTCCGTCGCAATACTCCCGCTGAACGGACCGTCGTGACGAGCCGCGATAAAACTGCACGGCTCACTACAACCTGAGCTGCTTTAACGGTGTTTTCGAAAAACAAAAATTTTTCTCAAAACAGGACATTTATAACGTCTTAACATGCATACTCCTAATTATACTTCGAGAACCGCATAACTGCATATGCTCGTTGTATGTATATTACGCGATATTTTATGGAGGGCCACTATAGTGGCCCGTAGTACCTCAGTGGCAACATATGGAAGGCCACTATAACGGCCCGTAGTAGTGAAAGGGTTAATTTGTGTTTTTGTCTTCATGTTTGGAACTTTCTGTATTCGAAAAGGCAAAATGGCCACAAAAGCGGCAAACAAGATATGCGCTGGTATAATTTTCGATCATTACAAAATTTCCTTAATGGAGAAAACTTCAATTCCTTCGACAAGATATAATAAGAAATCACGTAGAATAGTTTTTTGCTGAAAAACCTGAGAGATTCTGGAAGGATGGAATTTTCGATCGTTTGGTCCGATCATCTTCTACGGGCTATGCCTGTAGTTGTAGGTTAACACTATTCCTACCAACACTTCACGTATACCTATCCCTACCGCGACATTTCCACGTAAGAGAGACTACAAATTTTTCTTAAAAAATAAACAATGAAAAAGGAAGTAAATATTGAAAAATGTATTATACGTATATTTGAGAAAAAGTCTAAAGTTTAAAGGCGATTCAATTAGGTTGTATCTATGAAAAATTCTAATCGAAATTTCAAAAACGGTCATTTGACCGGTTGTGGTAGGAATAGTGTTAACACTTTACCGACCGGAAGCCTATTAATCGGCTTTTTACATGCTTCAGTTTGTAAGTTTTGTAATGTTCCCTTACACGATGGTGACTGTTTTGAGCAAAACTGTATACGTGTATATATATTGTATAAAGATATTAAACTATCAATTATTTGAAAAAAATCATTTTGTTCGATTCATTAATGATGCATCCACTGCAATGTGAGCCGGTCGGGAATAAGTTGATCCACGAGCGGTCGGTAAAGTGTTAAGAACGAGGCACGAGAAACGAATGAAAAACGGGACGAGGATCTCGCAAAACTCGCTACGTGCTGTCCCACGATTCAGGCTAATCCGATTCATTTCACCTTTCAGAAGTTGGCCGCTGATACCGCGGGTAATTCTGTTAAGAAGTTGGCGGCCGTGTTTGTGTGTCGGCACAAAAGCTCGACGAGTCGCGCGTGTTTACAGAGGGCCAGCAGCTTCTCCCCCCTGGGTAATTAATCCCAATTTCCCCGGCCGCGAGATACCGTCCCGACACCGCGTTCGCTCGACGCAGGCGTATTTACAAACGTCGACGGGGCTCGATGCTGTTACAACGTCGGCTAGAACGGTGACGAGGAACGCGGCCTGAAAAAGATGCCCGCCATGCAGACGCATACATTAGCGGGGCCGCCGCAGAAGCGTCCACGCGAAACTGTAACCACCGTGGCTCCTTTTTTGCCGGTGGAATGCAAATTGCGGGCTGGATGCGGTCCCGGGGCTACACGTTCCCATTTACGCGTAAAAACGCGTCTATTCTCATTCGCGTTTCCAACGCGCGACGAAAAGAGGGGGATGCAGTCCCGAATGTATCGTTAAAAATTTGGAATCCCACCATTATTCATTCGGGACGCGCAAAAGAACGGAACTTGGTGCTTGGTCGATCAGTCTCTTATAGGAAAGATTATAAATGAAGAAAGGAAAAGAAAGAAAAGTGAATAAAATAATAAATATTTGCGTGTATTTGATAAAACTAAACCGACACAAACCAGCACAAAATAACAAACTACGCTTATGCTTCGTAAACTACACAGTTCTTTGCTCTACGCTAACTCCTTAGCTTCTGACTTTTTCAATTCTTGATCGAGTGGAACCCGAAAAGACAAAACACTTGGCCTCACTCTACCGATCTCTTCGCACACACACGCGTGCACACACATTCACGCCCAGACACACACCAAACGTACCATCTTACAATACTAACCCTCAAATCTATACATTAACATCTTTTATTTAAGAGTATTCCTTTCGAAATTCTTCCTGAAGAGTTTAAGATGCGACATCGAAGTTGATATAGGGTAGAATTCCCTGGTTTTCCTGTTTTTCCCTACAGCAATCCTTTTTTCTTGATGAAATGTCTCGATGTTTCGAATATGTACGAATGAAAAATTTTCATCTCCCAAATCAATCGCATTGGACAAGAATTTGCAACGAAGGTGGATAATATCTACGGATCCTATATAATTCGAGTAATTGCTTGAAAAATAAATGGAATCGCAGAAAAATATTGTAGTGTCGTAGTTTTAGAGACCTGAAAAGTGAAAGTGTGAGTCGACCGGACGAAGCCGGGCCCATCGGAAAAGATCATCGGCGACAGACAATTCATCGATGGGTCGGCAATGTTTAGCGAAGTGGGAAGAGGAATAGGCTTATAAGGGTTTCCTCGAAAAAGAAAAGGGACCAGCGTTGAATAGAAAACCGAGTTGTAGAATCGTAAAAAGAGTTGGGTATTAAACATAGAGTCGTGTCCCAGAGTTGAATTAGAATTTACTGTATACTGTATATTTTTGCCAATATTCATATTAATAGTAACAAATAATTTTAAAAACCTTTATTCTACAATATTGATACTTTATATTATGTTAGTTCAGAAATTATGACATTTTGTGAGAAAAATGTCATTTAACCACTTCTTTTATATGTGGGAGTTATATAAAGATCTCAGGATTAAACATAGAGCCCACGTGCCAGAGTTGAATTAGAAGTTTCTGTATACTGTATATTTTTGCCAATATTCATATTAATAGTAACAAATAATTTTAAGAACCTTTATTCTACAATATTGATACTTTATATTATGTTAGTTCAGAAATTATGACATTTTGTGAGAAAAATGTCATTTAACCACTTCTTTTATATGTGGGAGTTATATAAAGATCTCAGGATTAAACATAGAGCCCACGTGCCAGAGTTGAATTAGAAGTTTCTGTATACTGTATATTTTTGCCATTATTCATATTAATAGTAACAAATAATTTTAAAAACCTTTATTCTACAATATTGATACTTTATATTATGTTAGTTCAGAAATTATGACATTTTGTGAGAAAAATCTCATTTAACCACAGTTTTTTATATGTGAGAGTTATATAAAGATCTCAGGATTAAACATAGAGCCCACATGCCAGAGTTGAATTAGAATTTTCTGTATACTGTATATTTTTGCCATTATTCATATTAATAATAATAAATAATCTTAAGAACCTTTTTTCTACAACATTGCCATTTATCGCATTCGTGCACTGATTAACCATTCCTCGAAGGGAAACCTCTCCAAATCTGTGGAGTCACAGACGGACCGAAGGTACATAAATTTGTAACACACACGCGTACGGCCATTCAACGCGGAAAAAGAATCTCGTTTATTCAAGGGAAAAAGGGCCGGGTTACCGGGAAACGTCTTCAACCTCGTGTTCTGTTACATAAATTCAGAGTTCGCTACGTATTCAAGGCGGCACGGCAACACTTCGAATTCCGTAACGCATTTCGTATTATTCGCACGTTTACGAGCATGACTTACTCGTGTAACGTTGTTGTGCGTCGACGAGAAAATGGATAACGGGACAGGTCAGAAAAAAACCGAGATGTGTTCTCTCTACCCTATTTGTTTCATCACGCGGTGCTGTAATATATGTATTATGATCGACGCAAACGAACCACCTTTTGCCGCGTGATCTCACGTTATATATCTATTTTCATTTTTTTACTATTGTAGAAATGCGTTTGAGTGAATGGGATCGAGTGGATGCGAATTTAGGAAAATCTGAAGAGTGCTTGGGTTGAGTATTAGACTGAGCAACTTTAACCAAACTTCACCAACTTTGTCATGAGATTAACAAAACGCAGTGATCGAAATTCTTACAACCCCGTCCGAGTCCTTTGATTGATTTGATTGATTTGATTATGTGTCGAAATATTGTTTGTTCTTTAAATTTTTCATATTTTTTATTGTTAACTTATTATTTTATGAAACACTATTATATGTATATTCTTATACTAGCTGATGGCGGTGCAACGTACATGCGTCTAAAAGTTTGAGCGCATTTTGGCAAATTGTAAACGCGCTCTCAGTTGTCTGTATCGGTCAAATGCACTGGGTTTTTCCGACAGGAAATCGGAAGAGCGCGAAAGCGGTTCGTGATACGCAAACGGTTAACGTTTTCCAACTTTCTAAAATGCCAGATTGGTTGCCAGTGGCTTGGGTTCTTAGAAAAACCCCTTGAGAAAGTACGTTAAAAGAAAGCTGGTTTATGGTTAATTTTTGCTCCGTAGTATTTCTATATTCAATTTCTAACATAAATAAATTACGAGCTCCAGAGAAGTGCCTCCATATCCTCGAGTTCAACAATTTCAAGCTTCCCGAGGGTTTCAATCGAAGCTTGGACCTAGGATCACGTCGAATCGATCCGAGCCCGTTGGAAGTAACTCGCTGCGTGCAATTAGGGGAAAAAACGCGGGCCATTTGTTCGCTCGTTTATTCCCAGCTTCTCAGAAACGGGCTTGGCCGAGCTCGCGGCGACCTCGTCGAGCCAACGTAGGTACCAAGCGGGGTAAACAATAACGATATTGTTCGCTTTCAATTCCCGCGGACCCACCGCGTACAATCTCCGCAGCTTGGGCATTGTCTCGTTAATTAAACGGATAAGCCGTCGGGACTACGAGAGGACGTCGCGTCGAGTCGCGTCGCCGATCACGCCGAACTTGACGCGAGCGAAACTCGCCGCCCAGAGCGTCGGAAACATTTGACGGGGTTGACGGACGTAGCAGACGATAACGAAGTTGCTACGTTCGAGTGACGTCGGGGGTGAGAGAACGGGCGTCGAGACGCGACGATGGCGGGGAGAGACGGAATGCGAAAGAAGAATAATGGGCGCAACAGACAAAAGAGCGTCACGATGAAACGCGAGCTGAACGATGGAAAAGAGCCGAACGATTTTCGGCCGTCGTTGAAAGGACAACGATCAAGAAGATAGTCAAGAATTTGGATTGTTTCAAACGGACGCTCTGTTTCGTAGGGAACGACAATTGTATACCTATGGGGGGGAGGGGTTGAAAAGATGTTCTTAGGGGAACGAAACGAATTGTGTTACAGGAGAATAGGTAAATGAGAGAACCGTTTTTAGGGAAAAGTCGAAGAGAGCGTATTATCTTTGGAAGAAAGAGGAAAAAGAGGGGGAAGAAGTTTGTCGTTTTAATCGTTCGGGACACTTGTGAGTTGGGGCTCGCTTCAAGGATTCGGTCAAGTATTGTTCTCTGAATTTTTGGAGAATCTGGTGTACAATTGAGTTCTTAGAATAACATTTAATTGGTAATTTTTCTTTCATTGACTGCAACTCATCCTGAAAACAGTAAGACAGTCTTCATGTCGAAGAACATTCAAGGTTGCTAGCCTTCAACGATGAATTTCTCCGCGTAATCAGTTTTTAGAAAGACAGATAAGAAATAAGATTGCTTAAATAGTACATAAAAGATTTGGTAACCTCTTGTTTATGTTACTATCAAAATTTACGTCAAACGATGAGTTGTGCTTAACGAATTAAGAGTTAAAATCACGTGAATGCGAACGATCATTCGTGAACTGATGATCGACAAATTGAACGATTACGAAAACGATCGAGGAGAGAAGATTGAGAAGAATAACAGCGACGTTGCAGTGAAAATGTTTGTCCAAGCGAACCCGTTGTGAAATATGCGCAAGATTCACGATACGGGAAGACAGAGAGGCGGAAGCTTTGCATTCCTCGCGTGCCGGTTTCCACGACAAACACGTGTCTCTCTGCTCGAACTGCTCTATTTCCGTCGAGAACACGTCGTTGTGTTTAATCCCGGGAGATTCGATGTCAGAAGAAGAAAGAAAACGCTGTGAAAAGCACACGCTCCGAGGGACGAACGGACGGAAAAATTGAGCTTCGACGTCGGAGAGATTCGATGAAACGCAAAAAAAAAAAAAAAGAAAAACAGAAACAGACGAGAACGAAGCGTGAAAATTCAGAAACGTGCAACTGGAAACGACGCGTCGCAGTGTCGCACGAGTAACAGCGACCGGAAGCAGAAGGCTCGATGGTGGCCGACGATTTCATCAGAATTCTTCCACGGGCCAGCGAAACGTTCTGGCGGGTGAGCGACGTTAAGCCCCGGTAGCCCCGAAATATTCGCGCTGCAAGTCTGGCGCTGGAAAAGATGAAGCAGCGGCGGCGAAATTACCGGCGTGAAAGAGGAATGTTTATGAAACAGCGAAAGAAACGTTAATGTTAGCGAATATCCAGCTAGGATTATTTCTCCATTTCCGTCATGGCTCTGGCAGGTCAGATTATATTTTTCCGCGAGGATCGTTTATTTTGAAAGCGGTTCAAGCCAATTTCTCAAAACTTTATTTCGCTTCTTTAATCTCTGAATTGTAATAACAGTTACAATAATTCTATGTTATCCTTCATTGGAAATGGGGTTTTATATTGCTTAAATAAAATACACTCTTATTTGAGATATTATAATAGTTTATTATGTAGCACGAGGAAGGACAATTGTGATCGAACCTTTCGAGCTTTGTCATGAGACTAGCAAAACGCAGTGGTCGAAATTCCTACAACCTCGTCCGGGTCCTTGAGTCCCTTTGTTTTGTTTCTTAACTTTCTAAAATGCCAGAATACTCTTGGTCGAAATGCACTAAGTGCACAACACTAGTAATTGTGTTGCAGTGAGTGGAAGATCGAAAAACAAACCGATACGAATGCTGAATATTCCAGGGAGTCAGAATAACTACTGCCAATTAGAGAATAGTAACAAATTGCCACAAAGAGAGACAACACTATAGTAAATTTTTCCAAACACATATGTATGCATTGATAGCATTCAAAGGGTTAAATATCTCGATTTTGGGGACAAACGAAGCCACTAAATCTACTCGGACCCAGAGTCCGCCGTTCGATTACTGAAGATTATCTTAATTACTAATAATCTAACTTTGAGTGCTGAATACTTTAGCTCGAAATGCTTTGAGTGGATATTATTATTGTTACTCATACACTAGTAATCGTGTTGCAGTGAGTGGAAGATCGAAAAACAAACGCATACGAATGCTGAATATTGCAAGGAGTCAGAATAACTACTGCCAATTAGAGAATAGTAACAAATTGCCACAAAGAGAGACAACACTATAGTAAATTTTTCCAAACACATATGTATGCATTGATAGCATTCAAAGGGTTAAATATCTCGATTTTGGGGACAAACGAAGCCACTAAATCTACTCGGACCCAGAGTCCGCCGTTCGATTACTGAAGATTATCTTAATTACTAATAATCTGACTTTGAGTGCTGAATACCCTACATCGAAATGCTTTGAGTGGATATTATTATTGTTACTCATACACTAGTAATCGTGTTGCAGTGAGTGGAAGATCGAAAAACAAACGGATACGAATGCTGAATGTTCCAAGGAGTCAGAATAACTACTGCCAATTAGAGAATAGTAACAAATTGCCACAAAGAGAGACAACACTATAGTAAATTTTGCCAGACGCATATGTATGCATTGATAGCATTCAAAGGGTTAAATATCTCGATTTTGGGGACAAACGAAGCCACTAAATCTACTCGGACCCAGAGTCCGCCGTTCGATTGCTGAAGACGATCCATCATTCGAAAGTTAATAAATCGACATAAATTCAACCGCGATGCAAATTACCGAAGGCGATATCCTCTTGAACACGTTTGGAACCCTTCACCAAAGCTAAAAGTTCCCGCTTAAAGGGCGAATTATCGCGAGCCACGGTATCGCATGACGAGAGGAGATATTAAATTTCATACGCACAAAGGACTATCGCGCAGGGCCAAGTAAAGCCATTTAATTAAACGTGCCTTTCATCCAGCACGATTTCACTGTCTTTTCACTTGCAGTTTATACGTTCGCTCCCGTTCGTTCTTCGTGAAACAGAAAACAGTGGCATTAAATCAGTAACGAGTCTATGGTAAAAGGTTGGCTGTCCAAACGTCGCTTAATATGAGTTTATTAAAGACGAAATAATAATTGAGGTCGAATATTTGTTGTTTACAACTGTCATGTATGAAAGTTTCGTAAGAATCGTTGCATTATCCGGAAAAATCGTATACCGATAAATATTCGTCTCGTTGTAAAATATTATGCGACACACGGGTGATAAAATAATGTACACGGAGTATGTAGAAAAATGTAAGAACTGTGATTGAAACAACAGGTGAAATCAAATTGTTGACACATAATACAATTAACACGTTAACGATTAATAAAGATCCTCGTTAAAATTTGAAATGATCATAACGCAACGGAAAGAATAATATAACCGTAACATTTCTTTATCAAAAACCGTTCGAACCAAAAGAATTTTGCATGCTAGCATTAAAAAATCATTGCTTGTTGTTCTGTAACTTACTTTTTGTTCCGTAACGACAAGTTTAAACAGATTATAGGCAGAATATAATAAAACTGCGGTACTATTTTTAACACAGTTTAATCCTTACTTTAATTGTAACTTCAACTTATAAGACGGAGGATTGCTAAATATAAACTACATTTGAGATTTTAATTTTTTACACTTGATATTGTGTCAAGATAGTAGATAACTGACGGTAACATATGTATATGGTCACCGGAAACTAACCGTAAGTCAAAGTGTTTCGCTATACTACTGACGCGAAGGTGCAAGTAGTACGACTCGAAGATTTCGCGGACTTGAGAAAAGTGACCCGCTTACTTGTATCGCGTTGCTTTTTTCCTCGCATCTCTGCTTCTTCTGGACGAAGCAGAAGGGGACGGAGTAGAATAGCAACCGAAAAAAAGGCAAATAAAAGGCGGATGTCCCGAGGGAGGGCCGCCGACACCGTCAAACCTCCGATCAATTTTTCACTTACCACAATTTTTGCGTCACACACAATTTTCCGACCTTCTATTCGTCGTATCGAGGCTACCACCAGGGAAGATCTCATCGATCCTAAAGCTGTTCCGCTCGTCCCTCCTCCGCCTATCCACGATCTATCCCGAACATACGCAACGCAAAAGGAATCGGAATAATTTCGCGACGATTCGGGAGAAGCGCAAGCGAAATAAACGTCTTCGCGGGCTCGAATACGATATTAAACGGGAGAACGATGCGTCTCGAATGGTCAATTACCCCTGAATCGCAGTGTGCCTCGAATTTCACGGCGGAAGTGACGAACGGAAGCCCGTCTAAGACGACTTTCGCTCGCCTGGGCAGCGAGCATCCCCTTGAAACGCTGTTAAATAACTCGATTGTCCGACTGTCCGCGGCAAATGGAAATCAGAAGGTGTCTATCTCGTCCGCGAGACGAGGGAGAGTCGCGAGTTGGCGGGCATGGCTCGCGAGAAATTAATTTATAAGCGAAATGGTCGCCGTAATTGGACATCAAAATGTCCATTAAAGCCCTCTCTGTGCATTCATAACGCAATTTTCCATGCTTTTACGAGACGCCTGCCTCCCGCACTCCTTCTCGATCCTGCGCCGCCTCCCTTTTTGCGTGAACACCGGCGAAGATTATTAGCCGTCCATAGTGTGACGGCGGAAACGCGCCGCTAATAGACACTAAATGCGTTTAACTAATAGTTACGTGATCCTTCTCGCCGTGGTAGACTGCGCCGCGCCGGCTGGAAGAGAATCTTCATTAACGTTCCTCGATTCCATTAAAATGGGATAGCGCCGCCTAAAGGATCACTCATTTATCGCTGCGAGAACTAATACCTAATAACCCGGCAAGATGGTACGCGCGGAGCAAGGGGGGGGGGGGGGGGGGGGGGAGGATTCGTTGGCGCGTTTCGCGTTTTAATGGAAAATTTATCACGTTGTCCGAGCGGAGGGAAGGAAACGATGAATTATCGTTAACCGACCGGGATAGTTATTCATCCGACGTCAGAAGCGATTCCCCGTCGTTCGATCGACCCCGAACATTTTCAGCTTGCTCGACACTTTCCGAGGACGCTCGTGGGAAAGGATTTGTATCGGAATCACGGCGGTGTGACCCGCGAGAACGATCTTTGATTTCCGGGAACGATCGTTAGGCGGCTCGATTGCAAAAAAGATTCTTCCCCCGGGAGACATTCAGAGTGATTTAACCGCGCTGGCGCCAGAGTAAAGGGTTGCGAATCGTTGCCGGTCCGAGTGTTATCGGTAAATCGATGCGTATACAGAGGGAACGAGACGGAATCCCGTCGAGAATACGGCCCTGCGAATGGCAAACCAGGCCGCCCGTTTCAATTTGGATACATTCGGGCAACGCGTCGCAGCCGGTGTGGCAATCCAATAAAAGTCGCGGCGAGAGGGGGAGAGAAAGGCGAAACACAGGACGGAAGTCGAGAATAACAAATAAGCGTGTTGTTACGTACTCAATTAGGCTTTTAGATTTAGTGATATTCTTTTGAAAACAATATTATATACTGTCGGACGCATAAGTGTTCGTCCACATATCGTGCTTGAGATGTGTAATAATAAACAAAGACACATACGAGCAATTTGGATCAATGATTTCTACTAATATTAATTTATTCTGTATTAATAAAGATTAACTTTTGTATGTTTCATTTAAATTTTATATTGCTATGTATCTTTTCTCCTTTACCTATACACTATATCGAATAAGATGCGTGGACGAATACTGTGTTTGCGATTCAACTACCCTAGCTAAGGGTACACCTGCATCGTTCACGCGTAATTGATAAAAGGGAAGCGCTGACCAGGCCCTCTTCCTACAGTATTTTAAACTGTTGTGAGGGGCTAGAGTCTAGCTACAACCTTTTGCACAAATATCGTGCGATTTCTGGAAAATAAAACATAAGCATTAACCGGTAAATTCTGTCGTTCAATCAATTTGAAATTTGGGACAACTCGCAATATCAACCTCTTCGTTAAGAGCAAACTTTTGCTGCGCAAAGCGAATTATTAAAAACGAGAAGATTTTGAAAGTGATACATTTATCTTGCGTCTACACCGACCATAAACACGTGTATTGCACAGTATTCAGTTGGTCGCCGAGACAGCACAGGTGTAAAGGGAGCAATCTGTTAGTTTCGTCTGTCTCCATTGTTGACGCTAATTTACTGACATAGCTAATGCTTTAACACTAGAATTACCGACAATTAAAGTGTACTTATTTGCATGGAACAGATCAAAGTGAAAATTACATGAAAAAATACCAAATACCAAGAAAACAAATCTTTATTCATACCTTCTACAGAAAATTGTAGTAAATTCTGGAAGCTTTGTCACACTGAATTTATGGGATCACTATGAATAATTCACCAATTGGTATTGGCATAGCTCGAAGTATTGGGTTGGAGGGAAAGTTCTGTCGTATTTTAAATAGACAGGTCATTTTTCTTGTAAATAAAAAAAAACATCTGGCTAGTGAGTCATTGGGAATTTTTTCTTTGGGTCTTTTTACCTGCTGTATAATATAAAAGGAGTTCTTTTTTACCGTTCATCATTTACTTGTGATATTTAAAGTGAAAAACACGTCAGCAGATAAAGTGCATTTACGACACTGCATTTTGTATGAATTCCAAAAAGGAAGCAACGCATCGGTTGCATGTAAAAATTTATGTGTGGTATTTGGAAAAGATATTGTAAATGTTCGTACTTATCAAAGATGGTTTAGCAAATTTCGTTCCGGGGATCTGAGCCTCCAAGAAAGTGATCGATCTGGACGACCATCCAAGATCGATAATGATGTTTTGCGATCCATGTTGGAAAGCAATCCACATTTAACAAGTCGAGAAATTGCAGAAGAGTTTGGCATTCATCGTACAACTGTTGGAGATCACATTAAATCTCTTGGGTTTGTGTTAAACCAAAATGTTTGGGTTCCACATGAATTAACGGAAACGGAAAATACGACAGAACTTTCCCTCCAACCCAATAGATGATCGGACCAATCGTACTAAAAACAAGTCTTGCGAATGTCTCGAAAGCTGCGCGACCTTGTTTACATTTTCAGCCAAAAATTCTCGAACGTAAATCGTAGGTTAAGGGGTTAAAAGGTTAAGCTTCGCGTTCACGCCTGCCTGCGACGTTCGAGCGAGGAGCGCAAACATGGCCGAGACAGAGGAAACTCTCGCGAAAACATGTTCAAGCGGCCGAAAAATTGGTAGACAAAGATCGGGTTCCGTATCAAACACGCGTAGGTAACGTGAAAATTTCCATTTCCTTTGATTCGATCCTGTCACCGTGAAACGCCTTCGTTTTGCCACGCGAAATCGTGCCGCGGAATTCAGACCTACTCCGCCTCCGTCGCTGAGATCTGACTTCACCGCACGAGAACACGACTCGAGCCTCCGCGTGATCGATCACGATACGTGATCCGCTTTGAGTACCCAACCCCTCCCGACGTTACCACGACGGCACACGGATAATTGCAGGCATTAGAGAGCTGGATCGAAACGAGTATCATACGGTGGCTCGCGGAATACCGCAGGCTCGATTAATTAAATCTCGATCAGGAGGAATTACGTTCCAGTACTGCGGAACGATTTTTCAGCCGCCGTTAAAACGAGATTTGGCAAACAAATTAAATGAAGTATTTTGCATGTAATTGTTCAAATTATATATCGTTGTATTGGATTGGATGTTGGATTCGAAGTAATTCGGTGAATCTAATTCGGACCGATTAAATGGTTTTAGCTCGTTCGAGCAAACAATTATAGATCTTTTTTGAATTATTATAGGATCGCATGTTGAATAATGTCTGTAGGAATGTGATCGAGTGGATACGAGTTTGGGAAAATGTGAAGAGCGTTTGAGTTGAGCGACAGCCGTGTGAACGTAGAATGTTTGGACTCGAGTGTTTCTAAGACGCGAACGATGAGCACTCGAGAAAATTGAGCGACTGAAGAATTTTGGGTGAACATGACCGAATGCATCAAGTGAGAAAGATTAACAATTAGAAAGAAAGGAAATGAGTGTGAGAAAAATACGAGCACGTGGCAGAAAGATTCTGATTCTGAAGGACGTAAGAACGTCGTAGTTGCTAAGTTGTAAAGTCGTTTAAGTGGTTATCATTAAACTATATTAAATATATATCTTATTAATTTTTAATTTTAATCGCTTCACTTTATTTCATTCTGACCTGAGCCCTATCATCTCACTCTACTAAATTAAATAAAAGTAGAATTTTCCTGTATACCTAACTCATCGCTATAAAACCACTGTCAAATAAAATTGGTCTCTATATTATTCCGCAATCGATTAAACGTTTCCAGAAGTAATATCTGGAAATCATTGTATCGGTTATGCAACACGCGTAACAAGAAAGACAAATGCCACGATACCCCGTGCACACGGCTTCGCTCGCGTGATATACGAGTAATTAAAAGTAACACGGGCTGTAACGTCCGTTATTCTATTTGAATTCGCAAACAAACATTCTTCGAAAATGATTTATTCCGTTTGTTCGCCAATGCCTGCAGTAAAGCTAATACGAGTTAATCAAACGCGGGAAAATACGGGGAAAAATTTCGTTCCACGCGCACGGCGTTGGAAATTAATCAATTTTTTTCAGTCCAGAAGTTTATTGTCCACGTTTAAACGGAGATTGATATCCATACAGGCGTGCATCGTTTTGCCGTGAAAAGTGAAAAAAAGGGATTCAGCCGGATACGCCGCCGCTATCGGCGAAATAGAGCGATACCGGATTATCGGGGAGGGACTTCCATCGAGCATCGTGATCTTGCGGCGGACTGATTGATTAGAAGATTACCATTTCCTCCCTGCAAAAACTTGGGGACCAACGTAATAAATCACGTGCCGAATGAAATCGATCGGCTCCGCGATTTCAGTTTTTTGTGACGCGTCGAAAAAAATATCGACCATTTATACAGTGCGTAACAAAAAGATAGATCCATTTGCATTTTCATTCTTAACTTCCACGCTGTGTATTTTATTTGACCGAAACTTATCTCAATATTTAATAAAAACGCTGGGAAACATTGGTGTCGAATTTATCTTTGGTACGGCTTCTAATTTTTGCGCAGTGAACATTTTTGGGGTTTTACTCAATCTTTAACTGTAACAAAGTGATAGATCCATTACGTACAATAGTACATTTGTGATAATAATTAAATATAGTCGATTTGTGACAACTTATATATTGTATTATATTACGTTTATTCCATTATATGTCAGGTTATACCTCCGTTATTTTGAACTATATCAAGAAGCGAACAGTTACAGTAACGGGCAAAAGTTTAAGACCAAAGGGTCAAAGGAAATAAATTAATTAATTAATGAGAAATAGCAGTATAAATTAAATTTGCATTCTATGCTGATCAATAAATAGTGTATTACCATATTGACGATAAAAATGAATGTGCAGGCAATATTTGCAGACTATAAAACACTGTGTTCTGCATTGTCCTGTCGTCTTAAACCTTTGTCCGCTGCTGTATATCGTCTGATATTGTGCTATTGTTAGAAACTGAGTTTTCATTTTCAGCAGCAGATTGGACTTTATTACAATCAACTTTTATAATAAACTGAAAACTCACGGCACGTGGTCGAATCGAGAAGTGGGGAGAAATCTGAGAGAGGAATGGAGGAAATGAACAGGGAGTGGGGTACGCTCTTCGTTCGGAAATATTTTCCAACCTTTCGTCGTTTCGTTCCGTCGGAACGAAAATTATCCGCGAGATCGTGGAGGAGTTGATGGGGAGGACAGGGGAGAGGATAGCAATTCCACGGCAATCTGCAACGATCGAGATGGAGTATCGCGCGAGATATTGGCAAAAAATAGGCTCTCCGCGAGGTAACAATGTTCGATGGTTGATGAGCTCATCAGGGGCGAAGTTTATTAGCCGGGAATAAGAACAATATAGAGTCCAGGGCTGCTTCCGTTCACGAGCCCCCGCCCCCAGGGGAGGAGGTCCTTAATCGAAGGATAAGAGAAAGAAACCGGCTCCCGCTCGCCGCGGCCACTTGACGCGAAATAATTGGCCCACTTTCTCATCCTCCCTGCCCCTACTCGTTCCCTTTTTATTTCCCTTTATTCTGTAATAACAGGGAATGATAGCGGCTTTCATTCGAAAACGTAAAATCCCCAACGGGAACGGGCGAACGATATTTTCGCGAACAGTAATTTGCCTTTTAAAAGATAAGAACGGGGGGGGATTCGTTCTCCGTTTCCCCGGGACGATTCACGAGAAGGGTTCTCGTGGTTCTGGAAGCTCATTCTCGCTGAATACAGCGTGTAATTAAAAATATCTCGCGACTCGAAGCATCGCGGGTGTCTCGTTTAAAACGAGAACGACGGACGAGCACGAAAGAACTCGCCGAACGAATCTGGTGTGGACGGCAGCACGTGTTTGTTCGTACTCGAATGTGTTCGATTGCTTGTCGGTAAATCAGAAGAAAATTAATGATCGAGCGAATTCTGCTCGCTTCTGTCTGGAGTTTAGCACAGAGTGATCTTCCAACCAATTAACGCTTTGACTGCCGCAGTGGTCATTGGTGACGGGAGCGCTTCAACTACTTACAATTGTAAGAATTGAATAAAAATTGACAGTTAGTGCATTTTGAATATTATCGCTAATTACAGGATACTTTAAAGTAAGAAGTGCCAAGTTGAACAATTAAAAATTTTTATTAGAATATCGAAAGTAAAAGATTAATTTCTATGAAATATTACATCTAGCTAACAGTTGAATAAAGATTAGCGCGTTTTGAATATTACCACTAATTTGAGGATACTTTGAAGTAAAATGTGCGCCATTGAAGAATTAAAAATTTTTATTAGAACATCAAAGATAAAAAATTAATTTCTATAAAATATAGCATCTAGCGGAGTACTCCTATGGCGACCTAAGCTTCAATTACACACAATTGTAAGAGTTGAATAAAAATTGACAATTAGTGCAGTTTGAATATTATCGCTAATTACAGGATACTTTAAAGTAAGAAGTGCCAAGTTGAACAATTAAAAATTTTTATTAGAATATCGAAAGTAAAAGATTAATTTCTATGAAATATTGCATCTAGCTAACAGTTGAATAAAAATTGACAGTTAGTGTATTTTGAATATTACCACGAATTAGAGGATACTTTAAAATAAAATGTGCCCCACTGAAGAATTAAAAATTTTTATTAGAACATCAAAGATAGAAAATTAATTTCTATGAAATATTGCATCTAACAATCGACTCCCATGGCATCCTGGGCGAAACATATGATGTCAATGTGTCAATCAAAGAGTTAATAAAAATAATGTGAAATACCATCGAACATATTCGGATGTTATTAACGAGCATACACGATCATTCGTCAAAAATGTTGGTGTTCATCTTGGTTTGGACATATCTAAAGGGGATCGCGGACGATGCTCCCAGCCAGCTTACGATTCAAGAGATATGGACCGGTTTTCAGTCTTTACAAGCGTGGAACGAAAAGCGGTTTCTTTCATTTTCTTGTTTTTCGAATCGCTGCAACCAACTTCGGGTAACACTTATAAGATCGCTCTGAGCGATACGTTGAAACGCAGTCGGAAGAAAAATATTGGGATAAACCAACGGTGAACCAACAAACCCGTGTTCAACGGAGCGAGAAGCCCACGCGTACGCGACCAAGCCATAAAATTCGATCCGTGAACTTGTATTCCCGTTGAAAATTGTACAAACCACGCGAAGACGAGAAACTGGATAGAGGAAACAAGGAAACCTCGAATTATCCGATTTGTAAATATCATCTTTTGGATTATCTTCACAATTATGCATACTCGTTAGAGAAAATTCGCTTGCAGGCCTAAATTTTTTCTGATAACCAAGAAATCTCTTCTTGCAATATATTAGGTCTTTTGAGAAGTTTAAAATGACAGTAAATCTAAAGCACCACTGCATAATCATTGACGTTACCTACATACACGTTACCGTGTTGCCCACTTTGCCTGCTCTCAGGCGTAAAATAGCCCGTTTTTATAATTGCTTATAAGTAATAAACAAAGCGTCAAACGCAATACTGTTACTCTTTATTTTCGTCTTAGAATGCTGCATAGAGTTACTCCTTAGTAGCTATTGACGTTACCTACCGTGTTGCTCCGTTTGCCTGCTCTCAGGCGTAAAATAGCCCGTTCTTTAATTGCTTATAACTAATAAACAAAGCGTCAAACGCGATATTGTTACCCTTGATTTTCGTCTTAGAATGTTGCATAGAGTTACCCCTTAGTAGTAATTGACGTTACCTACCGTGTTGCCCACTTTGCCTGCTCTCAGGCGTAAAATATCCCGTTCTTTAATTGTTTATAACTAATAAACAAAGCGTCAAATGCGATATTGTTACCCTTGATTTTCGTCTTACAATGTTGCATAAAGTTACTCCTTAGTAGTCATTGACGTTACCTATCGTGTTGCTCCGTTTGCCTGCTCTCAGGCGTAAAATAGCCCGTTCTTTAATTGCTTATAACTAATAAACAAAGCGTCAAACGCGATATTGTTACCCTTGATTTTCGTCTTAGAATGTTGCATAGAGTTACCCCTTAGTAGCTATTGACGTTACCTACCGTGTTGCTCATTTTGCCTGCTCTCAGGCGTAAAATAGCCCGTTCTTTAATTGCTTATAACTAATAAACAAAGCGTCAAACGCGATATTGTTACCCTTGATTTTCATCTTAAAATGTTGCGTAGAATCACCCCTTCAATTTTCTCCCAGCTTCGTCCGAACACCCTGTAAATCTGAGAGTCTATAACCAGTTAGAGCTACGCTCGCTAGTGTATCTCTCGTCACGAGTACGTAACTCTCAAACTATTCGGATACAGCCATCACGGAGAACGAAGAGCGATGCGCGAGTGCATCGACAGGATAGCAAGCCATCTTCAGAGATATCTAGTCATCCGACGCCGTATTTTGATACGAGGAGGCGACACGTTACAGCCAAGTTGAGCCACATCGGGGGTAAAGTGTGCACGAGGAAGATGTATAGAACAGCCGGAAAACACGAGCGTGCGTCGCAGTAGTGGAACGAGAGAGAAGAACATCGCTTCGAATGGATAGACGAAGAGGAGACGTTGCGAAAGAGTACATAGAGACGAAGCTCTATGAGATTATCAAAGCGGAGTAAAGTGCCGAGGAAAGATGTCTCAAATATTATTTTAAGCAACAGATGTTTCACTACTCGTTGTGTTTAAATAACATGATATTTTAAACAGCAAGTAAATTCTTGTCACGTGAAATGCTTTTATTTTGCAAACCTGAAATGAAACGCATAGTGTAATTTCACGTTTCAGATACATATCTCGAAACTCGTTCACGTTAATGAAAATGAACGAAAGCAAAGGATACTGTTGCAATGCAAAAAAAAAAAATCGGACGAAGTAAATATTATTTTTCGTTTAAACGCAACCACTCGCATTTAACAAGGCGGCTATGTACTTACTGTCTATTTGAATTTTACAACCAAAAATGGAGAATAGAATTGTTCCATATCGCAAATGGGGTTTCAATATTACTAAATAAAATACATTCTCATTTAAAATACTTTAATACTTTATTACATAGCACAAGGAAGGTGCAACTTTAACCAAACTTCACCAGCTTTGTCATGAAACCTGCAAACGCAGATATCGAAATTTCTACAATCCCGTCCGAGTTCTTTAGCCCTTTTGTTCTATATTTTAGCGTTTTCCTACTTTCTAAATTTCCAGATGTGGCTTGGGTTCTCGGAAGAAACCCGTCAGAAAGTACGTTAAGAGAAAACTGATTTTCGACATAGCGACATTCGACGATTTAACAATCTACAATTTTGTAATTGAAGATGGGACGATTTTACGCGTGTTCAAGTTTCTAATTAACTAATTAAAATAAAGACTCTCTTACTATATACCTAACCCACAAATAAATCCTACAATACCTTTATTTACGAAATTGCGCGTGTAATATAAAACACTCGTTGCCTGTCCACTGTCCGAAATCCTAATAGATTCCAGTCGACTACGGGCCAGAAGAGGATCGACGAAAGGTTGTACCAGGAAGGGAGAACAACCCGATTGCGCGGCAGAAGGCAGGGTGGATGGGTGGGGTAGAGAAAGAAGCAAAGGTAAAGGGGTAAGGGAATGTGTGCTTCAGAGAGTAGCGCGAGCGAGCTTCACGCCCGAGAGGTTCGCAAAGGCCGGCCACAAGTTCGGGTGCATTATGCAACGACAATCCAGTCCGGGTCCACGGTTAGGTGCATTTTGTGCCGGGTCAGGCACAGCCTGGATAAGGCGCAGGCAGCCCCGTGTGCTTTACCACCGACGAATCCTGACGTACAGATTTACTCGGTCCCCTATACTCGTGAGATACTGCGATGTCCCGGCTGTATCCCGTTAACGGTACAATTTAATCCGTACACGCTACGGAACTGGGTGCCGTAATTTCTTGCGGCCACCTTCCCACCTGTCTTTATGGTCACGCGTGATTTTTCAACATAAATTTTGAGTTGGCGGAGTTTCCGCTCGCGTTCCCGCGCTAAAATACAGTAGCGAGCAAAAGTTGGAGACCAAAAGGACAAAAATCAAGCAATTCGTATGTAAGAAGTAGTACAATAAACAAATTTCGCGTTTTTTACTTTTGTTCGATAAATCTTGGGCTACTTTTATTAACGATCGCAATGGGTGTATAGACAATGTTTATAAACAATGATACTCTGTTTTGTAATATCTTCTCATTTTAAACTTATGTCTGCTACCATAGATATATAACATTTTAATCCAATAAATATTCCGTTAAAAATTTCATTTTAATTCCATTTAAAAATCTACCACCGATCTTCATGAAACGATCACTGATCGATTAATTCAATGGTTGATTTTCCAATGATTAATCTTTTTAATCAGTTTTGTCAATTATTTAATCAAATTGAGAATTTTAATCAATCGAAACTCAATTCTGCACAGATGCGAGTAAAGTATTACTTCAATCGGTAAATAACAGATTGTCTACTTTAGCTTAGATCGCAACTTGTGAGTTTGAAAATAAAACATTTCATTTACCGCAGAAAGTTTACGAAATTTGAAAGATTATCTGCTAAAAATACTATGGTTTTATTTTAAAATATTTTTTATTCATTTTAATCCAGTTTCATCAACGAGGCTATTTAACATCACCTTAAGAAGGTGAAAACAATATTAATGATTTCAATAGTTTTTCTTCAATAATTTTAAATACAATTTTGTAATGGTGTGTGATAAACCAAAACCTTTCGGATAAAAGATGTTCAATTTTTAATCTTCCATCACCCAGTCATAGAAAAAGATTTCAGAGAAACTTGTGTTCAAAGCATGAAAAATTGCTAAAGCTTTGAGGCTAACTTTTAACCTCTCAAAAAGAATTCCCGTCAAGAAAAAGAAATTGCTCCATGTATAACCCATTATGCTTTATATACGTGCAAACTTTCATTGAAATCAGAATTTCAAGATTAGATGAATTTCCTTGAAATGTAGCGTGAGGAATACTTTTTGGAGCCGCTGTAGGTCGCAGCAGGCAAAACAGATAAGGATTTCATCAAGCGACGCGCAGATGCATTGTGCAAGAAGACAATCCATTCCCCTATACACGCCGGCTATCTATATGCACCGGAGGCATGCATCTTAAGTATGTGCAACCAGGCACCAGGCAGATTAATCCGACTGGTAATTTGCCGTCCCGCGAATGAGTCTCTGTTCCGAAACTCGGCTGGATGCACATGCCGCGTCTGCACAGACACCTGTGTGTATTTAGCGATCCGAAATATACCTCGCGTTCCCGTGTTTACGAACGAACAACTCTCAACACGGGTAGTGCCCTCGAAATCGTCGCTGAAGTTTCGTCCAATCGTTTACTGACTCACGGAACGACGTGACGGCATCTATTGATGATCAGAGTTGTGCTCGTTTTTCTAAGCAGGACTGTGTTTTAAAGTAATTTAATACTTAGCCGACCGAACGGGGAGATCTCCCATTTTGTCCTCAACAGAGTGCTGCAATTGATTCTATTTTGCTTTCGTTATTAGTTAGTCTTGAACTGGTACTGTTCATAAATTTTCCAAAATACAATTTTTGATAAATTCAACATCAGCTTAGGACCAACTAGTAACGAAAGTAAATAGAGTCAACGACACTGCTTTGTCAAGGAAAAAATGGGAGATCTCCTTATTCGGTCGGCTAAGTGTTAATAATACTTTAGGAGGGGGAGGAGAGGGTGGAACGAGGTAAAATTTTGATGGAGAAGTTTTGAAACTTTTCCAAACAAAAACTCTCTATACTCTGGCCCAGGACTTGAAAACTCTCGCAAAACTGCTCCACATGCCCTTCCCTTATTTATCTTCTATATTCTTTTCTGTATTCGTTTTCATTCATTCTAATCCTCGCTGAATGCATTCAATTAGGTTTATCTATTATAGAATTCTTCAGTCGAAGGACACTTACATCATATCACGGTATATGTAAATCTGTTAATTTGGTTTCACTAATTGTAAGTGACCAAATATCTGTAAACAGCAGTATACGCTACTACTCAAAAGTTTTGAACACCTTTATTCGAACGAATTAAATTTCTTCGTAAATGTAACTATGATTGTAATTATAATTTTTACTTTCAATCGTGATTGAACCCATAACTTCGTTACTGTGATAGAATAATAATATATTCTGTAACGTCCCTCAAGGAAAACGCTAATTTGTTGTGAGATTAAACTCTTGAACGCCAGGGTACATTATTCAACACGTGGAAGAAGAAGAAGATTTTTCCGTTCAAGCAATTCGGTGGGCATTCTCATTGTAAAATGAAGAATTTTTAAAAAATTTTAATCATGGCTTTGTACTACTGAAAGATTCCAAGACGTACGTAGGTTAAAAACATTGTTTAACCCCTTAACGTGCTAAACTGGCCAAACTGTGCACACTTGAGATAATTCGAGCGACAATAAAATTTACAGTAGAATAAAAATTTTAATTATTTTTGTATTTTTTTAATTTTCTTGCCAAGGCAACGTTCTAAGTTGTATTTTTTTACATTAATAAAAATTGATTTCTTTGCCCAATTTACAAAAAAAAATAAACTGTGCATTAAGGGGTTAATCGCAAAAGTATGGGTCGTACACGCCCCACGTGGTCTGAACGGAAAGTCTTCAAAAAACGGTGTGACCCGGAACATGTTAAAAATTTATCAATTTCAGCGTTGCGTAACTCGTAACTCATGAATTTTTCATTATTATTACTTTTTTTTTTCTTGTTCTTTTGCGTTTCTCATTTTACTCGTGTGATCTACTTTTATTTTTTTCCTTCTATCGTAACAAAGGGTTTACCCCCTTGAAAATAGATAAGTAAAATAAAATAAAATAAAATTTATAGCGAGATAATTGTCGTCATTGAATTTAAAACTAGCTATGGACTCGGGTTCACGAAAAATGGTGGCCAACTGGAACGCGTACGCTTGGATCTGACAGCGTCGCCGGGAACGACAAAAAAATGCAAAGGTCCCGGTGAAAAAGAACGCCATTTGCGACCTCGAAGATGTCTCGGACGGATATAGTAGCCGTACATCACCCACCGTTACCCATACGAGTTACGACGCCATGATTTATTCGAGTCGCGGTTACGGAACTTTTAAAGTGGCTTAACATTCGCGTAATATATATCGGTCAAGTGGTGCACACGCCGGTAAAAATGGGTGAAGGGAAGAGACGGTGGAAGCTGGGAACGAACGACGTTTAGCAAGTTTCCGTGGTTAGCAGGCAGCTAGTCTAGTTCCTGAAGAAACATTAACCCTCAAACGGCGCTTTGCGGACGGCGGCAAAGTCGGTTGTGATTCACATCTCTTTCGGGAGTTCCTAAACTACGTTTCCGCCATTGTTTCATTAAGTTTCGTAGATAATTTCATTTTGAAGTCGTTCGATGCCACATACATGACTACTTCCACGCTAGGTAACAATTTCAGCATGGTACATCCGAGATTTGAGTAAGTAACGATATGAAAATTAGCAAAGTGAGGAAAATCGCGGTCACAAAATTGTGATTATGCTAATTCTATGTATTCTTAAGTAGGATTCAAACCGTGTCTTTAAGGTTGTAAAAGTCATATTTAACCCTTTGCACTCGAACTTTTGTTGTATTGAAAAATAAATAAATTGAAGAAATTTTATTATTCATGCACATTTATTTCGGTATGAAACGATTTTAACACTAGATTGCCGGAGTGAGTCATTTTGACTCACTTGTGACTTCGTCAAATTCAAGTATCATGTGAAAGAAATAGAAGTAAGGGTGTTTCTGCTAAATGTAATAAAAAAATCTACAGAAAATGTATTTTAAGAACAGCATATATATGTAAAAACTATTTTGAACAAACTTTCTTAAAAATAAAGTTTTATTTTTGTCAAAAACTTCAATTTTTACGTTTGAGTCAAATTGACTCGTTTCAGATAAAATAGGTATATATCCAACATCCGGCAATCTAGTGTTAAAGTACTTGTAAAATGCTTCCCTAATATTGCCAAAATTGTCTCGAATTGTTGGTTCGCACGAGCAAAAAAGGCTTCGAGTGCAAAGGGTTAAAAAGCTGCAAACGGCACTGTTATTCCTATTTTTTAACTGTATGCAAATCAAAAGAAGCCTAATATTAAATCGTGTATATCTGTGAATGTCGCAACATCCATCGTTGCTTCGTGTAGAAATTTTCTGCAACGATTTTTCGAAAGTTCTCATTTTGAGAGTATCGAGGACCATTTTTCGCGTACCCTGAGATACTATAAAACGATAAGCCAAAGGTAATTTAATAAAACGCAACGTATCAATACGTTAATGCATGTAAATGCACGATATATAATATTAAAGTTCGTAATGCAGTATAATTCTGTTACTCTCATTATGTAGCCATAATGGATATAGAAAGGACGCGTAATTTAATTACTTTAGCGTGGCGGCGAAGCTCCGCTGCAAAATTTCAGCTTCACGATTTCACCAAATATTCGTGGAGCGTGGAGTATTGCGAAAAATGAGGGGAAAGAAAAAATAGATGGAAGATAACGAAAAAGATCTAGCCTCCTCTACGTTTACCACCGAAACGTGTTATCCACCGCCTGTGGCTTCCGGCCCAAGGAATTACGAAGCCAAATAGCGTGCGAATCGCGTGCGGCTTTAAAATGTTTCTTTTTCCCTTCCTTCCCCTGGTACACTCCGCTGCGAATCTAAATGAAACGTAAATTACCGTGGAACAGGATTTCGAATCACGGTCGATGGTAATCCTTAATTTATGATGTAGGTCAAGCGTCAAAGACTTTACGTGACATTGATGATAACCGGTCTCTGTCTATCGGCTGACAGCTTTTCTAAACTCATTACAAACAATAAATTATGGTTGCACAAATTGATCCTGTGATTCGTCAGGTGTGCTCGATAAAATGTCTGTTTCGGTAACCGTTTGAGTGCTAAAATATTTTCTTGTGTATAGTGCTAAAAGTGCCAAGCCGACTGTTAAACTCTGGTCGTCCTGTTAAGCGAAAATTTCCCTAGTTCTCTGACATTTTCGACCCTATTATTTATTAGCTCATACAGCAAACATTTAATGTTTCTTTTTAAGAGTTTAGATAGTTTAACTGTAGATCTCTTCTAGGTAATATTAATTTTTATGTGTCAGTAAGAATTGTTAGAATATGCCATTTCGTATATTTTCTACCCCATTTCCTTCAAATCTCGCTTTAGCTTTACCGATCCAGTTTACTCGTGTCCTTTCGCAAATAATTATTGCCAAACAATAGACCTATTCAGCATCCCTGTCGATGTATTCCGCAGATCAATCTCCAGGTTATCGTAACTTCCGTACTTTATCAACAATCTATGTATATTAATGGGTTTTCAAATAAATTGACATTCCACCATGTTCAAAAAACATGTAGGAGCTTCAAATCCCGCGTACCCCTTTTCCTCAAACATTTGTGTCCCGATGTTCATCCTACCCTGCGTCCTACCCCCGTTTTTCCCCTTTTTATCTGCTTCGGTAAGGGATTCCAGGAAACTGCATTAACTCGGTACCAAACGTGATCAATTATAACCGGCTCCGCGGACGACATCGACGCGATCTAGGTCAACCGAAATATTTTGCTAGCTGTTTCCGTTATTGAAGCAGCGCATGCTAAATCGTAATTCATACGGGATACGTTGTACCCCAGGATACACACAGCCACGGAACAACTTCCCGGCGAGGACGTGATATTTCCAGTGGAGCCGCCTATTGTCTTAACGTACCTACTACCCCCTCCTCCTCCTCCTCCTCCTTCGCCCCTAACCTCGTCCTCCTCGCCGCGCGAGTATTTTGTTACCGTTTCGATCGACCCAGGTCACGCCCACCGAATCGACGATGTAGGTCGGCCGAATTATATATCCGGCTCGTTTAAGTGGTTATTTCTGTCGAAAGCGTGCCTCTGCCTGCCTGTCCACTTAGCGAGGCAGCATCCCTTTCGCAGCTACGAGAGCGAGCTAAGTTTACCCGGGTCAAGAGGCGGTTCGCGTTTATTTCACGGTTAACCGGAACAATTTTAACTTCTGGCTGATGTTCCGTAGGCGTGTTCCTTCGAAATCGGAAAGGTGAGATTTTTAAAGCTATCGTCCGATTAAAATTAGTCGCTTGGCGTCGAGCGAGAATAACCGATGGAATGGTCGATTTTACCATTTTTGAGGTAATTATAGTGCCTCGTTTAATACCTGTCCCTTACGCTCCATTGTTCCTCTATTTCCCGTCACTGAGATCTTTTCTGCAGTTCTAGGAACGAGAATCGATGAAATTATTCATTGAGATAATGCCATGGATCTTTAAGACCTCGAAAATGTTGTGATTAGAGGCTCTCCTGTTGCTAAATCCACCGATACTGAATAGAGGTTCATTTCTATGCAATATATTAACAATAATGGATCGGTGTAACGTTGATATTATCATGATGTATTAAACACGATAAGCAACGTCAACGTTTCGCATTTAACGTGATATTAACTGAATGAACCAAAGATCGATTCATGAATTTAGCTAAAGGGATTTGGCAGGGGATTAACCCTTTGCACTCGAGAGGTTAGCCGTCTAATGATACTAACTTCAGAAATTTTCAAATTCGAAATATTTACTATGATTCGCCTATTTTAAACGTCATTTAGTTTGGTTAAGTGATGTATGAACATTAACATATATGACTATTTAACCTCTGAGTTTGACTAATAAACAAACTAACTAAAATCTGAAAATTTGCGTAATTATCATTTGGTGACTAACAGTCACCTTTCGACCACAAAGGGTTAAAGAAGAGACAATTATTCTCAAGAATCTACAGCAAAAGGAATGCAAAATAAGTCGAACAAAATAAGAGAGGGAAGAAACAGAAGAAAAGGTAACAGAATAGAGTCGATCGGCCAGCGATACCGCGAAAGGTCACGGCTTTTCTTGACAAATGGTACCCTTGTACCGTCACCGATGGACTTTTTGCGGTATCTCCGTGGCCTGTAGAACAGCTGAAGTACATTACCGAAACATTTGAAGTTCCCCACCCCACTGTTACCGTTCTCAAAACCTGAACCGATCATTGTTTCGTCACGTAGATCCATGAAAATACGCGAGTTGTCAACCAACGCCACCAAGAATATACCTCAAAATCCCGTCAGAACTTCTGTCCCCTGTCTCACCTGGGATTTCGTGCACCTTACAGAATCGAATTTTATTTTCTGCTCGCCGGCTGACCGACAAACCGTAGCCAGCTAAGCCTGATCAATAATCGAGCAGCCTTCTAAAGGCGGAGGCCTTCTTTTTTGCCACTACACGAACGCGCCGAATTCTCACGGCCAGAACGAGACCTTCGTTCGTTCGAGGAGAAAAGAAAAACCCGCGAGGCTCTCGTGTCGGTGAGAAATTATGGCTGGGCGACGATTCGCGTGATCACTCGTCGCGTGATCATCACGGCACAACGCGCCATTATTACGCTTTTACACGTGTGACGTGAACGGTGATCGCTCAGAGATCTGACCGTTGTAGCCACGCTCCAAGCTCCACGGTTCGGCTTGAAATCGAAACGAGAAACAGACGGGGACTAATCGATACACATTCCGCTCGAGTTACACGTCAAGGTGTTCCATCCGCGACGGCGGGGAAAAGATTGATCCCGCGGTCGGTTAATATCGGACAACACCGATGACCCAATTTCGAAAGATTAATAGGCTTACGGACAGAGCGTTTGACCTTTGCTACCTTACCAGATTAAAAGCAAACAGGCAAATATGGACAGATCGATCGCCAGCTGCCTCCTCCAGCCGTTCCAAATCTACCCTTTTATTTCCAGCCCCGAGACCGACCCGCCTCCCCGCCGCTAAATGCGTTCCGGGGGACAGCGGATCCGCGGGATCGATTTGAACCGAAACAGAGAAGAGGGAAGCACAGCGAATTTTAAATATGTAGGAATGCGATCGAGTGGGTACGATTCTGGGATAGTGTGAAGAGTGCTTGAGTTGAGCGACAGCCGTGTGAACGTTGAATATTCGGACTAGAGTGTTTCCGAGGAGTGAAAGATGAGTACTTGAGACAAACCTTGCGACTGAGGAATGCGTCGAGTGAATGTGGCCGAATGCGTTGAGTGAGAAAGGTTTACGATTAGAAAGAACGGAAACGAGTGTTTGGAAGAATATACGATGGGGAGAATACGAGCGCGGGGCAGAAAGAGCATGTTTGTGAGAGGATCAAGAACGTTAAAGTTGTTAAATCGAAAAGTTACTATTGTAAGGATGCCTAAATTGGAAGCTTAGTGGGTCAAACAAACTTAGAATGTCAATGTTACTCTTCGACAACATTTATTTGACTGAATAATCACAAATTGGTCATTTTGACTGCTCTGGTAGTTCTAATGTTAAAGAGTTGAATTTTTAAAAGTGTGCGAAATAGCGAATTGTGCGAAAGTTGAGGAGCTCCTGTATAGTTTATTCACCGTTAACAATAATGTATTAATTCCACAATCCCCAGGCCCATTAAAATCCTAAATATCTAAGAACTTTACTTTGTTACACCCATTCCTGAACCCTATCGTTTCTAAAAATTAATCCTGTAAATATTACGATAGAAAAGGATCGAGCTGCCGATAAACCGAACGTTTTCACTGAACGCGAGAGCATGTTCCATTGGTCCAATTACGGACAATTACGGGGATCCGATAGGGGAGATCGGATTTAACGGAAATTGTACGTGAAAGTTCCGGTGGATTGCGTCGTGACAAGAGGTTTAATCTTTCGCATGGGACCAATCGCGTTATCGAGATATAAGCATAATCGAGCTGACGGCGGTGTACACGAGGCGATAGCCGATATACGTGGTAACGGATAGCAGGGCTGTATTCCGAACTGATAATCGGCGATAAGCCGACGGCCGGTCGATAATCAAGGGGCTTGGCAGTAGCGATGGGGCCAACTTCGATCTGTGCCCACGAATTCGAATCAATTTCGATGAACAGGTTTCATTTTGTGGGACTTGTGTAACGCTGGGACTTGTGTAGATATTACGGGATCCAGCTGATAAATCATTAGATACTCGATGTACTTATAATTAGTGGGACGAAAAATGTGGGTCACAGCTACAGAAGTGAACATCCTTACGAGTAAGAAATTCAGAAAGTCAAGATTCGCGTGACTAAGGGAGCTAGTACAAATTACATCCTATACAATTATTTATTATTACATTTAGGTCATGCGGATCTCCCCTTGTAGTCAGAATTTATTCTAAAGATTTGATGAAGCTTTGATTACTACTTTAAAGATTTCAGTACTACTTGCTATTAATTATTTGCGATACAGGACAATCTAATTGCACCTTCGTTTTAAAATCTTACGAATGGCTAAGTAGAAGCCTAGGACGAGTACCTGAATGGTTTGAGAGTGAACATAAAAATCCTTCGCTCTTTAAAAGAATCGAATCGCGCCAAAAAATCGTGCATCATGATTTCGAACGAGTTCAACATTACAAACGGAAAACTATAATAGATTTAACTTTTGATTAAAGTACTCGTTCGATTATGCTTGAAAGTACATGTGGCGTTTGCCGAAGTACTCACAAAAATCTCGAACCTATCTCATTTAGGTACGAGTTTACCTAAAATTATTGTTGTGGTTGTGGTATCTGGTATGTTACCAATGTAAAGGGAACAAGTACACTTTTAGAAGACTTTATTTCTACTATATTAACACATTGCGTACGGTGCTCTGCTCGCCAAAAAGCTGAACACAGTGCATATAAAAATCTTTTTCAATTCACATTTGTAAATTCTTAAATGTTAGTATATGTTTATTATATATCGGTTTATTGTGGAACAATAAACGTGGCAAATGAAACAAACATAAGAACAGACAAAATGATTTCGAGTGGTGGATACGCGTATGCAAGAAAGCATTAAAACGAGATATCTCGTGACTCGCCCGCAATGTGTTAAATATATCTGAAAAAGTAATGGTCCTCACCTCGCCTCTCCCTAAAATCGATGATATCACCAACTAAGAAGCGAGATTTCCATCATGGAAATACTTGGATTGTATTTCTTAGATCTTCCCACAGAATATCGTATCACATTGTTCTCCAAATTCATCAAAATAACCATTCAGCAAAGCTTCGATCCCGTTTGCGATGTACTCGATCCCATCGCTACTCGCCGTTGAGAAAACGTACAGCAGTGAGCGTGAACGCGACAAAATTGTCCCGAATAACGCAAACGTCCTCTTTGCGAGGAGCGCACAGATGGAAGGAGGGAAATTAGGGCGCCCTTTCTCGCCGTCCTGTCGTTTTGAAAGGGAAACGCGGATGCGAGATAAAGGGTGAGAAGAACGAGCACGAGGGTGCACGAATGGGAGACACGGCGGAGAGGCTCGACACAGAGAGGACAAGGCTGGCCAGCGAGCAACGGAAACTGGGTGAGAAAGAAAAAGCGGACCGCGTGCTTGCAGCTCGCGCCTCCGAATCGACGACCGGATGCATCCGTTCCCCTGTTTGCGTTCCAAACGGAAATACCGTGTGCTCCAGATACGGCTGCACAGATGCCGAGTAAAAATTTAATTCTATTCCTCCCCGAACAGATCCCGCGAATGCACCGGATACGAGACCAGCGTCCATCCTGCTTGCCTCTCCGCGAACCTTTTGTTCCCGTTGAAATCGAGCGGCTACAGAGATATGGATTTGTGCATGTTGGAAATTGAATACAGAAATACTACGAAGCAAAAATTAACCATAAACCAGCTTTCTCTTAACGTACTTTCTCAAGGGCTTCTTCCAAGAAGCTAAGCCACATTTGGCATTTTAGAAAGTTTGAAAACATCGAGAAACAGAACAAAGGGGCTGAAGGAAGGGGTTGAAAGAATTTCGACCACTGCGTTCTGCTAGTCTTGTGACAAAACTCGCTAGGTGTGGTCAAAATTGCCCTTCCTCGTGTTATGTAAAAGTATTGAATGAATTATCAAAATATTATTTTACAAATAAGAGTACATTTCATTTAGCAATATAAAACCCCATTCCCAATTCATACAAAAGAAATCTCACTGCAGCGACAGCACCTACGAAAGAAGCAATACCAAGACAATCGACAGATACTTTCGTTAATTTTTTAAATTAAAGTACAACTTGGAGTGAATCATCGATTGTAAAAAATGCACATACATACATCTCCTACGAATAGTAAATTTCACACGTTATCATACTGTTGGAAATTGAATACAGAAATATTACGAAGCAATAATTAACCATAAACCAGCTTTCTCTTAACGTACTTTCTCAAGGGCTTCTTCCAAGAAGCTAAGCCACATTTGGCATTTTAGAAAGTTCGAAAACATCGAGAAACAGAACAAAAGGGGCTGAAGGACCCGGACGGGGTTGTAAGAATTTCGACCATTGCGTTCTGCTAGTCTTGTGACAAAACTCGCTAGGTGCGGTCAAAATTGCCCTTCCTCGTGCTATATAAAAGTATCAATAAATTATCATAGTATTATTTTACAAATAAGAGTTTATTTCATTTAGCAATATAAAACCCCATTCCCAATAGTGCAGGTATTTGGTCTGAAAGCGTATCGCAAACGTTTTGAAACTTCATTTTGCGCAAAACAACGGAACTGTGCTGGTGATTGCGAAAGCGGTGTAAGTCAAAAGTTAACCCTTTGTCCCCTCTCAAGAGACATTAGAATTTATTAGTAATTCCGAGGAATCAACTTATCCCAGCGCAATATTTTCAAAAATGCATATTTCTGTAAAGTTTTCTGCTAAAATGACACAAGATATCAAATCAAAATACGGTACAGTTATCAAGATATATAAAAAAAATAGTGATTTTGAGGAACCGAGAATACGTCCATCCAATACGTCCGAGATGACGCGGAGTGCAAAGGATTAAAAATAAAAAAATATTTTAGCAATTGAATCGTATAGAAATGAACTGGGTCAGAGAAAGTGAAGATACGAATTTTAGAAAATATTTTTGAATAAGATCGCTTTCGTAATCACTGACTTATATCCTGAAACCATAGGGTTCTTCTTTAAATTGATTTTCTTGGAGCATTTAATTATGACTGCTTTGAAGTTTCGCTTTTTGAGTTATTCGACTGTCTAAAGTTTTATCGTAGCTTTAGGATATCTCGGGTGAGATAACGCTAGCTATCGAAGGACATTGGGACCTGTTTGCAAGACAAATTGAAAAATTAAAATGACTATTTCCCGTGAGATACAAAGATTTTCGAGTATCTTTAACGCCTAATGAAATCGCTGTGACTGTTTATTGTTGTGTTTAAACAACTTCGATGTTCAACGATGCCAACCGTAAAGCTACCCAACAGCCTTCAAATAACTTTGTTACTCGATAACATGACCTCGAAGACGTAACATATCTCGATTAGTCCTTCGTCCACATAATTTACTCGGAAATTCAATTTTTACAAATTTCGAAACCACTCCTAGAACAAACAACGTCACACGTCGTGATAACGAAAACTTATTGATCGTAATGGCGCGTGTTTCAGACGAAATTATCAAATTTCCTTGAAAATGAACGATTCAAAACTGTGAAGTTGAAAATACTCGAAGTGACCTAATATTTGGGTTCCGCTTGAGTGGTTGTCGCGAAAATCCTGTCTTTTCTTTCCCCTGTGTGCTCTTTCATCCCTCAACTTCCGTTTCTGATCGTCTAAAAGGTCGCCCCGATTGTGTGACTCCACGATCGCACTCCGACGTCTGACAACGCCGCTGCACTTTCCCACAATAGACCAGCTAACGAGAATTCAGTTAAACGTCTAGCCTCCTTTCTCCCCCCTGTTAATTTAACCGAACGTCTCCATCGAGACCCCTGGATCCCGACCGCGAAATGCCTGGACAAGAGAATAAGCAAAATCCAGGATTAACACACTCGAATCCTGTTATAAATCTTTTTAAGTCGCACATCGTGTGACTTCGGATGTCACTTTCATTTATTTACGTTGAGATATTACCGCGTTATACCATGTTACATTATCGATACAAGTTTTATTTAATATTTATTATAGTTTTATTATTATATTTAGTTAATATTCTTAGTTTGCATTAATGATGAATAATTGATACCGTTAACATAAATGTTAATATTTTTAAATTTATACTAACGATAAATAATTTTCACCATCAATACAAACATTAACGTTCCAAATTTATATTGTCGATAGAAATTTTAATATTGCTAATTTATATTAATGACAAGCAATTCATATCGTTAATATAAATTTTCACGTTCCATATTTATCAGCATACGCATGATACGCGTATAAATAGTCGATTTACATAAATTTCATGCACGGAGTTGAAAGCGCGAAACATTTATCCGCTTTTACGGTTTCACATTCGATCGTCGGGATCGTCTTGAAGCGCGGAAAAATAATTCTTGGATGACACGTGAACAAATATGTAGGTCGCTGTGCATCGGGCCGTCCGTCGAGGGACTGGGCCGATTACAACAACGGGAGCACAAAATGGCGTGGCAAACAAAAAGCTGGCTGAAACAGGGATTGAAATCGGATGCAGGAGATTCAGCCTGAAATGCACGAACACGGCGAAACGCAATCGAAGCGACTTAATTAACCGAATTGTACCGTGCGCTCGGAGTATTTCCGTTCGAATTTTTCTGGATGCGCGATCAAAGGGTCGAGAGTACGGTAACTGGTGAAGAGAGCGAGAAAATTGCAGAAAAACTGATGAACACGTGAAACAGGAGGGAAACTAGTAGCAAAAAGAGAACGGATAAAGCGATACATTTCGTTCGCCGTTTTATTTTAACCGTTTGGGTCAGAAATTTTATTCTGCGACAGCAGCACGCAAGTAATCGGCAAGAAAGGTAGATTAAAATGATGGAAGGGAAATTAATGTTGTGGTGGAATCATAAAGTGTGGGATATGATGAAGAATATATGAAAGGATGAGTGTGGAGGATGTGTATGATAAACGTATGAATAAACACTAACACGTTCCGTGCCACACCGTTTTTCGAAAATTTTCCGTTCAGCCACACTTTTACGATTAAACAATGTTTTTGACCTACATACGCCTTACAATTTTTCAATGGTACAAAATCAAGACGAAAGTTTTTAAAAAATTCTTCATTTCACAATGAGAATACCCACCGAATGACTTGAACGGAAAGTCATGGTTTGATCATGGCACGGAATGTGTTAAGGTTCGTGTTATGGAATGAGTGTAACGAAGTATGATCTGTGTGATTTACATAAGCATGATATTGATAGAGTGAACAGCAATATAAAAAAAAAAAAAAATAGACATCATTGTATGTCAAGGGGTTAAACAACATTCTTGTACGTTCCGATTTCTCACGACTGCACAAAACCCGCGATCTCACAATGAATCTTCTCCAAATACGTGTCCCCAGCTTCCGTTTGCTTCACCCCTCCGTAAAAAGACGACCGCCCCTTTCTCTTTCATCAGCCTCCCCCGAGATCGACGGATCACGACCTACCCTCGTCTCGCCCGAGTCCAGTGCCGGTCGAATTATCACCGGGGTGCCCGCCTGCCTCTCAAAGCCTTTCCAAAATTACTTACGAACTCACGGAGCCGTAAGTCCAGACTGCTCGAAATTAGTTTCCGCGGAAGCTCTCCCCCATTAGGTATGCATGCTTCCCAATTCGTTAAGAGGGAACTGTCAACCCGCCCCCCGCCTCTTCGTCACCCACTCGACAACTCGTCCTTCAGACAGGCCGCTTTCTCTCGTTCACCGGGGTACGTCTCATCCAACCTCCAACCCTCTCCCCCCTGGTTGGCTCGCGCCACGGGGAAAAGCGTGCTGTCCCGGGAGGAAAAAATATCACCGTTGAAATTACGAAACGGCAACGAGGGCAGTGCTCCCTTTGCCGGAAAAGCACCGTTCCCAAAGTTCGAGAGTTTATTTTCAGCAGCTCGTCTCCCCTGATAGACGCTATAATTGCGTCTTGAATTGATGGACCCTAATTCGTCTCGTTACGGGCTATCATCCCGTTCCCGCCACGCTTCGATGCCATTGTAATAATTGTCTTTCGAAATGTTCGGCGAGAAAGCTGGTCGGTTTTATTGTTAACCGTTCTTGGATTCGAAGAATAGACCAGATATAGCTAACGTTTCCTGTTATTACAGTTTGTGTTTAATTGTGGTATATTCTAATATTAACAGATTGTCAGAATTAATTGAGAAATTCAAGCGGTTTCAAGATAGCGTTTATCAGAAAATTGAGGGATTTGGTGAACGAAGAATTTGTCACTGAAGAATTTGCGGAGTACACGTAAATAAAGATAGAGAAATATAATGTTACAAGTTTTTTAAAGGAATTTTATAGTTTCCGAAAGTGACCGATTCTCGAATCCAAATCTTTAAATACTTCAGTGCAAAGAATATCAAAAATTTGTGTTTTACTTTATTTTTCCATGCATTATTTTAACATGTTCAACGCCAAGGATATTTAAACTATAACTTTTGCAAGGATGAAAATTAACTTTTAACAATTTTAGTTTAAATAAATATTCAGTGCACTGTAAATAACAGATTTCTTTTCTCTCGTTAAGTATAATTACTTATTATCATCCAAGTAGCTGCTAGTTAAACAGGTAAAACTCTTACTAATTTATCTATTAAAATTATCGCGTTACCCAAATATGAGTGATATATCCACAACATCACGTCAAATTGTATACATTAACATTGCATCAAAGTGTTAAAACAACGAAATAACGCATTTCGATGGTCGGCAATTTGCCAATTACTTGGCTTGATTCCTTGGGCTGAGAGTTAGTAGTTACGGACCGTATCTGGTCAGACAAGAAAGTTTCACTGCACGGGACGTCCGCAATGCTCCCTGTTGACCGGGTTAAACAGGCACCGTTTAAAGAATCGTCCCGTCGGCAAACCAATTCGATTTAACTACTCGTTCCAGAAAGTATGACGCTGATTTCCGCTATTTCGATACCCAATCGAATATTAAAGGTCATCCTATAATATCGTGAACGAGTATTTTTAAAGCCTCTCTCTTTCTCTCGCCCACGAGAATTTCTCACGAATCTTGCGCCCCGAACGAATTTAGAAAATACTTCACACTTTACAAAGGATACGGATAGAGGTCCATTTATACAGCTCGAGCCGATTTCAGTTTCTTTATGAGATAACTGCGATACCGGTTTCTTTGGTTACTTATGAACAATGTACGACTATTCAGTTCGTGCTGTTAACGTTTTCGTACGCAATAATTAAAAATTCAGTGTTCAGTTTTCATGGTTAAGAATGAAAAATTCATAGAATTAGTTCATATATAGTTCCTATATGAGGAAGGGAACATATCGTAGTCTAGAAATTGTTCACAAAGGAGAAACTCTGCTTCCTATTTTCGATTGCTCTAAATTAAGTTTTCCTGTTCCTTTTCTCCTCGTTTAAAACAATTGTTACCACGATTAAATCATTCCTCTAAAACCAAAAATATATTTTTCACCTATTTGTACACAGAGTAACTTTATTTACTACAATAATCAACTTGACATACAGTGTGTATATTTACTTAATATTTAAACTGCCATAGAAGATCAGATATGAGAAAAGGAAAGCCAAGTAACGTAATAATAATAATAATTTTTATTTAACGGGTCAATAGCCCATTTTATAAAAAAGTATACGTAACATGAATATTTCGGACGTTGGATCCAATTAAATATGTAAGTTTACTGACTGTTGAATTAATTCTGCCTATTTAACTGAATGCGAATTTTTGTAACGGAGTAGAGAAAAGGTCGACTTGATTTGATATTTCAGAAGAGTAATATATAATATTATAACAATATATTGGACGTCTACATTTTCAACCCTGTGTCTACGATCGCGTAACAATAATCTAGCAAATAGAGACTATCTTTTCCTTTGCAATAACGATCATGAGTTGCGCAACGATTTTTCCCCAATGGAGTCCTAGCTCGACGTCACAAGATGACCTGGATCATCGAAAACGTTAAGTCATTTGTGTAATTCTATCGGTACTGTCGTCGGCTGCGATATCGCTGCTGTACGATCGCTCGAGCTGAGCACGAACCACGGTCTGTATAAATGGACCTTAAATCGTGGACGACTGAACTACTGCGAAAGAAGGCAATCGCGACTTTATTTCCGATCCGCGTCGTAATTCAAGCCAGAAATTCCTTCGAATCCTGGAGCGCTCTTAATAAGCCTGGAGCCGGTATTATCTGAAATCAGCATCTCCTCGACGCGAGCACTAAATTACGGGCAGTAAGATAGCACTCGAACGAAACGGTGAAATAAGAAGAGAAGCGGTTTACACGCGATTTATAGGGGCGAATCAGCGGGGTCGATTTCACGACGCCGTGGAGCCACGCCGGGGCAGCACGGGGCTATCGATTCGGTTCGATCGCCGAAAAATGGTAATGCGCTCGGTCAGAGAGACCTCTGCCCAGAAAAGAGGTCTCAATTTCGACGCTACGTGCCTTCTTTCCCTCTCTCTCTCTCGCTCTATCTATCTATGTATCTATCTGTATTTCTATCTCTCTCTCTTTTTCTGTGCGAACAAACAGAATTTCCTTAAGGCCGGCCAAGGAGAAGCTTCGAAGAATCGTGCGAGTCTGAATCTCCTATTTAAAGGAATAGAGAGAAAAATCGCCGATAGAGAGAAAAATCAAACTCGTCGCATTCAGAATGCTATATACTTCTTCCTGAACAAATATTCATGGTGCGATTTAAACAAACTGCTCGGTCAACCCTTTCCCACTGTACGGGCGCTCTCCTTTGAGTTTATTGAAACTTAACACTATTCCTACCACAACCGGTCAAATGACCGTTTTTAAAATTTCGATTAAAATTTCATAGATGCAACGTAATTGAATCGCCTTTAAACTTTAGACTTTTTCTCCAACATATGTATAATACATTTTCAATACTCACTTCTTTTTTCATTGTTTATTTTTTGAGAACAATTTGTGGTTTGTCTTACGTGGGAATGTCGCGGTAGGAATAAGTATACGTGAAGTGTCGGTAGGAATAGTGTTAATCGAATATTTTCGCGTTGACAAGGTGTGGGTAATCAACAATTGTATGCTCGCGTGCAGGAAGTGAATATTAAACTGTTTAAATTGTTTCTTTTACCGTCGTAGCTGTCTTGTCGTTGAGAATGTTCTTGGCTGGCAATTACTGCGGTTCTGTCGATAATGGTTAATGGTCGTTCTGTCGGGAATCGAATGAAAAAGTGGGAAAATGTTTTAGGTGCAGTTCAGATTACAGGAAGTGGAGGTAAAAGGGTAAGAATGTAAAGTTGGTTAGAGTTTTTGCTCATACCCTGCGGCGGCCATCTTTGCGGACTTTGCGGTTCTCTGTGAGAACCGTGAGAGATTTTCGAAAGAATCTTCCACGCTCTAAACATAGTGGACAACCAGCGGCGTCCTGACGGTGACGTTTACGTGCGTGATTCATGGATTCACACGGCTACCAGGTTAAGAACGAGCGCCGGTGGCGGATATTTTGAGATACGTTCGACGATCGGAAGGAATACGGTACAGACACAACGCGGCAGACGTCCGTGATTCATTGCGGCGGAGTTAAGCCCGCTCGCATAATCAGACAGCGACGTATCACCCCTGCCATTAATTACGGGGCCGTGCAACACGCATTTATCAAGCTAAATGGTTCGAGCTGCAGAGATTGGCTGGGCAGACAGGGTGTTGGCAAATGGTTATGTCAACGGCGAAATCGAACGCTCGAACTGATAGATTACGATAAAAGATTGGTGATTCGGACACCGAACAATAATATTCGTCGCGATGTTTCGTGCGAGAGGTTTTAATGTTATTGTTAGAATGAAAAGTAAACTCACATTATTATGCGTGAGTGTGCATGCGTCGAGAGAGGGAAGTTGTGTGAAAAAAAGAGGGAAAGTAGCAGGCGATGCGCGTGTTGGGAAAGGAAAATGTAATCTAATGTGATAAGTAATAATATAGAATAAAGATTATTTGATATAATAAAAAGGTGGACATAATTCACTTTTCAATCGTAAAATTAATATATTCTTTTTTAATTATTCTAACAGTTATCGACCGCAACAACGTTTCTTAATTTCTAAGGTGACGTATTGTCCCTGCTCTTGTGTTGATACCCCTTCTTTGACAATCACCTGGACTCTTACTACCCGGATGCCGGTAGATTTGTATTTGTTTGTTAGTATGCTTCTTCGTTTTTTTTTCGTTTTGCTTCTACCAGCGGTCGAAACCCGGAAAATGTGAAGTGAGAGAGGGAAATGGACAATTGGAAGATGGAGGGAGAAGTTTGGGAAAAAGAATTTACTGACAGAAGGGTGGTGTTCATCTGGGTAGGTTAGGCTTTGACTCAGGAGATTTTCGATGGTCAAGCCCACACTCGATGGCTATAAACCACAACCGGTTTTCATAATACATACAAATAATTATCGATCCCTAACAGGTGTCGCTCTTGGTTGTTCTGCTGGTATTCTGAGTTTATTCTTCTGCTGATGGGCGAATACAGAGCGCCTTTTAAGTGTTCGGAAAATGTGAAGTGGGAGATGGAAGTGGACAATTGAAAGATGGAGGGAAAAGTTCGGGAAAGAGAATTTACTGACAGAAGGGTGGTGGTCACCCGGGTTGGGTAGGCTCTGACCCAGGGGATACCAGAGGATGGTCAAGCCCAGTCCCCGTGGTAATAAACCAAAGCCGGTTTCCATAATACAAACAAATAATTATCAATCCCTAACATTTAATGCAAACACCGAGTCAAGCTCGAAATACCTTGACCGTTTCCACAGAGAAGAAATTTTTAGTTCGCGCTTCACAAGTCGCAAAGGATACTTCGAGCATTATCGAGCGAGATAAAGCACCTCTTGTCAGGAAGAAATTATACTCTCGAGTTGAAGTGACGAGTCCTAACATCGATTTCACCGAAACTCGCAACTCCACGGTTGGTTTCCTACGAATGCCTGATTAACCGCGCAAGATGGAACAAAAATTGAAAGCTGAGCGATGCTTAACTGGGGGGGGGGGGGGATCAATTTCGAGGATCAAAGTAACGGGTTCTAATGCCAACTTCTTAATCCAACTTCACGTTACCCGGGTTACTTTCCCAGCGAAGGAATTCCGAATTCATGCTACAAGTTATAGCGGCTGCTCTCCGGGCGATCGCCCTCGAGCAAATGGATTCTCGAATAATTCGCGAGCCCCAAGTTTCGAGCTTTAAGTATCACTTGAACTTGGCGGATTCGAATCTACATACCAAGGCAACCCTAGAGCAAGGAGCGAAAATTTTCCTCCAGGGAGATACCGTGCCGTCATTGGGGCGTGTTATATTTTCACAGAAATTCCGCGCGCGCGATACAAGATAAACGAAGGGCTCCTTGATATGCCACGAGCCGAGCCCTTGAATAATTAGCTGAAAGACGTTGCGCTGCAACCGCCCTATCCATCTCGATGCAGCTCGATAAAACGATGGAATATCGTAAGAACGGGGAACAGGGCTGAACGACGAACCCCGGGACACTTAGCTTTGAGCCCCGAGTCGAATTACCTTGTCTTACGAATTCTATCAAGTCGATTTCAAATATCATGTCGCTGATCGCAAAGGTAACGGTAATTAATAATGATATTAATGATTCGGTAATTGTGAAAATAAGCGTCCTCCTCACTGACTTCGACAACTTTTAAATACGTTGTTCCTCTCTTTACTTATTTATTCATTTACGAATAAAACCCTGCAGTGTACATAGTTCTGGCATGAGTAACTAAAATAATAATGTAATATAGTATAGCGAATACGAATTATAATTGATTAATAAAAGAGAATAAACCATTTACCAATTGATAACGTAATCCTTATTAATTAATTAAGCGCCTTTAGTTTATGTTTAAATATCATGATTGGACAGAAAAAGTTTATAGAATGATGTAGAAATTATGTTGTAGATATCAACAATTCAATTAACTTCGTTTGGATTTATTTATTTATTTATTTATTTCAACGGGACTATCTCAACTAGCATACAAATTTGTACGTGCTGTATTCCACCAGATAAAGGAATACTGTCCGAAGGCATTCTCTTTTATTCTTCCATTCTTTCTCTTAACACATTTTAAGCTGGTAACCAAATTGACTAAACTAATGTGCGTAGTGGGCAAAATTCGCGTAAAATCGCGCGTGTGAAATCTAGTCTATACATTAACACGTTTTAATAAAAATTGATAAAATCACAATAATTTATTGTAATGTATTATAATTATTACGTAAAGAAATATTAAAGAAATAACGTTGAAGAGTCTAAACAAAAATTACGAGCTGTAGACCTATAGAGTAAAATTACCTTCTGCCGCTTTTAGAGTAAGCACATTCAAATAGGTACAATTACCCGGCCCGCTAATAGACAGCAGTTCGCGAAACGGGTACTTTTACCCGTCCCATTTATAACGTGTTAATTTTGACTTTCCACCTTTTGAACCCCCTAACAAGGAACGAAGAACGATGAAACGCGACAAAAGAAAAGTCCAAAGAGTTCTAATGACCTACCTTCCTTCTCCGCCCTTCTGTTACATCACCCTAACTTCCGTTCACGCGTTCCACTCGCGTTTTCGGCCCCTGTCGACCAACGAAACTCGTTCGCGCCGCTCAAAGGAACGCAAATACCAGCTGGGACCCCTCTTGAATTAGACATCGATCTAAATGGATTATCCTGAGGGAACACGCTCGTTTCAGGAGGACGAACGATGCGCTCCCGGTGATATCTACACCTTCGACGTCCCGTCGTGTCGCATATATCGTAGAAACGCTACCCTTCTAACAGCCATTCGATTTAAGACCCCGGCCCGGGCTACATTTCCCTAATGGAACCCGGTTCGCTCGATCAGGAGAACGATAACGTTGTGCTGGCATAACATTCGACATGACTGAAACGCAATTTCAACGCGGTACCACTTGGCGAAAACATCGAACGCGAACGGCTGACGGAGTTTGTTGTTTCCGGCGCGTGTTCGTTTCGAGTGTATCGTAGTGCACGGGACGAGGAAAGAACTGTTGCGACGGAGGCGAACTGTTTACATTCAATTTCGACTAACAGATTGTTTACAAAGATTACAACGCGAAGAGGAACGAACGAAATACGAAATTTTCGTATGAGCGTCAACACGATATGTTTCTTACAATAGCTACAGTGGCTGCAAAAAGTATTCGTACATTGTATTACAAAGAAAGTTCACCTAATCCTGAAATTTCGATTTCAATGAAACTTTACGTGTGTACATAGTGTAGTATCGTAATTAATTTTAGAACATAAGATAAAGTAAGGTGTGAACAGTGGGATTTCAGACCTGCTTGGGAAAAACCCTTGGCGACGCGCGAGGCCCTCGGAAAAATGCCCAAATATGGTTATACTTGAGGAATTTTTCCGAGGTACGTGGTGGGAGAAAGGCCAAAGATTAGCAACAGTTTTCGCTGGTCTGGTAGAGTTGAATCGGACGTGACACCGTGAAGAGTTGAATCGGACGTTATACCGAACAGAGCTGAATTAGACGTGATACCGTGTAGAGTTGAGTTAGACGTGACACCGTGTAGAGAGTTGTTAATTAAGTAAATTAAGTAAAATTTATACATAGCATTGTAAATATATTCCTATAATCAATAAATAAATATTATTATTATTGTAACACTACAATAGCATAGTGTGTCCTGTATGGAGCAATTTTTTGGCGGCAAAATATCTTTTAAAAGGGCTGACAACGAACCTCAAAGTTTCAATGATCGTTCACACTTTGAGTACAAGCTTTTTTAGGTTCCTTTTTTTATGATAGGCCGATAGAGTATTATAAATTAAACATTTTCTATTTGAAAGGTTTTGCTTGATCAAGTACCATTACAAAGTTATGTTTAAAAAATGAGAGAAAACTCAGAAACTTCAACGCTGGTTTCACCCCTTTAAAATGGAATTTAGATGAAAAGAATAGATTAATTCATACGTATACTATTACGATCTGCATACCCACAAAGTTTTATCAAACACTTCTATCGGACTCAGAATTCCAGGGTTAAACGAATTTATTTTTGACATAGTGTACGAATACTTTTTGGAGCCACTGTACATTGTCTTGTTTCGCCCGTGGCCTGTTTAATGATTCGCCTGGGTCAACGAAAAAATACGTAAAGCTTGTCACGGGATAACGAACGAATTTTACAGGCGCAGAGAGAAACCTTGTTGTTGATTGTAAACGCTATAAAGGAGTTTGTCAACCAGCGATAATCCGTCAAGGACCAATGCTGCGTTAATTAAGGCAACGTTTCATTTGCAACCATTTTTCGATCGCTTCGGTACGTCGTTGAAATTCGTTCGCTTTTCTCTTTCAACGTTGTACAAAACAATCGAACGAATTCACAGAATCGACCACCGTGTGAATAAACGCATTCAACGACAGAAATTGAGTGTAAAGAAATGCAAATGAAATGGTGCACCGACAAAGCGTTGGTTCATAATGGATGAAATTGTGGATCTATATTTTCTTGAATGTTCAAAGATATTAATTACAACAAATCTCTTTGTGTTTAACAATTACGAAATTGAAAAGTTCCGAGGTTTCGACCCACGCTCATTATTGTATTTCTACGATGGTATAATATAAATAATATAATAAATAATAATATAAATTTATATAAATTTCTTTAAATTTGCATATAAATTTTGCAATGCAGTAAGACGCATATATCGTTTCGTGAAAAGTTAATAGAACAGATACACCGTGCTATAAATTAGAAACGCTAAGAAAGATCACCTCTCAGATATATTATTCCTACTCCTTCGTGTTTCCATAAATTTTCATTTTTTCTTTTTTTTCCTACACACGGTCGAACTAATAAGGAAGGAGAAAAGAAAATATGTGAGGTAAAATACAGGGTACTGTAGGTAAACGGGTTAACTGGGTCATTCTTAAGTTGGATTTTTAGTCAATTTCAGTTCCCTCGCACGTGAACGCGTAACTGAACGTAACAAGTCTTCAACATAAATGTTAGGAACTCTCTAATAAATTAATTACTCCAAATATTTCTGACAGGTTCGTATTAACACTAGAATTACCAGACCAGTCAAAATGACCAATTGGTGATTACTCGTAGCAGCCTTATAAATTCACAGTTGTAAAGCTTCTAACATTTACTATGATTTTCTACAAAAGATATGAATAAAGATTTGTTTTCCATGCATTCGGTACTTTTTCATGTAATTTTCAATTTGATTTCTTCCATGCAAATAAGTACACTTTAATCGTCGGTAGTTCTAGTGTTAAAGGAAAAAGAATTCTGTTATCTTCAACATTTTTTCACTTCTCCTGCTATCAGCGTATGTATCTTTACGAGGACGAAAGAAAAACAACCTGCAATAATAGACACGATTTCTCAGGAAATGAAAAAGCTTTCGTAAAAATTAGAAATGTAATTCTTTTTCTATTTAATTTTTATATTCCCATATCTGGCGAACGTGTATTCTATACTCCTCTACAAGCTGTGATTGAACATTCTAATCTAAATACAGCCAAACATGGAGATTACCCCTTTTCACATCCAAGTCATTAACTTCTAGTATTTTACCTGCCACACGACTAGAATAAGATGCTACAACTACAGATACGCGTATCGATTACAATTGAACGTTGTACTGTAAACATTAAACAGCAAAGAATTCATAAGCATATTATCGTCCCCGAAAGACTGGTAGACCTGAATTCGCAAATCAAATTATTATCAATTGCATTAAGCTGTGTTGTTTCTCAGATATATACTATATTACTTTGTTCCTTGAAATCACGATCGTGCGATCATTATACATTACATTTATATTAATCTGTGTTGTTTCTCAAATATACACCCTATTACTTTGTACCTTCAAATCGCAATCGTACAAGTATTAAATACTACAATTTATATTAATCTGTGTTGTTTTTAAAATATATACTCTATTACTTTATTTCCTGAAATCATGATCGTGCGAGCATTAAATACTACATTTGTATTAAACTGTTATTTCTCAGCTATATGCTCCATTACTTTGTTCCTTGAAATCACGATCGTGCGACCATTATACATTACATTTATATTAATCTGTGTTGTTTCTCAAATATACACCCTATTACTTTGTACCTTCAAATCACAATCGTACAAGTATTAAATACTACAATTTATATTAATCTGTGTTGTTTTTAAAATATATACTCTATTACTTTATTTCCTGAAATCATGATCGTGCGAGCATTAAATACTACATTTGTATTAAACTGTGTTGTTTCTCAGCTATATGCTCCATTACTTTGTTCCTTGAAATCACGATCTTGTAAGCATTTATATATCACATTTATATTAATCTGTGTTGTTTCTCAAATATACACCCTATTACTTTGTACCTTCAAATCACGATCCTGTAAGTATTATATACTGCATTTGTATTAAGCTGTGTTGTTTCTCATCTGCATGCCCTATTACTTTGTCACTTGAAATCACGATCGTGCGAGCGTTATATATTACATTTAAATTATTTTTTATTGTTTCTCAAATATATACCCTCTGATTTTGTCTTTCGAAGAGACGATTCACTCGCATGAATAACAAGCTGACGGAGCTAGTAGCTCCGACGCGAGGAAATCGCGTGGTTCGAGGAGACTTTGACGACGGGTGCACCGTACAACACGTCGCTGGTAGGGAAAGCCACGAGCGTCGACCGACGACTTTGCGGCCAGGAAAAGCAAGCTGCGTTCGAGATCGATGAGGGAGGCCTGCAGCGGCCTAACCCTTGCGTTTTATCGAGCCGTGTGGTACACGTACACGTACCTCTCTTGCTGCCAACCACGAAAAAGAGAAAGCAGGAGAATACGCGACCGCGACGTGACCGACGAGGAACGACTACGTCCGCGCGGTGCAGCGTGAACCTAGCCGCGGTTGACTCGAACCGGCTCGAGATGTCAATTCGAAATCCTTTCTGCTTGTCCTTCGAAAAATACCCTCGAACATCCCTTCCGGTACATTTCACGCTGAGATTCGTTTCGCAGACAACGTTGACAACGTGAGAACGTACACAACGGCGGAACATCTCGTATCTCGACGAAAATAAACAACGTCGCTCCGCTACGAACTACAGCGGAGACAAAAAAAGGAAAACAGCAGCACGCAAGATATAGAAGAGAACACGTATGCTCTCTAAATGACATCGACGGTGTTCGCTTGGAAACAACCACCGACATATGAAACCGTGCATGCTATAAACTGACATTACTACAAATCGTGACTCACCTTTTGCTGCTGCTGGTCACTCCGCGAGGAAGGACGAAGCCGACACGTAGAACCGGAGAGCTGGCTCGAAAAACAAGTGTACAAGGACTACCGGCGAGGACGACGACGACAACGTCCGTACGAGTCTCACGTTTAGACTACGTGCGTCTCCCCGGTCGTCGGTGGCGGTGACAGTGGTGGTGGTAGTGGTGGTGGTGGTGGTGGTGGTGGAGGTGGTGGTTGTGGAGGTGGTGGAAGTAGTGGTGGTGGCGATGGTGGTGGTGGAGGTTGGTGGTGGTAGCGGTACTGGCGGCAGCAGCGGTGGCGGCGATAGTGGTGGTGGTGGTGGTGGTGGTAGTGGTGGTAGTTGCTTTCTGTCCTCCAAGCGGGAAAAAGAAGGGAGGAGAGGTGTATAGTAGAGAAAGACGGGGAAAGACCGATGAGATCGAAGTCTCGTGGCAAACGGTCGTAGACTGAGTGAACCCGAGTTCCGACTGAGCGGCGAGTTGCCGTGGCGGCGACGCCAGCGCCGCGACGCGGAGGGTTACCGAATCACCATCGATCCATCGGAAATGGTATGAGGTAAGCTCGCGAACGAGCGCGAAGAGGAGGTAAAGGGGTGAAGGGCTGGCTGGCGCACCGACGGAGGCTCGAAGAGGGTGTACGACCAACGGAACCCTACCGTCGGGAGTTCCGGAAGGGGGTTGGGAGGGGGTGAGAGGGGAGCCGAGTTAGGAAGAGGGCGGGGCGTACGCGTACCACACGTTCCTGTCTCTACGTCTATACCTATCCCTTTTTCTTCCTCCCCCTCTCCCCCTTTCTTTCTCCATGCCCCCCTCTGCGCGCCCCTTTCTTTGTCCCTTATTTACTACCCTCTCTGCTTTCGCTTCGTGCGCCAGTGTCCCGCGGCATTTGTCTCTATTCCTATGTTTGCCTATATCTTAACGTCTCCCTCCCGTTCTTCTTCTGTCTTGTGCCTTCTCCTGTCTTCGAACCTTCTTCGCGCTTGTTCGATTAATTTCCTACCCCCGTTTCTCAGATCTCGCAATGCGCTAGAAATGGATTTTCTTTATTCGACACTCGACACCTTCCACTCGTCGGTTCATTTCGAACCCCCGTGTCCCTTGTCCACCGTTCTCATCGGTTTCCTTGGCGTATCCGTTCTAACGGTTCTGCTTCTCTCACCTTGCGAAGACGAACCACCTAAACGTCGCGCAGATACAACGGTTTCGAAACTATCGACGGGGTTAGACGCGCTTAGACAAGTTAGCCCCTGTGAAACTGCAAAAAGGGGAGGAATGTAGGTCGGGGGATGATGAGAATTTAGGCAGCGCTTTACATCTTCGCGTTGCAGCGGCCAAGATGAGAAATTTCGTTTGTACCGTAAACGTTTTATCCTTAAAGCGGCGCATAAAACCTTCGACGTGGATGTAGCGACGGCCGTTTCCGTTATACCTCATTCGAATGCGCGTTACGTCTGGTTACGTATTTTATGAATCGATAAAAGAAGCATGCGGTTGTTCCGCTCATCTGTCTCGATACCCAACATGTACACGTACCCCGATACATGCACGCTTCGTTTGCAATTCGTGCGGCGCGATCGGAGTTCCCTGGCACTTGGCTACAATAAAAGACGTTCGCATATATCGCGTTGGAATCCATTAAGTAAACACAACTTTTCTACCAGCCGTCGTATATATGAGAACGTTTTTAGCTGAGGGCGCTCTGTGGAAAAATGTAAATCTGGGTCAACGTTATTCTGAATAAGAGACTGATAGAGGAACGGGGACGTACTCCTACACGCGTATCGTGTAAGCCTTAGTTGGCGCGATATTATTTTATGACCACTTCCAGAATCCAGACTGTTGTTTGTTTCTCAGGAAAGATGACCAAAACACATCAAAGATCCTCGGACAAATATCAAATATCCTGTTGGCTTTGTCTTAAAAAAAAAAAACGTACGTTTCGCCGTCGTTTCCTATGACATTTGATACATGCAGCTTGGATACCGTATATATTATACAGTAATATAAATGTACAATATACAAATACGAATATACAACACAGATATAAGCAAACGTAAAATATACAAATATATAGATGTACGAGTACGAAAATCGTTACGCAGTCATTAGAATTTTACGACTGCCTATAACAATTGCTTAGTATGCAAACTATTCTGCACACGAAAATGATGGCGTCGCGAGAGGTTAGCTCTATCTCGGGTGATTTATCGAAGTCGCGGGTGATCCGACGATAAATCGATTGCTGTCAAAGGTGATCCGAACATCGTACGTATTTCGGAGCAGAACTGCATCAGGAAACACGAGCAAGCAAAAGAGGGAGAGAGAGAGAAAGAGAGAGTAATTCGTAGGGTAGCGGATCGCGCGGCAAATTGTGCACAGCACCAACAATAAGTGGACTGCTCATCGTCAAAGTGTTTATCCCTTGGTGCTTCGCTCGATAGCACGTTTCGTTTAATTTTAATTATAACCGCTCTCGGTCCGTGGAAACGGTTAGAGATCGGCCAAATTGGCCTGAAGCGCGTCTTATCGTGGCTGACGATAGCTAATAGTTATCCCGCAGCTAGAATGACCACGGTAGAATTAAACGTGTCAGTAGCAGAGCGAACAACTGGACGGGCGAACGTCAGATGCACCATGGAAACGGTAGAAATCCTTATGCAAAGCCGTGAAACGAGGGCCGCGTCGTGACAGGGTAGCCGGAAATTACGTAATTTCCTTACATTCTGCCAAGAGCTGAACGCTTTATACGAGACAAGCCGTCGTCTCGGTATATCGAGTTTCTAATCGAATCAATAATTACGAGATACACCGTGCAAAGGAAGGAACTGGGAACGCTTTTTCCCCGGGACGCTATCGTCGCGCGTTGTACAACGTTTTCCTTTCTCCTGTCCGGGATCCCTGTCTTTTGTGGGGTGAAGGGAAACGGGTCGCGGTAAGAAACGGAAAGGAATCGCCGCAAGTCGAATCCACGATGTCCCTATAGAAAGAACTCACTCGTGTGTGTATGTGTGTGTGTGTGCGTGTGTTTCTGTACAAAGGAACGATGCCCGTGTAAAATCGTTTCTTTTTACCTTAATTATTTCGAGAAATCGTGTTCTATTTCCTTGACGACTTCAAACTGTTAACGGGTTTGAACGAAATGGAATTTTTAACCCTTTGCACTCGAGAGGTGACCGTTAATCGTTTAACGACACTAACTTCAAATATTTGTTCAAATTCGAAATATTTACTAAGATTCGTCTATATTAAACGTCATTTAGTTTGGTTAATTGATACACTAAGATTTGTATATGTGACTGTTTAATCTCTAAGTCTGACTAATAAACAAACCAACCAAAGTCTGAAAATTCGTAAAGCTATCATTTGGTGATTAACAGTCACCTCTCGAGCGCAAAGGGTTAACTCTACTGCAACCTTCGTATTCGGTTCGACTGGGTCAGGCTTGTAGTTTCGTTAACGTGAAACGATTTTATTTATTATTTTCCTATTTTGTAATTTGTGAGATGCTTTAGTTGAAAAGAGAGCGGGTTTGGATTGAAAATGGTACAGAGACCGTAACAGGGATGGTGTAAAATTAATCCAAGGAAGTAGGACCTAAACGTAAAGTTTCCTTTTCTGTCCCGAGTTAAAACGTCGATAAATAGATCACGTTTATGTTCTATAAGATAGAAACAGCGCTTATTATTTAGGTACATGATACAGCAACGCTTATTATACAAGTTGAGACAAATAATGAAATAATTCCTAATTGAAATAAACTAGCATCTAACAATTTTAAAGTTACTTTCAATTTAACGAAATAACATTTGTATTATTTCCACAATCGCGCTTGAAATATTTAATTTAATTTACTTGTTCAACCTAGGTGAACAATTCCACCTGTATGTTAATTCATTTGCAAACATGCTTTCATTCGAATAAGACACGCGTTAATTTTGTCGACTTATGTTAATTGAACGCAGAGGTATGCTCCAACCACAGGAAGCGAACATTTTCCAACACCTTACGATCCGGTGTAATAAAATGTCTCTCTTTGTTAAACACAATTGTCTTAACAATAACAATTGTTAATTTTAGTTAATGAACATTATCTATTTTTAGTCGTCGTTTATACAATGCCTTGTCAATCCACAATTAGCTTGTAAACTAAACTAATCTATATTACGTATCAAAGGGTGTTACCCGTAAATAAACTGAATAAATTAGATAAATAAATAAAGAAAGAAATCTGCTCATAATTCAACGATCAAAGGGAACGTAACTCCTTGTCTAACAGTAGAGATGAGCTAATGAACATTATCTATTTTTAGACGTTGTTTATACAATACTTTGTCAACCTACAACTAGCTTGTAAACTAAACTAATGTATATTACGTATCAAAGGGTGTTACCCGTAAAGAAACCGAATAAATTAGATAAATAAATAAAGAAAGAAATCTGCTCATAATTCAACGATCAAAGGAAACATAGCCCCTTATCTAACAGTAGAGAAGTGAAAAAAAAAAGACGAGAAGCATATCACACGTTTGTATGTGCGTATGGATTCTCGGTGTTCCCTGGATGCCCGCCAGACTTTGGTTCCAGGAGATGCAACCAGAATCACGTCGTGAGACCGGCGAAGTGCAAATCCATGTTAGTGGTATAATGCTCCGCTATAAGTCCCGGAATTATGTGGACCGTGATAGGCATGCCGAAAAGCGAGAAAACACGATTGTCTTTCAGGCGTTATCGTTCAACGTGCTCGATGATTATTTCGTTGTGTTTGTAAACATTTTTCGCGTCGACCGTTGATTGCTTTAACTCTTTGAGGCATCATTCGAGAATTTCAGAGAATAAATAGATCCATGTTGCACAGAAATTTTGTTACGTTTTAAATTAAACAAAATTGGTATACTTTTATATTGGATATTGGTTATTGATGAAATGGCGAAATTACGGTTTAACTCTTTGACTACTGTTGACGCCTATTGGCGTCCGACACATGTTGACTTCCCCGTACTGTTGACGCCTATTTAACTCCATTGTTATTTAAAAAGATAAAATATTGTTATCTAGAAAAAGCTTAAAATTAATGTTCACTTCAAGTAATATTCGTTTAATGTGATAAATTTCAGTATTTTGAATATTTTAATATACTTCCTCAGAAATGCATTGCTAACGAAAAATTTCGCCGTACCCAGTGGACGTCACGAGTGAATTCGTACCGTACCGTACGGCCAATGCGTGCCAAAGTCTGCCATAGTCAAAGGGTTAAGCAATATAATCTGCCTGTATGCTGATAGACTTTAACACAGTATTTTACTCTGTGGCGACCTGTACACGACTGACGACACGTAAGACAATGGCTAACTCGCTGGTTCCACAGACACACGCAAACATACATAAACATGTGTACCTTACAACTAATTGTAACACGGTTAAATGTCACGATTAGCATGATTTGACTATAAAGATTCAACATTTTATTAACCAAGTACTGACATGTTGAAACTTACCAACACAACCGAGCATATTTATAATATTTTTTTACGGTATTACCAACTGCTTTACGTAAGTAAGATTAAATATAAACCTATGCGTATGCAGCTATTGCAATATTTCGAGGCGGGTCTAAAAATGTCCCACATTTTTAATCCCACCGTGCTCCAAAGAGTTAATAAGCTGTCTTCAGACACCACGCGAAGAACATTATTAGCTGACTTCCGAATTGGAGCGTGACTAATACAAGTATGCATCAACGTAAAATATCTGATTATGCTGTTGTATTGTTTAAACGAGTTGCAAACAACTGTTATTAAGAAGGTTTTGTCGTGGCGTTCGAGATAAGTCTGGTAAATTAAACCGTTGCCTTGTAATCACCTCGTACGCCTCGTAATCTAAATAGAAGAAAAACATGTCCGGTATTCGTGAAGAAGCTTAATACGAACTAAAAATAAATTTGAAACCAATGTTTCCCAGCGTTTTTATTAAATACCAAGATCTGTTTCAGTCAAATAAAATATACGGGATCGGAGTTAAGAACGAAAATGCACATGGATCTATCTTTTTGTCACGCACTGTATTATACAAACTATATTCAGAAATAAACATATAATAGCTACAAGCAGTATTTGCCAATACACGAATGAGTTCATGAGTTCATTTTTACGATACCAGATTGTTGAATCTACACGAAAGTATTATTAAACGATAAAACATTTAATATATTTGAACTTAATTGCTTAATTAGTCCTGTGCGAATTCACAACTCACACAATTTACCAACAAGAAGAACAAATACCATTTTGAGATTTTTGTAAGCGAAACCTTGCATTACCGCTGATTGTAAGGGCAAAATTCGTACAACAACGAAACAAAACAATAAACGTTCCAAAATACAATAAAAAAAGATATGGTCAAATCGCCGCCGTTTTTTTCATGATAAGATGCAACACAGGTGCGTGCGCTAAAGGCATCCCCTTTAAACATAGTTCAAAGTGAGCGGTAATTTATTGATCCACACGCCGCGTATTCAATCTACTCTCAGAGATTAAGCGAAGGTTCGCGTAACAAAGAGGTTAACGGCGTTCCTTTTGTCCCTGGCTACCTATTTCCCTGTCCTCGAGCGTTTCGACGTTTCCGATTCTTTGGCCGGAACGTCGGCCGTTGGTCGAGAAATCGACACACAATCGGCGCGGTGCAACGGATTTCACGCTTGCCGGCAGGGCGCCGCGTGTGGACACACGTCGTCGAGCCGTTTCCAGGTTCTTACAATCTACGACGACGACGACGACGACGACGACAGTGTGCAAACGGACGTAAGTAAATGGTAAACACCCTTTGACTATCAAGTGTAAGGAACGAAATTCAACTCCGCGTCCAATCTGACTGCGTATGGGTGTGAATGTGTGTTCGTGTGCGTTTGTATGTACGTACGTTTATAACATCAAACGGGAACGGGAAGCTTGCGCTCGCCAATCTGGAAAATTACATGGCATCCGGTCGTATTTAATTCATTAACGATACGACACTCGATGTTGTTCCACGTTCGGCTAACGAACACACTGAGAATTTTCTCGCGAACCCTCACAATCTCTGAACAACGAAACGAAATTTATAGGGCGCTTATCGTCAACCCTTTCGTATATTTTTATAGTAGAAGACGAAATTTGCCGTTCGAAAATTTATTCGTCATCCGAAGTGTCGAATAAACAACGTTTTATTATCATATACCGAAGGATAAAGTCAAAGTATTCGGTTCGTAGTATTGAATAGTAGAAATTGCAATTCGAAATATCTGGTTGGGGCGAGCAATCTCGTCTTCGGTAACGAAAGGGTTAACGTTGTTTTGTACCGCGAGAGAAAGAGGAATACTGTGCAAAGCCTTCGTTATCCAAACGTAAGGTATTCAATTCTCTGAAATTAATCCCTTCTGCATTCTTACATGCGTCTAGATCAACGTTAACTATACACTATTTGTAACGCTACATGAAACGTAAAATTGGAAATCTGTGAAAATAAAGAGTTAAAATTTTTACTGTTTTTATATTTTTTTACCCCAGTTTTCTATACAATCGGATTTGGGCCCAGCGAGAAACTTAGCCGAATCACGCTGGGCGACGAACGTGTTAATTTCAACTTTAAATCTACAACACATGTTTTACCTGCGTTAACCACTGGCTCGTGCGAATGCCATCGGTGAACGTTCTAAGCTTAAAAAAAAAGAGCGACGATGCGACGGTATTTGATGAAATTTCAGTGTTCCATCAAAAATGCGGGCGAGCGCACGGCCTGACCTAATACACTGGCCCGATGAAAAATTGCTGGGAATGAACGCAATAAACCGCATTCTTCGACCCGGTGGCCGTTTAATAAAAGACGCGTTAGTCCACGCCGAAAGGCATCGATCGCGAATATTAGATTTCGCTGTGTTCTTCGGCCACGAACGCGGCGGGGACATTAACGGCGCTCGTTGGACGTGCGCGCGCGCGAGTTGCTTAATTAAACTTTAATTACTTCGATGCATCCGCGATCGCGTTTCCAAACTGCCAAGCAACGACGTGCCCACCGTTGGAAATGAACTTGTTGATCGCGGTCTGCTACGACTTTCGAAACAGAGTCGGACCATCGCGTCGCGTTGCGCTGCTCGTTGAAGAGGAACGAGTCGCCGATTTAACCCTTTGGCTACGAGCGGTGACTATAGTCACCCAACGACTGATACTCGCTACGTACGAGCGGTGACTATAGTCACTCCGTGAAATTTTGCGAACAGAGTATTATTGCATTATGCGATAATTTTTTAATCCTTTCCTTTCTACGACTGACTATAGTTACGCTCTGCGTAAGATTCCACGGTATTGAACGTACGACGGATAATTACAATTGTTCCATAAGTACACACTTTTGCCGTGGCAGCTTATTCAGCGGGGATTGCTTGCCGAAAAATCTTTCCGTAGCGAAAGGGTTAATTGCGACGATGCGTTTGTCGAGGTTCGTCGCAAAAGAACGGTCGGACATACGGTAGCGGACAAAAGTTTCAGACGACAATGTTACAATATTAACAATGTACAACATAGCTTTATGGTCCGCAAATATCGTCTGTACATTCATTTTTATTGTTATTATGGTAGAACACTAATTATTGATTAGCACAAAATACAAATTTTATTTATATTGTTATTTCTTATTAATTAATTATTTTACTTTCTTTGATCCTTTGGTCTTAAATTTTTGTTTGCTAAATTAATTAATTGCTAAGAAATAATAGTACAAATAAAATTTGTATTCCATGCTAATCGATAAATAGTGTTCTACTATAATGACGATAAAAATAAGTATATGGACAATATTTGCATATCATAAAACTATGTTCTGCATTGTCGTCTTAAACTTTCATCCACTACTGTAAATTAATTGATTGCTAAGAAATAATAGTATAAATAAAATTTTGTATTCCATGCTAATTAATGAATAGTGTTCTACCATAATGACGATAAAAGTGAATAGATGAGCAATATTTGTGAACCATAAAATTATGCTTTGCATCGTCCTGTCGTCTTAAACTTTTGTCCGTTACTGTAAACTAAGAAATAAGTACACTGTTGTAGTTTTGTGGTCTGCAAATATTGTCTGTAGATCTATTTTTATTGTTATTATGGTTGAACACTATTTATTGATTAGCACAGAATGCAAATTTTGTTTATCATGCCATTCCTTATAAATTAGTTAGTTTTCGATTTCGTTGATTCTTTGATCTTAAACTTCTGTCCGCCACTGTACCCCGGGGGAATTCCGGTTGTAAAGTATTCATTTCAGTCAGTTCGAGGATAAGTGCTCGCGGTTCAATTTCCCACGCGTCCTCCACTTCTTTTCATCCCGTTCGCCGCTTAACGGGCGACCGTTTTAATTGGTATCGTAATCGAGAACGAGTACGAAAGGATTGTCTTCCTGTCGTTCACGAAGCTGTTCGGAGGAACAATTTGAAAAATTTTCATCGCGATCGATGGTTCAATCTCGTTCAACTGCTGCTCCGAAAGTTCAGCCCCTTGAGGCCGGCCTCCGTAACTCGCACGGATCACGCGTTTATGTCAAGGTTAGGCGCGAAAATGGAATAAAATAGTTTGGTAATGATTGTTCGAGCAATTATTCGGCTGGAGATGATTTTAAGATAATTGTAATAACAATAATGGTAATGTTTATTATGTTAACAGGGTTTAACCCTTTGGTAGAGGGAGTGTTATATTATCGAGCACACGAGACAGAGATAAAGAAACGGGAAAGTGGTAATGAGAAAATAAAAATGAACAAAGATGAAATGAAACAGTCAGTACCAATATGAGAATTGGATAATAAAAATAATAAAAATAATGAATAATATTAACATTAGTAATAGCAATAGAAGGAGCAATAACAAAAATGATAATAACAGTAATAAAAATAATAACAATAAATTATGTGTCACTGTGCCTGAACGAGTAGTTAATCTTTATTCAATCGAATTTCATTGTTCATAAATAATTTGTAATAATTTCGGAATTTATTATGCCAGCCATACACATGAGCAATTAAAATTTTCTTACAGAACTTCACTCACGTAAGAGTAATATATAACAAACACATCTTATCTGCTAGTTTATTCGAAAAAGTTAATTAAGATAGCAATAATTCATCTGATTTATTTAGTTTACGCTCAATAACGCAAACAACTTCCGCGACTCGTTTCATAATTCATCGTTCTATTATAAAATTGAAACACGGAAATCTTCTGTCTACCCTTTCCGCCGGTGTCAACAAAGAAACATTATTATTGCACTTCTGTTAGCAACAAGTTAATAACGAGTCGTTTCCTGACGTCAAAGGGTTGAAACGTTCTGCAAGTTGTGCATCCGTAAAATAATTCGAATGCACAGCAGTCACGGCGACCTCCATCAGAAGAATGGATAACTGAAGAGAATGGAGTTGATAAGTGAGAGATCTGCACTCGCCTGCACGCTTTCCAACCTCGAAACTCCTGTTCGTAATAGTATCTCGATCAGCGTTAACCCTTCGCATCCGAAAGGTGATTTTCCGACCTCAAAAGTTCCAAACTACAAACTATTAAAATTGAATTTGATGCTAGAATTTAGTTACGCTAACATTCATCTAATTCAGATAAATAATACTGAAACTCCTAATTTCTGCCGCTATCTGTATTGAAAAACTTGTGAAAATATTTTTACCTGATTACCCAGATTCGTCCCTCGAGTGCAAAGTGTTAACTCGTAACATTCTTGATTCGTGCAAATAACAATCCTGCAAATGGACCCTGACCATATCCTGCACCTTCTTTAAGTTCGTAATATCTTAATCCCTTGCTTTTAGTAGCTTCATTTCACATGCTGCTCCGCGTGCTACATCCGAAGCAAGGGATTATCCTGATGATAAATGAGGGGTCGAAATGAGAGAGCAAGAAACAGAGAGAAAGAGAGAGAAAGATCACTAAATCCTCTCTCCAGTGTGTTCCATTGTTCTCCGCGTTCTCCATCGTGCTCCTTTGCATTTTTTGCAAAACTTCCTCCGTTTCAATAACAATAAATGCGACAGGAGTAGGTATTGCAGTCTTGACACGGGCATCAAGGATGCGGAATGGAAAACAGATGAGAGATAAAGTTATTGCACGATGAGTGATTGCTCTCGGTATATTGCAATTTAAGCGTTTGCCATCCCGTCCGGGTTTTTATCAAATCCGTTCGCAGCGGTAACCCGTGCTCCGTGATCACCCGATATTTTCGTTCCTCTCCCCTTCGCGAAACGCGCTCCCTCGGCGGGCTTTTTCCGTGCCCGCTCGTGCGTAAACAATTTTTTCTCAGCTTTTTAGACACGAAAACAACACAAACGGACGTTTACTTTACAAGGTCGCCGTGTGGAAAGTAAACGCGTGCAAAATGAAACTGGAAACATAAAATCGCCGCCAGATACGTGTGCACGGTGTCCCGTGAACGAGCCGGGTGTGACGCAACCGATCGGTGACGAAACCGAGCAGCGTGCGTGGTGACTGGCGGAAAAGGTTAATGCTCCGAACGTGAATGGACGATTTAGGATTGACATCAAAACAAGCAAGAGAAAGTAGGCGAAAAGCGTCCGTTAGGCTTGTTTCGGTGCCCGCGATTTCGCTTCGATCCCGTGCAACGGAACAGCTGCCTATCGGCCGCCATCTTGATCGATGTCGCCGTCAGCGACGTCGGCCATTAGCATACCGATCGAACCGAAAGAAAAAAGAAGAAGATAACGCAAGGATTTAAAGGGAACGATGCGTATCGGGGAATCGGCCAAGATCGGCCGATCCGCAGCGTTGGCAGGAAGGTCAGTGTTATTTTTTTAATCGCGGCCGTTTCCGCAAATCCGGAGAAAGGATATGTTGTTGCCGCATTGCGTGCACGCTAATCGAACAGCCTATACGCTACGTGTAGCAGAGGCAACAGCGAATCGCTGTCCGGTTACTTACTTCCTCGACTCGTCGTTAGCGATCAAGTTCAATCGGTATTCACAAATCTAAGCCAGTTTTCGGTACAGAAAGGGTTTGAATAAGTACGGTAGTGGACAAAAGTTTAAGACTAATTGGTTTACAAATATAAAGCAATTCACATATAAGAAGTACTTAATAAAATAAACAAATTTCGCGTTTTGTACTAATCAATAAGTATTATGCTGCTCTATTAACGATCAAAATGGATGTATAGACAATATTTGTAAACCATAATACTCTGTTTTATAATATCTTCTCGTCGTAAACTTATGCCCGGTACTGTATCTAATTGCAGAGAGACGATGATTTATTCTATGACAGAACTGCAAAGTGTTTTAATTACACAAGCTACTTTAAAACCTTGAGGTAAACTTCACAGAATTCCAAAATTTACTTAGAAGTACCTGGACGTTTGAAAGTACTGAATCTCGTGAAAGTAGTAGAAGCTAGATTCGAACCTCAAGAAAGGAGGTTTGTTTGAAAGGATTTACCTGGTAAAAGTAGTATCTACTTAAAATTCAGATGGTATCAAGGCAATACATTATACACGATATAAATGTGCGTTTATTACACTTTAATGTACAGTACCGAACAAAAGTTCGAAATCATCCTAGAATTCCGAGGTGCGCACAAATTTAGGAAAAACAAATTTAAAATGGCAATGTCTTAGAAACTCTTCGAAAAAAAATCTACCGAAAACAACGGAAACTAGTATTATCATTAGCAATATAATTCATTTGAATCTGACAAAAAATTGTCCAGAAATTTGTTACGTCTCCAAGCCTGGACGTAATGATTTTAAACTTTTAGCTAGTAATGTACACGTATTATTTACCCTTCTCCAAAATGCGTTGTAATTTTTATTCGATTTCTTCTTTCATTTTTCTAAAAACATTTCTGCACGATACCCAATCATTCTTCCACCGCTTGTCTAACATTCGCATCACAAAAGGGTTTGCATCTTAACACCTTGACGGCCGAACTCACGTACATGTGACTTCGCACAATCGTCAGTTACCGGCTGGGTTCATGTATACAAATATTTGCAAAGCGTCAGTTGCTTATCGTCCATCCATTGTTTGTCTATTGTTTATCAATTGTTTGTCTACTGAGTGTCGGTTAGGACTACGAAGTATCGATTACTATATCTACTATAATATATCTATCTGTTTATGTCCATCTATCTACCTACCTATTTATATTCATACAAATATCCGTTCATATAAATATTTTGGTTATTAAATACTGTTAATCGATGAATTGCTCGACAGTATATCGCCAGCCTTCCTCAAAAGCCTGCCAATTTGTCACAAAGCTGACAAAATGTGCCGGCGGCAAGCCCAACTCTTTTTCCGAAACGTGCGGCCGTTAACCTGTTAACTGGGTATGACGAAATATTTCGTCATACCCGAAAGACAACTTCAATGAACATGATGACATTTTTCGACATGGAAATTAACCGTAATACGTTGAATGCATTATGTTTTATGTAGGTCTTATCTATCAAAACAGCCGCTGCACGCACTCGTCCGCTCATACATTGTGATAACAGTTCAAGTTTGCACAATTTGGTTTCATTTTAGTCTGAATTTATTCCCCGGTTAACAGGTTAAAGTGTTAAGAAAAAGTTACCGTACAGACTTAGACAACCGAACGAAGTGACGGTTTCAAAGATCCCGTGAAAACTGCATCCAAATGAAACCGCGGTCTTCAAAACCGCCTACATACGTACTTCGAAGCACAAACTGTGCTCGTGAAAGGTTCGAATCAAATTGGTCAAGGTTCGGTTACACGTGAAAGTACCGTTTACACTTCTCAAAAGTACTCATAAAGAGTGCGAACCTGTCACGTCTAGGCTCGAGTCGACTTAAGAGCATTGTTTGTTTTCTTTCGACGTGCTCACGAAGCGCTGGAAATTTCACTCGTCAGATTCGTCGTTGCTTGCAATAACGCTTGATCTCGTCGCTTGCGACTCGTGCGTCGAGTGAGAGGGAACTCTCGAATCCGCCAAGGTCTGTGATCGTCGTCTTCGCATCTTTCCATTGAACCGCCCCCTGCCCGATTTTTACAACACCGAGAACGGAAAAGTAACGACGGATGGGTTTAATTGAGGTGTTAGATTCATAACACAAGTTCGGGTTGGTTCTATTTAGCAAAACGGTATTTTAATGGTTATTACGAAGTTATGGTAATATTTAATTAACGAAATGAAGAAATACATCACAACGAATGACTAAATGGATGCACACTGAGAATATATTGAGCGATTGCAGAAGTTCGTGCCCGATTTTGATAGATAGCAAAGCATGCACAGTTGACTGTTCAATTATTTATTTTATAACCGTATTATTGACCGACAGTTATCTAAATGCTTCGTAATTCAACGTAACTTTAAAAACGAGTACATTATTGATTATGAATAAATACTATTTTTTATGAAAATGCGTTGTATTCATTTTTAGTCAAATCGGCCACGAACTTTTGCAATCACCCAATAAAAAGCAAGAAGAACAAAAGAGTGAGAGACTGAGAAACGAAAAGATCTGATGCCACGCTAGAAACATTAAATTGTCCCAGAAACACGTGGACCAACATGTCGGGTCGATTGTGAAATGGCGCGAACAAGATTTGAAGGAGCTCGCGTTACTGTTCAGTGAGCCCAGCGGTTCCTTTGCTCGACTTAATTCTAATTACGAGGCGAAGTTCCGGCAACTGGAAGCGGTAGTTTCCGCGAACAATTTCCAGCGTGGTCGAAAGTTCTCGCTAGGATCTTCGAGAGCGGGTCGCGGAAGCATTGGATGTAAAGTATTGCACGCGAAACGTTGCTGAAAAGAAGTCTTTCGAGAGGAATGTTAATTAGTGTAGGCGTTCTTTGACACGGCACCGAAAGAAAATGCGGCGACTCCTTGAAATTGCGTCCCCGGATAACCCGAAACGCCGAAAGAAAGGAATCGTCAATTGTGATTCGAGATCTTCTTTTCTCGATGCCGGGGCGGGTGTAGAAGATTGAAGGCGGTCTTGATTTGCCGACGTAGAGGAACGGTCGTGGCCGTTTAACACTATTCCTACCACAACCGGTCAAATGACCGTTTTTAAAATTTCAATTAGAATTTCATAGATACAACCTAATTGAATCGCCTTTAAACTTTAGACTTTTTCTTAAATATACGTATAATACATTTTTCAATATTCGCTTCTTTTTTCACTGTTTATTTTTTGAGAAAAATTTGTAGCCTGTCTTACGTGGGAATGTCGCGGTAGGAATAGGTATACGTGAAGTGTCGGTAGGAATAGTGTTAAGAATAAAATAATTTTATGTTTGATAGAGATGAAACACTGAGTGTGAGTGTGAGTGTGTGTGTGTGTGATTGAAAGAAGGGGAAAATGTAGAAACAATAGAACAGCGTGGTTGTACCGCACATGTTTCGGCACCGGCAGTTCACCCAGATCCGTGCATATGAATAGATGTAGTGAATTAGTAATAGTTATTATAATTAAGTAATGTTTAGAATAATTATAGAGTGTATGTATGTATGTATGTATGTATTATTATTATTATTATTATTATTATTATTATTATTATTATTATTAAAGTGTTAAAAACCCAACAATGTTCTTGTACTTTTATTTATTTCCCGACTTCCCACCCTACATTAGCGATGGTCCACGTAGGTTCGCTTTCTTCAACGTGGTTACGAGAATAAAGTACATGTGTTTTCATCGTTGTCCATCGCGATAATGTAAGACTACCTGTTAGAGCTCTAGTTTAACGATTTCTTACAATAACGTTCGCTAACAGAGTATATACCGTGAAACCTTTTTTATCCAAATTGTCGACTCGCGTACATTTTTTATCATTCAAGCATCACGCATCCTGTTAGAACACTGTGCGTAAACTTGTACGCAACATTTGTTTCCTTCTGTGGAACAATATTCGGTTTTAATTATTAAATATGGAACGGACTGTAATTGGTACGTACATGCGTACGTGTACAGTGGTTTTATAACGACGATAATACTAAAACGTGAGATAACTCAAAATTACAAGTAATAAAAAAGGTTATGAAACAGAAATTTTGTATATAAAGTATAATAATGTTTAACGATATCGATCTTTTCTCATTTTACGCACAGTACCGTTATAAATCGTTATATGAAATTGAACACCGAACACTTATCCCTTCGTCGCTCAGAAGTTTCCTTATCCGAACCGTTTTGTCTCCTTATCGTTTCATGTAATCGAAAATTTTAGCATACTCCTTTCGTTCCTGAGTCGTTCGTCTGCAACGTAAGGTAAATCATATGGTCATCGAATACATTATTGTAAGAATGCAATCGTATGGATGCGAGTTTGGGAAAATCTGAAGAGTACTTGAGTTGGGCGATTGTCGTGCGAACGCAGAATGTTTGGGCTCGAATGTTTCTAAGGCGTGAAAGATGAGCACTTGAGAAAACGTTGCAACTGAGAAATTCTGGGTGGTCGTGACCGAACGCATCGAGTGAGAAAGGTTGACGATTAGAATGAAAGGAAACGAGTGTTTGGAAGAATATATGACGGGGAAAATGCGAGCGCGGGGCAGAAAGTGTTTGACTAACGTGGAAGAAAGGTTTTGACTGTGAACGTAGAAAGAGTGTGATTCTGAACGTTGAAGTTGCTAAGTTGTGAAGTCGTTTAAGTTGTTACTGTTAAATTGTTTTAAATATACATATTATTAACACTACTCCTACCACAACCGGTCAAATGACCGTTTTTAAAATTTCGATTAGAATTTCATAGATACAACGTAATTGAATCGCCTTTAAACTTCATACTTTTTCTTCAATATTCGCTTCTTTTTTCACTGTTTATTTTTTGAGAAAAATTTGTAGCCTGTCTTACGTGGGAATGTCGCGGTAGGAATAGGTATACGTGAATTGTGTTAATATTCTAATCACTTCATTTTCATTTATTCACACCTGAGTTCCATCTTTCGCTCTACTAAAATCATTTTATACAATTTTCCTATATTATTAAGTAATCATGATTACGGGCGGTGATATAAATAATATGATTCCATGATTCACGGAATTATCGCGATTCCCTGGAAGGACTCGTGCACAACACGCCTTCGGGAGCATTACGACACGCTGTTTCACTGATGTACTCTCTCCTCTCAGGAGGACGCCAGGTCGTTCGAGAATGGAATCTTCACGACGGCGAGGTAAATTACCGATCTCACGATGCGAGTGGCATTGCTCGCGACGTCTCTCGTCTCACCGCTACGTGCAAAGCTGTGTATCCGATCGACGAACAATTCACGCATAGGCGGATTTAGATGTAGGCTAAACAGGCTATGGCAATGTCGACAGTTTTGAACGAAAATTTCTTTCGTACGGAATAAAAAAGAAATATTTTTCAAAAATTAATAAATTCAGACAATAATTACTATCGAGTCTAGTATTCTAAGGGTTTATCATCCCTCTCTCTCTCTATTCTTTCCCTTCATTGCTGGATGGGAAAAATATTATAGCCTAGAGCGATAAAAACTGAAATCCACCTCTGAATTCGCGAGACACTGCAGTCGCGAATGATGCGCGTAAGAATTTCGTGAACTTTTTATAATCAACTTGTCGGTGAGCACCTACATACAGTAGCGGGCAAAAGTTTAAGACCGAAGGATCGAAGAAAACAAATTAATTGATTTAGAAGAAATAGTACGATACTGACCATGATGACCATAAAAATAAGTATAAGAACAATATTTGCATGCCATAAAACTATGTTTTGCATCGTCCTCTCGTATTAAACTTTTGTCCGTTACTGTAAATATGGAGTATTTACCAGTACGCAGCCGTTTACTATACACAGAACAAATGAAAGTAATTGCATGCTGTTTGGGAATAAGAAGTTGTACGAAACAAAAAATTGTTCGCAAGAACTTTAACGAAGATGCATCGGATAAGTATGCATTTAGAACAGTTCACGAGGGTGTGATTTAACTTTTTTCGCGAAGCAAATAATTAATGAGTGGTTACATCATTATGTAACCGTAGCGTGAACTTATCTGTACGTTAATCGAGTGTTCGATGATTTATGGACGATTAAGCAACTTTTAGGGAGAATAATTCATACAGTGTTTATGATCTGTTTTAGCAGAGACACACCTCTAAATTTATGTTTATATTAATTATTATACGGACACAGTCCAATTTATATACATAAGAGATAAGTAGAATACAGTACATACAGGGTGTGTGGTATAATTGAAAAGAGTTTGTAGTGTTAGGGATTCGAGAATATACTAAATAGACGTGTTTTAAAATTGTTGCTGCCAGGGAAAAATTCAACCCTTATAAAAAAGTTGTTGGCTAGACTACCGATTCTGTTGATTGGATAATCCAGATTAACACAAAACTGATTTTAATATATGAAATAAACGTTTTTACGAAACATACCACACTTACCGACATCATTTTCATTAAATTTTCTATCCGTCTATAAAAATGTTCGCATTGCCCAAATACAGATGACGCAGCGCGGTTAATTCGATTGATGGCAGTTGTCATAGGTATCAATCGAAACTCCTGGAGCGAGGAATCGATCGATCAAGAGAAAGCTGGCCCTCCCCGCGACATGTTTCCCTACCACCAATTTTGATTTTGATCGAGCGGCAACGTACTTGAGAAACTTTCGCTGCCGCGCGAAATTTGCCCTCCTCGTCCGTTACCTTGTTTGGGAAATCACGCGTTGAGTCCGTTCTGCGGATTAAATTGAACTTGATTAAATCGCGAATAATTCCGCGCGAAACTTGCAAACCGCTTGTAACAATGATTTTAAAAAACAAAAAAATTGCTCCCTGGCTGTGACCGTGGTCAAAGGATTCACGGTAACCTACTTGCTCCTCGCAGAGTAGCTGAAGAACGGTTCTTTCGGAGGATGTTGCAGATTACGCGGCTGCCTCCGTACGCTAAATTACAATTCCGCGGGAGGCGCTCATTAAGAGTCGTTATCGAACACACCACGAGCATCCGTCGTCTGTGTGTGCCAGCGGCGACGGCAGAAAAACTTCGTTGTCCCCTTTGTAGGAATATAGGAGACCTTCGATGCTCCAAACTATCGCGACCTCCGATCGGACGTGAATTTATAGGCTACACGTCCCGCGAGACGTCGAACGAGCGTCGCGACACGGTTTCCTTTAATACTCGTGTTTTATGAATTATCTTCGACCCCAGAACCCGGAGTGATTCATGCCCAGAAACGCAGAAGGACAACGCACGGCACGGCACGCACCTACGTGCGTATACACGCGCAGTCGGCCCGACTTTCTCCTTCGAGCCTCGATCCTCGATTCACGATTTCGCGAGTATCTCGGCTAAGTCTGTCCTTGCAAAATTTCCACTTCTCCGGTTTGTCGAGCGCCTCCATTATTCTCGCCTTTTATAAATTGGTCCGCCGGCCGTTACGAGCTCGTCAGCGCATCGGCACGGTAGATTGCATCGTGCAAAATTGCGCCGCAATATCGCCGGGACGCCGCTTAATCGGTGTATAAGCGAGCTTGCTATCATCATGGTCGTCGTCGCGACGTCCTATCCGATCGGATCTGAGCGACGCCACGTTCCTCGCCTCCTTTTTTCCAGCGTAATTCACGGCCACGCGACCGCACGTAACGCGGATGATTCAATGCCGCTATATTTATCCGTCGATCGATGTTTATCCGTCGATCGCGGGACACCGTGTCCGAAATTGAATTTACCCGCGGTTATTTACGCGAAGTAATTTACCCGTGGGGTGGGAGAGGATGAGGGATTTGCTGATACAGCGATATTAATGCAGCCGCGATCGGTGTGTAGAACATTAGACCACGGTCTACGGGACGTGCTTGGCAGAAATTGAATACAGAAATATTGCGAAGCAAAAATTAACACTATTCCTACCACGACCAGTCAAATGACCGTTCTCAAAATTTCGATTATAGTTTCATATATACAACATAACTGAATCGCCTTTAAACTTTAGACTTTTCCTCAAGTATATGTATAATACATTTTTCAATATTCACTTCTTTTTTCATCGTTTAGTCTGTCTTACGTGGGAATGTCGCGGTAGGAATAGGTACACGTGAAGTGTCGGTAGGAATAGTGTTAAATGAAAACCAGCTTTCTCTTGACGTACTTTCTGAAGGGTTTCTTCCGAAAACTCAAGCCGTATCTGGCGATTTAGAAAGTAGGAAAACGTTAAGAAATAGAACAAAAGTGCTAAAGCAACCGGACTGGGTCGCAGGAATTTCGATCACTGCCAGTCTCATGACAAATCTGGCGAAATTGGATCAAAATATTGCAAAAGTAAAGTAAATGAAAGTAACGCAAATAAGAGTGTATTTTATTTAGAAATATTAAATCCCATTTCCGATAGTGCTGAACGAACGAATTACCCTGTGGCGAATAATTTGAAACTTCGACGATCGGTCGAAGAAACGATGCGATAGGAGCAGTTTTCAGCACCGTCCAGGCGGAACAGAGGACCCGTATCGCGAAAAACTTTTGCGAAATCGAGTGGACGCGAAAAATGGCGGTCGGCTTGTCACCCACCTTTGCGATTTGCGTTTTGCGGAAACTGGGTTAGGAGAATTCGCAGTAAACTGGGTCGTCGTAATTACTCAAATTGCCGTCAAACTCCTGTGTGCAAAACACAATCGCGAACGATACTCGCCTGTAAATGCGACTGTCACCGAGTTTTTACCTCGAGCACTAATATCCGCAGCTAGAAAACGATTACCTAGATAAGATGAGCGCGTTGCTAGTTCTGCCAGTGATTCGATGTTGTTCAAGGAAAATGAAGGAATCGACGAACACGAAAGAGAGTTAAAGTGTCCAGCGATGGAATCAAGTGTACCGCGACTTGGTTCAAACGTGGTCTGAAGTCGGTTCATACAGTTCGAATGCTTTGTAAATATACTCCTGCCTATAATTCACGGCCACTCGTTGAGCTTAAAATAAAGAAATGTTTTCGTTATAGTCACAGAATAAAAAAAAATTGCTACCATTTGATAATTGTTGATTTTACGACGAACATTCATAAATTATGGGGTACCCAATATATACTTAGCGCGGAGAAAAATTTATGGCAGAGCTTCAGAACAAAACTACGGTTCACTGATTACTTCTGTTACCGTGAAAATTAAATTTTCAACTCTTTTCAAGATCTTAGCAAGGGGCCAAACATGACAAGTATTTCGTTTTAAATTAATAATTCCTTGAACGAAAGTGTATATTATCTCTCGACAATTTTACTAAATGTCCATCATAATTAAGTATTCTTTACAAAACGTACACGTGACTCTGGCATTTTGTAAACTGGAGCGTGCACGGAACAAGACGTCGCCTGTTGCGAAACGTAATTTCCGTGTTGGATTCGACTTGGATTCACGAGCGCGTGTCAAACTTGATTCCATCGCTCACAGTTCTCGTTTCATCTGAGACTGTTCGTAGAATGCGATCCTTCGGTCAATCGGAAATTCTAAAGAGGGTTCCTTTCGTGTCAACTTTCTTTCTGCTCCGTTCTCGCGAGAAACACGCCAAGTGTTACCGTAAACGTGGTCCCTGTGGCAGCATGCGATCCGCGAGGATTCCGTGTACTTAGTAGAGCACGGACGAAACGAGCCGTGTAAATTCATCTCCACCGGCCTTTTCCAGTTCCCACAATGCAAATGAACGCACGGGCGCATGACAGACCTGGGTAAATTTTATTCGAAACGAAAATAAAAGACACGACTGGAAATAGTTATCTTTAACGCAAAGATGAATAGCGAACGTCAACAGAGATAAACAATTTTTCATCTGTTATTAACTTTTTCGTGTAAATTAACGAAGCCGTTACCGTTGAATCGAACAAAGAATTTTCGAAATGATCATTTAAATAATGTAAGTAACCTTAGCGTTTCGTTCAATCGTTCCATTTATTCATTTTATTTTATTGCTGAAAAAATGTAACGTATTTCATTTTGAAACTTGTTACATCAACCGCAACAAAAATACATATTTCTGGTTCCCGTACAGATATTATTATCAACGATAACGTATAACCTGCGCACAAATAAGAAAATCTGTACTTTCGACATAAATGATGATACGTGCTAAAAAGCCATCGTGAAAATGGTCTCAAGTGAAAAATAGTTAAATTCAAGATGAAGCGAGATAAATAGAAAATCAAGGAGAAAAATGTTCAACGCAACCACTAGCCAAATTATACTATATACAACTGTTACATAAAGAATAATATTCAAAACATATTCTATCTAAACAATACTGAACCATAATCCACGGTAAGATCAAATAGAAAACTAGCTGATATTTCAAGCGCCTTAGGAAACAACCTCAGCCTCGAGGATCCAAGGATACGTTACTCGATTCAAGGTACATATCTGCATACATACGTATGTACCCGAAGGCATCATCAGCCTCCTTTCTCGTTCTGTTTGTAAATTAAAAAAAAAATAAAAATAAAAACGAGCCGCGACGTGTCGCCATGTTGTTTTCGTCTTCGAGTCATCCACTCGTTTCGAAGTCGCTCGACGCTCCACTTTCCAAACAATAACGCGGTGCTCGTCGAAAAGTCGGCAACCTCGTATCGAAACGTCGACTGTTCTCGATGCAGGCAATCAAGAGGAACAGGACCTCGCGTATAGGTATTCACGGGACCGGCGCGTGCACGATATTGCCTACTGATATTTTCCATGGAATTGCCGGCCGTTTCCTGTCGGCGAGCCATTCGTAAATAAAACTGTAACGCGACCCGCATTTACCGTAATTTCCTGTTATTCCTATCTCTTTGAGGCACCAATAGTTTAGCATAACCGGTGAAATTTCCGTGTCTCGTTGATCCGAATAGCAGTTAATTAAAGGAACGGCCCGTGGCCATGCTCGCGTTGTTTCCGGACAAAAGCAAAAATGCCCGTCGTTCTCTCCTTTTGCCGCGAACGCATCGAGAAATCCTGGAACCAACTAATTTCCCAACGATAAACTCGCAACTGCATTATACTACACGCGACTTCGTGCAAATACGCGAAGAATACTTTCGAGAATACTCTTACACGAAGTTTAACCAGTAAGAAATTTCCCTGTGCGGCGAAGAATCCTACGGCGTTTCTTCCTCTGGCCAATTTCGTTCGCCCTCCAAGGCGTATCCTCCGCTGCTGCTCTAAACTCGCGTCGGTCGAAAGATTTCTTCGCGAGCAAGAATCCGCAGACAGGTGCATGTACGCATAAATATTTCCACCGACAGGTACGCGACAACGTTTCGTCGAACTGAACGGGGAACGCAAGCGAGCGCTTTTCTTGTTCCGCGAAACGGATGCCAGGGGAATGACGGATGGTCGATGGAAAAAGTGAAGGAGGAACGGTAAATTCTATCGGGCGATCGTAATTTTACTATTATTGCCACGAAATTGCAGCGTGAGGCCGGTCAGCCGTAAGAGTAACCTTGATTCGAGGCATCTGGGCTGCGGGCAGCCTTCGGTTGCTGCGAGCGTTCCGTTCACGAGGAGTCGCGCTCGCGCGTAATTAAGAAGGCCGCGGCAGAAGCGCGGCAAATCGTAAAATGAGTTGCTTCAACCGGAGAGCAGTAAAACGTTTTATTAACGTAATGCTCGAGGCGGCTGGGGCCGTATTCCGGCTGCGTTACACCGTGGAGAACGGTTTTTGGCACACCGACGCGGTATCGTACGGTCGAACAATGGAACGCGAAACGGGAAACGGTCGGGTGTGCCACTTGAAAAAGCTCGCGCGACGCTCGCAGCATCTATCCCCCTTTTTATCTTCGAAATCGCTGATGGAATATTGATCGATCTCAGACGGGAACGGCGATCGTTCCCTCTCGTTCCAGAGCTGGTTACGTAAACTAATGTGAGCGAACGTCATTATCAATCATCTTCGCGTGGATCACCGTCTTGCGACATACACTCGCATTCTTTTTGCGGTGCACTCGGTAGTGCAATCTTAATCTTGTTAATCGAGCGAGCAGGTGTTTAATTATCCGAAAGTCTGGCGTGACGGCTCTTCGGATGTGGAACGGTCTATTAAAGGCGCCGTTAAAGGGATACCTACCTTACTGCTGTTAACCCTTCAAAGAATCGATTTTCTCTTTCCTGCATTTTCTTAAGGAGTATGTTTTGAAAAGCGTACGTCCAAATCTGTAAGATTAACGACGTTATTCGTATAAGTGTTTGAACGATCTAATCGGTCATGTCGTAATGATGTAGAGCATTTTCACAAGCGGCTGACATGATATCTCAAGATCTTACTTAATCAAATTGCAGGAAATTTGGTGAACACCTTCAGTATACACGTTATTACTATCTCAATTCCTTAGTCCATGAAAGTGTTGAAAATCTTAAAGAAATTGGTAATCGAGCTTGAAACTTGTATAATTCTGGACTTTCTCCTTTCATACCTGCAATAATGTACAATAACTCATACAAATAAAATATTTCGTTTATATTCACATTTCAGTCGAGTAGAATGATGAAAATTATAGTAATCGTTGGAGGATGCTTCTTTTTTCTCCTTTTTACGTTCTATAACGCACGGAATCGCTAATTATCGCTACTTTACTTCGAAAAGAATATCTACGCGTTCTCGAAGTATCCATAAACTATGTGCGCAAAATGTCGACAAGAAAAGCATAGCTCGTCAATAGAAATATCATCAGCAGAGGATTTAAAAAAAAATACACGCGCTGTGTTAGAGCGGTCCCTTAATCGACGGTTCATTCGGCAGTGCAACCGAGTGAAATTTCGCCCGAGCCGAGAAAGCCTCGTAAAAAAGTTAATGTCGGTCTCTCGATCAGCCTCGAAGTACCGGAAGCCAGACCTGGAAGCAGTTCTTATTAATTGGCAGTCGTGTTTCCCGTTCGCAACTCGTGCATGCAATCGCGACTGTGCGTACGTGTATACGCGTGTACGCGTGTGTGCGCGCGTGTGCGTGGCTGCTTGGTTGCACGCGAGTCCGCGTGCAATTGTGCGCGGGTCAAGGAGTTCGAGTGAAAGTATTAAATATCAGCGGTGGCCACCGGGTAGATTGGCAGATCTTCTACACGACGGTCGTTTGTTTCTCGTCGCGTCGTGTCGAGGTGAATCCCGCCTCTGAGCCTTGTTCACCCTCCATAACTCGATTTTTCTTCGTCAACGCAAAAATCCTTTCATACAAAGTCTATTACGTACAACGTTACAGATGCGGGCGCAGCGGTAATTAATGTAAGCGCATGCTTCGTAACGAGGTGATTATTAAACACTTGAATGGGACCGTACGCTACGTAAGAATTAAGTAATAACAGAATTAACACGTTGAATGCCATGCCAGTTTTACAGGGTTTGCCCGTGGCGCCACGATGAATTTTCCATTATGCGATACATATACTGTATAATGAAATATTGCCTACAACGAATAAGTGTAACTACTTTTAGATATTTTTTACCGTATTAATTTCTTCACACCAATGCATTAACGATGGCAATAATGAAAAATTGATAAGTATTGACGTTTTTCAAAATTATGTATTTCTATCAATTTGAGCGCGCCGGCCATCGGTGACTCCCGTGGCATTCAACGTGTTAAGTAAACTGATATAGATGGTATACTTGATCTTCAAAGCTGAGAGTATAAAAGCTCGAAGAGTAACAACAATGATAATTGGGAATGATAGGATTTCTAAAATGTAAAGGCTGAGAATGTTCGAATAATGGTAATAAGGGACGATAGGATTTATAAAATATAAAGATTGAGCGTATCGAAATAATAGCAAAAGCAAGAAAGGAAGACAGTACATTTTATGAAACATAAGACTTCGGAATACCCGAATAATAATAATAAGGAAAAGTAGGGTTTATAAAATGCTGATGAATATAAGAATGTCACTGAAATTATACTACACTCCCTTTAATCTCACTTTCTTTACAATCACTTCGTCCTCTTAATCCTCATTTTTTAACGATAAACTACTCAATGCAACTTTTTACTTTTCTCCCTGACATTAGATACTAAAGTCTAATTCACGCTTGTTCAAATATTATTACATACATATTGCTTCAACACCTTCTTCCCATACGCTCGGTTTTCCAAACGATTCCAAGGCGGTTTTCCCCGAATATCTTACAAATCCTAACCGCTCCGTCGGCGATCGCGCGTCCCGGGGAACCTCGTTCTCACGTCCGTCCTTTCTCGTCGTTGCAGCAGGGGACGAGTCTCTGTTACATAAGAACAAGCCTATTCTGCAACGCGCTACGTAGACGGCTACACGACCTGCTCAACATTTTCCACTCTGTTTCACCTAAATTGTACACGCCGAGGTTGACGACGCAACGCGGCGCATCTTTAACAGCCGCAGCTCAAGCAGCCATTGTTACGCTCTCCTCCCGCGGCCGGTCTCGGGTCCCGCCGTCTCGGCTACCGGCAAAACGAGATCCCACGATCGACACCCGATTACGACCCGCTGCGATTACGCGTTCGTTGTGTTGGTTCAATCTTTTCGCCAGATTCGAGAGTATTTGGGATTGGAGAGGCGGGAGCGACAGGGTCGCATTCGAAATTGTTGAGGGATTATGTAGAAAAATAAAACACTCGCGTGAAAAATGACTGTACAGGCGCCCCTCAACTTTCGCATAATTCTCTATTTCACACATTTTTAAAAAATATCGTTTAAAAAACTATCGTAACAGTCAAAACGACCAATTAGTGATTATTCATAGCAGCCTTATAAATTTACTGTGGCAAAGCTTCCAAAGTTTACTATGATCTTCTGCAGAAAATATAAATAAAGATTTACTTTCTATATATTCAATATCTTTTCATGTAATTTTCAATTTGGTCTCTTCCATGCAAATAAGTACACTATAATTGTCGGTAGTTCTAAAGTTAAGCCTCTGCGGTTGGATGTCCCCTTTGAGGGGACATCGTGAGTCAAGCAGGCTATTAAACTGCTCTGTCTCAAGGGACATCAGACTTTAGCCATCGGACTACAATGTCGTTCCGATCAATACTTAAAACACAGGTTTTGGTGCATATTTTTTTACATCTCTCTGCTTTCGAACATTCAACATTCGCACACACTTTCAGGAACCAGTTCTGTGCGAAAGTCGAGGGGCGTCAGTATATTTATTGGAAAGTGTCGGTGATGTCTATACGACTGACGCACGATAGGAACTAATAAAAAACTGAAAACATGGCGACAGTATGCACATTCATACCTGGCTCTGCCGCGTCTACAAGAAGACAATGAAAAATAGTCGGGGAGAGGGAATCCATTCTTTCCGAATGATTTCAGTATGTAGAGTTTTCAGGTACAAATAAATATTTTTTTACCTCAACAGAAATTCATTCGGAGACATTTAGCGTATTGTAATACTTTCTTGAACCTTCGTGGCTAGCTATTGCTGCACTCGAGGCGTCAGCCCATACCGGCAGATATATTGAAGGTGATCAACTTCCACGAAGCAAAGTAGACGTACAAAAAATACTTCATTAGCCCCATTGGTAATTATCTAAATATCGAGTACAAAAAACCACGCTTGACTCTTGTTATTGGCTATAAGGAGTGTTTCTCTTGGGTCTTTATACCTGAAATGTTCCATTGGGATAAATCCAACCGGACTGACTCGCATCTGTTCGAGAACAGCTGACTGGGTTAATTTACAGGGTTGTTTGTCATCCGGATAGAACGCGACTTGCATCGCGAGTAAACGTGGATAGAAGCTAGCGGACGCGGTACGGAGACGATCCCGGACGCAGAGGATCGAAACGTTGGAGAACGACAGATCGGCCCTTCTGTTTTGGGTAACTCGGCGTTTCTCACAATTTATGGACAATTAAAATTCATGGATTTTCCAGGCGAAATCTGTGTCAGGAAGGCGCGTCCACGGGAACTTTCCGAGATCCTCGTAATTCAGTTGGAGATATAAAGATATCGCAATCCATAAATAATCTTTCCCATTACTTCACGGCTCCGCCGTGTTATCGTTCCATGCGGCTGATTCTATGCATACTTAAACGTCTTTTATGCAACAGGACAGGCACGCCTGACTCATATGAACGGAGATAATCCAACGGTTGAACGCCCGTTAACGGCACGCGAATATGCGTTTCGCGCGAACCTTTGTCAACCGGTGCTTTGCAGCCAAGGGTGCCGGGGCTTCTTGCTCGATCGATACTCGAAACATTGCGGAATTGTTCACGGGTTTATCCCGTTGGACGGGCGGGCCCCTGTGGCCCATCGCGATTAACCTTCATCCGTCCCTCGTGACAATTTAAAAGTTTTCGCGTAAAAGATCATATTATTCTACTATTTGTAGGAAAATTGTTCTGAGATTACGTGACTTTTATTTTTTTACCAAAACGCGATAATAGCAAAAAGCATGAGGCAAAGAATGCCTCTGATAACGTCAATCTGACACACGTAACTTTCACATTTTATCAAGTCCTTCGACAGCTAGTACATTGCCTTGCAATTGTTCCGCAACAATTATGCATACCTTGTGTAACTGATAACCTAACAAGTATGCAGTAGCGAACAAAATTTTAAGACAACAGTACAATGCATAACGTAGGTTTATGGTGTGCGAATATTGTCCATATACTTATTTTTATCGTCATTATAGTAGAACACTATTTATCGATTAGCATAGAATACGAATTTTATTTATCGTACTATTTCTTATTAATCAATTGCTTTGTTTCTTTTGACTCTTTGGCCTCAAATTTTCGTCCGCTACTGTACCTACACATTGAGCTCGATCCCGTCACCAATTTTAGTACATATTTTAGTACATATTTTAGTACATCCACTTGAGTACTAGGTGGACGATTAAGTAACGAGGTATTTGCTAACAAGCAACGATAAATTCAGGGGCATCCCGAGAACGATACCTCGTAAAACTGTTCGCGGCTGTGAATCGAAAGTTTTCACGGATAAACGACGCATTAAATGGCGACCGTCCTCTCTTATCGACCGGCAATTTCGCGGAAGGAAAAGGTGCGAGACAATGGGCAAAGATGCGAAACTTTCATTACCGTCAACTTTCAACGGCCAAAGTGCCGGGCCAAGCTGTCAATCCTGAACCCGGCCGGGGGCTTCCGGTTCTAAAACGCCGCAATCTCCGCGAAATGACTGGGTTGTAACCGAGCAGGGTTCCCACTGAAACTCGGAACTATCCTAAAACTGGGATACCGGGTATCTTCCGGGCGGAGACGTTATTAAAGTCCCGTTTTAAGGAACTTTAACGCGTTATCGATCAGCCGGCCGAACGGCAGCCGATGCGACACCGAATCCCTTGGAAATTCGGCCGGTTGGAATTCGCTTTTAATCGATTCCTTGACACAGAAACCGTGAAACGGTCCCCGCGGGACAATAAAAATTAGGAGCTCCCTATTTTCGAATGCGTACACGATAATGCATCTGCACGTATGTTATACATACTTCCTTGACCTAAGTTCTGGGTTAAGTGCTATGGAGTCAACCACAGTCCTCTTTCCGGAAGGTTACATAGGCTTCTCCACTCCGTGGCCACACTTTGTTCTTCAGAACAAAGGTCCTAATCTTTTAAACGACGCAACGTCCGGTTGCCTGCCATTCCTAGACTTTCCAACGCATACTCTAAACGATACATCCCTCGACGCTCGATGGCTGCGCGTCTTCGGGACATTTGTCGTCAAGCGGCGCCTTAGGGTTGTATTCATGTTTTATAACGTACTTTCAACCTAAGACACATCAAATCCCTAGTCATAAATAGTTCAATAGACAAAATTATGGTCTAGACACTTACAGCGACCACCCCCGAAATATGCGGTCGCTAACACATAATATATGTGTGGCTGTTGCGAAAGGAAGAAAAGACAGAGAAAGAAACAGAATGGGAAGGCAGTGTGTTTCGTCTAGTGGACTGATCGGTAAGGCTTACCTAGCAGGCCCGTGCCTTAGTTACAGGGATAGGAAGGGATAGATATATAAAGAAATCATGGACGGACTCGAGCACTTGTGAGAAAGGTAATCGGTAGGGTAAAGTTTGCTCAAGTCGTACTCCTTAAGGAAAAATCCGTATAAAACTTAGGATTTATCAAATAAATAGCAATTAAACGTGTTATTCAAAACTTGTGTTAATATCGTTGTTATTTATTATAACGAAATTGGTAGAACATCTGATCAGAACTCGTATACGTAGAAACCGTGGCGGACTCGAGCACTTGCGAGAAAGGTAGTCGGTAGATCCCTCGGTGGATCCCTCCTCCATGTATAGCTCGATCGACTTATTAAATGTCCGTGTGTATACGTTTAACAAAATTGGAGCACAGCAATACCCTATGTTTCGATCGGCCATTATGTCGTAGAACGACAATCTGTCGCTCGTACAATCTGTTCTCCAGTAGGAGAACGCTGGAATAGGTCATAATTCACGATGAAACAAGTTTATGCTTTCGCTATGCATAGAAATGTTTATCGACGTTATCGAGTGAATTCTGAGTGACCGCGCGTATTTGTTCGGTATAATATATTATAAATACAGGGAGCAGCGGCGTGCCGAAATAAATCAATGTATTCGAAACAGGAATTTCTATTTCGTATGTATTCTAATGTACAGGTGTAAGTTAATTTCTGTGTGTTTCAATTATCGAAAGTTTGGTAAAACAAACTCATCTACACAGTTAACCCTTAACACTCCTGCTTTTAACCCTTTGTTCTTGAGAGGTGACAGTCGTCTAATGATACCAGCTTCAAATATTTTCAAATTTGAAATATTTACTAAGATTCGCTTGTATTATACGTCATTTAGTTTAGTTAAGTGATACATTAAAATTTACATATATGACTATTTAACCTCTAAGTCTAACTAATAAACAAACTAACTGAAGTCTGGAAATTTGCGGAAGTATCATTTGCACTCGACTGCAAAGGGTTAAGAGCGAATATCGACCGGAAGCTCCAACTTATTCTCGTCATAATTTGACTTGCAAGTTTTCAAATGTCATACTTTAAATGCTACAATAACGTGTAAATAATAATATTAAAGTCATTCAAAACAATTTTTATTCATTTCAGAAGTAATATAATTTTCATTACAATATTTGTATTATTAATTATTTTGATGGTGCTTGAGAGGCACACTTGGAGCCATAAGGGTTAAATATACCTACCCCATTGTCACGCATGATTTATCGTTTTATCCGATACAAGCGAAAGCAAATAAGAAGTATTAGTACTTACATAATTTGTACAAACATTTTCTTTTTCTAATGTTGCATACGTACCTCTAACTTAACAGCTGGTATCAAAATTTGGTAGAACTTCGAAGTTACGACGCTCGAAGGAGACTTTGATCCCCTCTGCGCACTCACGATGCCTCCTTCGTCAGAGAAAGTCTTCCATTTACGGCTTCGTCCCCCGCCTACCGTCGTGCACTTTCCCATTATGTGTCGCGAGGCCTGTGAACACGGAATGCGTAATAACGTTAGCGCGGCGCGAATAACCGCAAAGTTGAAACGGGACGAAGATTACGTAACAAGAAGAGGTCCTGTTGAGTGATAGCTTTAACAACAGAAGCAGCAGAGCATCGAATCTTTTTTCTTTTCTTTTTCCGTTTCGCGACAGAACGTCGCTCCGTGAATAATTTTTAATCTGAAACTTATTTTACTTTATTTTTTTACTTTGTTTGCCGTCTTCTTTGTACGAATAAACGAAGGATTATGTAAGATAAACAGGACTCGTATAGGGATCAACGAAAAGTAGAGAAAAATAAGAAATTGAATATTGGGAAATTTGCAAAACGTGGAGTTGATCGATTCGACTTCTGAAAGGATCAAACTGTGCAGTTTTTAACGCGTTAATCGATTCGTTTTTTACGGTTAGTCAGGATGTTCTTCAGGGTCTTCAGTACTAAATAACGATAATTAATTAATTGTTTGATTTTTACAGGAATTACGTGATCTGTAAGTTATGTATTGTAGAAATGTTTGGTTGCCTTTTTGCTCTATGCTCCCAGTTCTCGCACTTTTAGAACTCTTTCTCTCAACTGAGCCGCGCACACATTTTCTCCGAACATTTATCCTTTCAGATGCACGCTTCCTTTCTTTTTAATCCTCAATCTTTCTCACTGAATACATCCAGTTATGTACACCAAAAATTCCTCGGTCTAGCATTATTTCAAGTGCTCGTCTTTCACTCCTCGACTCAAACAATCTGTCGCTCGATCCAAACACTCATCATTCTCGGAAACACTTCGTTCGCTCGCCTATTGCTCACTCGTCTTTCACTATCATTCAAACAAAGACTCACTGTTCCATTCCCACAGTATTAAAGGTTCTTCCGTTTCATTCAAGATGGATGCCTTTCTTCTGCTGTTGAGTACATATAGCTCTAACAATCTCCGATTATTGCTCCAATTATATAATTATATATCATATTTTGTTTATCGATCAGTTTTTATATTAGATTTATATTATTACTCTTAACGCATTACTCGCGTAATACAATTATTAAATAATTATTGTATACTATTGTATTATAAATAATTATTAATAATTATTGATGTGACATATACATTAACGTTAACGTACATATCCGTAGAGGATTATATAGTATAACGAATAAAAGAGAATATTTCTAATTAGATCATATTCACTTTTTTATTTAATTAAGTATTTATTTTCTATAATATTGAATTCCTAATCTTTTCCAAACACTATTATCTTGTAACGCTTGAAAGCTGTCATTTTGACAGGCTAAAGATGTCTACTTGAAGGAACGATAATTGGTGTTTTAATCAAATGAATTCATTAAGCCAATTTTGAATTAATTTAGCGTTTGATAAAGTGTTTTGACATATTGTACCAGAAAAGATGGAAATCTGAAGCAGACATTTCCGGTGAACAAATAGAGTGAGGCAAAATATCCCAATTAAGCTCAAGTAAAATACATCCTTAATTGATTGAGTCGCGAACAATTTGGCGTTGTAGCAAAGCAATTTGACTGACTGGTTTCCTTTCCCTGAAAATAGTCGTTTTTATTACAATTCCTCGTTCAATCGATCCGACCTACGTTTGCAAACAATAAACGAAACAAGTGCGACTACTTCTCTCACATTGAAACTGTATCTCTAACAACATTTATTCCTTGACGTTTTGTTAAGTTACTATTATTAAAAATGGTATCAGAGATTTGTTTAATCATTTTGCGTAACCACGACGACATGGCAAAAGATTCAGCAATGTAAACCGACCAAATTTCTAAGCAAACGTTACAAATGAAGCGTTACGTTAACACGAGGCTAATGGGTTAATCGCGGATTGTATAACCACGTTGCGAGAACTTTCATCGTTCTACGATTAATCCCGACCGATTAATCTTCGGCTTATTCGAAAGAAAGCGAGCCAAACATATTCGAACGCTCTCTCGAACCTCGCCACGTAGATCGGACAGAGCTCGAATAGAACGGGAACCGTGCCGCGAGACGTGTATTCTTGTTTTCGTTCCGTTTTCTCGCGAGTCGGTCGTGATTCCAATTAGAAAATCAATTTCATCTGGATACGGCGCGAGGGAACCGGTTGGCGGTGTCGGGAAGGGAGACGGCGAGCGCAACGCGCGCTCAAAACAATTTTCTCTCGTTAAATCATCAACCGCACTCATTAACTTCTGCTAATAAGCATGGCCAAGTGCAAGTGAAACACCGGCGAGCGTGGTAATTGCGGTCGCCGTCGTAATTATCCATCCTTTGCCGACGAAGCCATCGAATGCTTGCGCTAACGCGACCAGGGGCTTCGATTCGTCGGAAAAACGGCCACGAAGGAAAGACAAATTCGTGAGGAAGCCAGGTCACGCCGAATACGCCGAGTTTTGAGCCGACCATGGAAAATGGGGTTCGATGGGTTCCCCCTTTAGGATTTTAATGGGCTTGTGGACTGTGGAATTAAAACACTATTGTAAGAATGCGATCGAGTGGATACGATCGAGTGGTTGGGAGTTTAGGAAAATGCGAAGTGTGGTTCAGTTGAACGATAGCTGTGCGAACGTAGAATGTTTGGACTCGAGTGTTTCTAAGGCGCGAAAGATGAGCACTTGAGAAAACTGAGCGACTGAGGAATTTTGGATGAACGTGACCGAATTTATCGACTAAGAAAGATTTGCAATTAGAAAGAAAGGAAATGATGTTTGGAAGTGTATGATGAGGAGAATGCAAGTGCGAAACAGAAAAGGAATGATTCTGAAGGAAGTAAGAACGTCGTAGTTGCTAAGTTGAAAAGTTGTTTAAGTTGTTACTATTAAACTATTTTAAATATACATTTACTATATTCTAAGCACTTCACTTTATTTTATTCATACCTGAGCCCCACATCTCTCTCAACTAAATAAATAAAAGTAGAACTTTCCTATACTATTATAATAGTATAATTAGTTAATAATTATTAACGATGAATAAACTGTATTTACTATTGATTAACAAGTTAACTTCTCACGATAAATTATGAGAAGCACAACTAGAAGCGACTAGTTGCGACTAGTTGCTAACTAACGTTTTTGATGTCCGTAGTTCGTCTGCCGCCGAAAAGGGCGGACTTAAAACTTCGAAACAAAGAAACCTGGGAAAAACCAGAGAAAAACCCTGGGATCACTTCGCTATACCGGCTCGACGACTTAGCGTGGTACGCTGATTTACTGTCTTGAGTATTGGGACCGCTATGAGTGCCCTACACCTCTTTGCTGTGTCTTTCATGCAACCGTAAAAACAGTAGCGTAGCCCTATTTGACATCTTCGATTACACGTTTGTGCTCAACATTCTTTCCGCGATACTGATTTCACTTTCAACCTGTGTACGCCTTTCGCCCTCCCGTTTCGTCGCTCGCCGTACGGGAACTCGATCGACCGGCCAACAAACGAGGATAAAATCGTTTGAATATAATTAAAAGGGAAAAAGAGGATATTAAGTGGCGCGGGAAACGATGTAAAGTAAGCTGTTAACCGACGAGACGCGGAGGACTCCTGTAAGAGGATAATTGCCGGTTAGAGCCAACATATATTATCCGGTTGTATCAACGGATCTCGATCGTGCAAGATAAACGCAGGCAAACTAGAAAAAAAAAAGGAAATAAACGATGAGCAAGCTGTGCGTGAGTAATAATAATCGTTTCTAATTACTGGCCGGCGTTCTCTCTGCAGCGTCGCGGAAGGCGGTTTCTAGGTTGAACAGAAACCTCTTGGTTTCTGTACGAATACAACCGGCCCGCATACCAGTCCAGCCATGAAAGAATGGAGAGCAGCCGATGCCACGAAATCCTGCGATTCAACGAGCGTCCAGTTATACAGAGAGGCTTTCTCTAACGGAGGGTCGCCGCCGTTGCCGTGGTTTCAAATATCAATGTATTTGTATACTGGCACCTGCTTCAATGACACCACGGTGGCGTTCGGTTTTGACGAAAAACTCCGTGAGATGTACAGTGACTAGAAAAAGCAACCGTATCGTAAGTTGCAAATACTTGCAAAGTACTTGGAGTAGTACTACTACCAAATTCAATGTTTGGTTCTTACAATATCAAATCTTGTATATATTGTTACAGTTTATACTGTTCCATTTACATCTTAAATGTCCTATCATAATGTACATCTTTCCACAATTTTATCGAACGTCCGGCACAATAAATAATTTCTACAGAATTTACAAACGTCCAGTTACTTACGAAGAGTGTTCTTATGGGAGAATCAATTCTTCGTCCTAATAGAATACTAAGACCATAATCACGTTACCATTTTTGCAATGCCAGGTCACAATAAGTATAAACAATTATAAATGAATTACAGTACTTCACAAAATTAGCATATCAAAGATCAATGAACTCGTTTTTAAATAGACTGCGTATTAAATTAAAAACAAGTATAATATTGAAAGTTTCTTGTGTCTAGATTTAAACCGTGCGTTTTTCAGTCAATCAACAGATCCAGAACTAATGAGGTGGACAGATTACAATTTAGGCACCTTGTATATACCAGCTTGTTCTCAAACACGCTGGCTCTGCATTAAACCGTCACCACCGGAACCGCGGTGTTCGCGGTTCCGTAATAACTTCTTTTCTAAACACGAAAGACGTCAGGAGACCGCGAACCGTTCTCGTAATTATTCCGTAATTGTTACTCGCAATGTAGCCGAGATTAAACTTAATCACAGGTTGCGAGAGAGTGCTTGCGCGACGACGAGGAAGAAAGATTTGTTCGGGGAACGGCACGTGCAACCCATTATGCACTCTCCCAGGGCACCCTCTACCAAATCTACGTGTAAACGACCATTGTGGCAAAACACAATGACCAATTGACGCGTGTAATCGCGTCCCCGTGTGTATCTTCGAATCGTGACAGGGAACAGGACAATTGCCTCTTCGTCGTTCTTCGCGAACGACGCGCGACGAAAGCCTCTTCCCGACGCCCAGACTGTACTCCACAAAGACCTGCACGTTTCCGTAATTCTTTGGACATTGTCGTGCGCGGCGACGGTTCACGGAAAAATTTCAATTGTGCCCCTTATGCCTTTGTAAGGAATTTTAATTTGAACGACTGTCGAGCAATATCAGGCGAGAATTAAAATTCCTCGCGCGTACCGCGGTCACCTGGACGGCCCGTGAAAGTTTTCACGCGGCCAGGCAAAGTTAGCCATCCCCTACGCACACCAAACACAATACTTCTTTCACACGGAGATTCGTGAATCGCGATTCACGTATGATAGATACCGACTACACATGTAATTCAATGGCAGCGTTCAGATGGTGATTCTCGCACGATACAAATTCGCACGATTCGAGAGTTGGGCATCCTCGATAGGTCGGTCGTAGGCAACTTTTTTCGAATCGAGGCTACTGACGAATCACAGAAACAAACGACAGCATTCACGACAGCTACGGAATCGCCGATTCACATTAGCGACATAAACGTAAAACGGTTCGATAGAGAGATTGTCTGTAAACTTAGCCAGACTTAGTTATCGTATCGTGAATCGAGATGCACGAATTGCTAGGTGTGAAAGAATGGTCACGAATCGTCTCGTGAAGCAAGTTTAAGACACGATTCGTGAATCGTGCGTGCTTGCTCGAGGTTCCTGACTCGCGTCCATTCCTTTCGACTCTTTTCGTCGATTTACGGTACCAGGACAGCGTAAACAAGGGAACAAAGGCCACTTCGTTTCGTCCCGGCAAACTCGCCTCGGATCCATCTAAAGCGATGCTCTTTCGCCGTGCACAGAGTGCTTGCACCTTCGATGATTACGTCTGCCTTAACCAACCCGTTGCGGGCACTGCGATGAGCATCTTGCCCGTCCAACCTTATTTCCCGCTTCCGGTAGCCGTCCGCCGGTGTCGACTTAAGCCGAGCGAACGCGACGCCACGAAAATCCAATTACTCTTCGACGTGCCTTACACGACCGGTCTGGAATATCAGCGAGAACAGCTCATCTGCCCACGAAATAGAGGAAACGGCACACGTCCCGGGGCAAGGTTCAATTCTTTCTACTTGTTGTCACGCTTATTTTAGGAAACTCGACGAGTCCGGCTGCTGTTTTGGCAACTTTATACTTTTGGCATCAAAGGAGACAGAAAAGAACGTGTGTTTGAACGGGCAACAGTTTCGCTATAGTAGAACATCGATTATACGAATTTTGGTCAGCTGAATGATTGTTTGTCCGAATACAGGCTACGTCGCGTATAGTAAATGCATTTAAACGTATCTATCTCTAAAAACGTGCTCGACGTTTTTTTACATCACTTTCTTCATTAAAAGTTTATTCTCTCGCGTAAAAGTCTAGATTAATAATACATACAGCCTATACAGCCTACTTATGACATTATAATCTTACTTATTTTGTTGTAATTATAACATTCTAATGTTTATTACTGACTACTTACAATACAAAATTACAGTAATCAATATTACCATCTATAAGTTACCATTCGTGGTTTTTCGACAAAATTCTACTAATAAAATCGTTGTTACCAATATCGATCAAAATAATAAATGTCGAATAATTAATACTTAACAAAACGTATACCATAACAGCATTGATTCCGAAAAATGGATTAACCCTTTATCGATCGCTCCAAAGAAATGAATCAACTGAAAATATCACTCGTTACATTATTCTCGTTTGTATCCAACCAGCAGCCGGATCAAATCGCGGTCGCGAATCTTGCGGTGCAGCCTCTGGAACCGCGTTCCTCCGCGTACGCCCTGCCCTACCTCATTTCCATTCGTCGTGTCGTGCGCCACGGCTGCGCCGAAAAACGCAGCGGCTATCCCAGGCGAGGACACCGAAAGAGAGGGAACGGAACGCGGACAAAAGCGTTGAATCCCATTTCTCTTCTTGTTCCCAAGGACACGTGTGTTCGGACACGCTTAGCCCGTCGTCGGTGCCGCCACGTCCGCGCTCGGGACGATCAAGGATATCCACCACGGAGGGTAACAAAAGGAAAGGGAACTCTCGGCATGATAAAGTGCACCTCTTTCGTCACTGCCTCCCACGCGCGGTCCAGAGAGGATCCCCGAACGAGTAAGTTACTTAGAAGAGCAGCGAGCTATCTAAGAAAGGAGGGAACGAAAACATCGAGGGGTGCACGAAAGGGGGAAATGCGAGGCGGAACGACGGATCCGAAGGAGCAAGCAGAGCAGAAGAGAGAGAGGGGTGAAGAGAAGAGAGTGAGTGAGTGTGTATGAGAGGGAGAGAGAGAGAGAGAAAGAGAAAGGGAGAGACAGAGAGAGTGAGAGAGTGAGAAAGAGAAGCTGAGGTGAAGCAAGGCGAGCCGGTGATCGTAGTGGGATCGACAAAGCTATCTGGATCCACGACGGCCACTTTCGACGGCAGTAACCACGAAGACGCCATGACGACACAATCACCCACATCGTCCTCGGCTCGGCTCACCGCTATCGGTCTAGTCGCAGCGGTTTATCTTCTTCTGGCGACACGTGAGTTCAACCCTCGACTATGATTAGCACGAGATTTCCAAACCGCTCACCCTTTATATCGGACCTTAGACAGAACACGAGATTCGGGTTAAAGTGATCGCGTCGAGTGTCGAAACGGGGAGCGAGATCTCTCCTGACGAATTGTCGCACCTGCCGTCGAACGATCTGCGAAATTCAGCTTCGATCTAGGAGGAAAGCCATCGTATGCGGAGAATCCGCGCTCGCTTTATCATTGTGCACGGTATTTCGTACGCTCCGTAGAGCGATACGTTATTACCAAAGTTTGCCGCTCGAATTGTTCGCGGGAAGGCGCGAGTTCTCGAAGGATGCGCCTCTGCACGTCCGTCTACAGAACAACCGGCACCCACCGTTTTCGTAAAACTGATAATCGTGTCGACGAGGTATAGACCTTCGTTACAGAGTCGTTGAGACAGGGTGCTTCTCTTTCGTTTCAACCGTTCTCTAGCATTTCTGCTGAGCGAACCATGAACGTATCCGGTGAAGACCGAATCGTTCGAACCCTAATAATCGTCGCTCGCAAAGTGTCGGCCGGTGTTTGCACACGCGGCGAGAACAAAGTGTCGACAGCCTGCACGTTCACGATTGTCAACGAGAAATTACGTCGAAGTTTCCCACCTCTGCGCGAATATTTAACAGCTAGCGCACTCGTGACACGACGACGGCGCACAAAGGTCGTCGCAACTCCGTCGACCCCGTTGACACGGGTCTGATCGAAATTCGCCGCGATCAGGTTGGGAGGGAATCGATCCAGCAGATTTCTAACCGGACCGGTTACCGAACGATCGCCGGCATGGTAATGATTGAAACTAATTAACGAGCCGCCACAGACTTCTCAGGACTCGCTCGTTTCGACGAGCCGCAGCGTCTCGATTTGCCGGTCTGTTTCGCGGTGCCTGCGTGACTTTCGCGTTCCACGCTTTTCCTCCGGCGATCGGTCGGCCAACAGGAGAAAGAGATTCGCGATAGAAAGAAGGAAAAAAAGAAAAACGCGCTCGCACGGCATCGCGGTTGTAACGATTCCGCGATGAAACCGTTGGCCGATTTTCCGTCCGAGATACCGCGACACTCTTCGCTTGCGAAAGTGTTATCGACGTAGAGTACACGCTAGCCATCGATGTCGTTATTTACTCGGTTCACTTTGTTTCCTGTTCTATTTATTTCTTTCACCGGGTTCAAGACTAGAACTACCGACGATTACAGTGTCCTTATTCGCAATTGAAAATTACGTGAAAAAATATGGAATACACAAAAAGCAAATCTTTATTTTTATCCTCTGCAGAAAATCATAGTCAATTTTGGAAGCTTGGTAAAGTAAATTTATAAGGTTGCTATGAATAATCATCAATCCGTCATTTTGACTGCTCTGGTAGTTCTAGTGTTAACGAATAGGGGCGGGGTTTGGTTGTGGACCAGCAATTTTCAATTTTTTTTTCATTTCTCGGAACACGTAGCCCTGCACAGGGTTCACAGCGTAACTAAAGATAATAAATGAACCAACTGCTAAATTTTTGCGTCACGTCGAAAGGTTTGTTAAGTCATTTATCGATTTCTAAGAAGAACGGTACACACCTCTGGATTTGATGTATAAAGAAATAAGAATTTTGTATATATTTTGCTCAAAATTGACAACGGGACAACTACATATACGCTTAATGATATACAAAGTGAAATTTGTCCATCTCGTTTGTAATTCCAATCCGTGACTGTAAATCTGTGACACACCTGAGAACCTGTCGCGACACGCTAGCGTCGAAGATCGCTAATGTAGACTGACGTCGATAAGCTGTAGATATATGTATACTCTAGAGGAAATTTATACGTGCCAAGGCTTACGGAATACACATAATATGCAAAAACATACCACATAACCGAAGCATGGTATTTACATGTTGTATAACATTTAGACGATGATTAATTATCAGATTTGGAGGAAACGTATATTTGTAAGGGATCAAAAGAATATTGCGAATGTCTATGTAATTTTGAACGTGATCATCTGCATTTTAAACATTAAAATTGCATTAAAATCGTGCCTTTAATCGCATATTAATTTTTGTGAGTATGTCTCTAATGTCATCAAAATATTCTTGCGATTGACCGCATCTATGGAATACTTATTATACTTTACACAACTGTGGCTGCTGCAACCTAACTCGCTTAAGTAATAAGCAAGAAAAGAAGAAATAACACTATAACAAAAGTGTACATATGTACAGCAGCGGACAACAGTTTAAGACGAGAGGATAATGTGAAACATAGATTTATGGTCTGCAAATATTTACTGTACATTCATTTTTATTGTTATCATGGTAGAACACTATTTATTGTTTAGCACAGAATGCAAATTTTATTTATCATACAAGGAATAGTATAATAAATTAGTTCGTTTAATCTCATTGACTTTTTGGTCTTAAACTTTTGTCCGCTACTGTACCTCTCTCAATCATCACCAACAAGAAATAAATGTAAAATCGTCTAATAACGTGTATTTAAACGGATTAGATCAAAATAGACATGCATCCAAAGCGAAGATAAGGGGGGGACAATTCGCTGGTACCATTCAGGGGAAGAAGGGTTAAAGGAGGAGCAAACTGTCGGGCTGTTTATTTTCGTTTCGTTCTCCTGACGCTGGTTCGCGCGCGGACAAAAGCATCGAATTCACTCGGCCCGATCGATTCGTCGGACGTAACCTAACCTAAGATCTATTTCCATCGTGGCAGCATGAAGGAACTCCTACCGTTACCGTGTTTCATAGTTGTGCAACGAACAAGCGAACCACCATTCCCGACACTGTCAACAGATATCCCCTATCCGTGCATTTAATCGAACGCGACCTTAACGCGGCGTTAAGTTGCCGCCAGTGGTGAAATCACGCGTTTTGCGTTTCGGTCCAGCGACCACGTATAATACAGACCACGACAGTGTCGCGACTCTTAATTGAGGGCCCGTGCAAACAGGAAAACTGTTTGCAAAAGAGAACGCTGATCTAACCCTTTACAATGGACAGGCTACCCCTAGAGACGGCTTGCGAATTTAATTTCTTTTCGTCCCCAAAGAGCGAGGATCTAGAGACCACTCGAGCTCCCCCTTCGATTTCAAGATCATCCCCGACTTCTCGATTCGACATCGAAACTCGACATTGTAATAACACTCGGAAAGTATCGGCTGTGACTGATACTCGAACCGTGGAGAAGTAAAAGGTGTGATAGGAATGTTTCTTAGGGTGCGTCTCCATTGGCGGGACAACGTATTAATTATTATTTCTGAAAGTCTGAACTGTTCATGGTGTAGATATAATTATCCAAAGTATTTGTATTAATATTTTATTATTAATATTTTGTTATTATTAATATTTTATTATTAATATTTTGGGAAACGATTTGTGTATAGATTTCTATTAGTGAACGGTGTGAGAGTTACAATGGCTAAAGAAATTATTCAAAGGCTTTCCTTTACCAGAATCTTCGTTTCATTGGGATGCAAACTACATTAAACGGTAAAAAAGTTCGAAAGCTGTACGGATAAAGATTTTATAGAACAATAATCGAATCCGTAAGCTTGCAGAGGTGGATTTCAGAAAAATTCTTAATCGTTTGATCAATCTATGTATATACCACGATTGTTTTCAATTTTCTAACGTAGATCGCTGTACGGTAGAACGTTCACGTAATTGTTCAAAAATTGTTCGTCGGTTCGTTACAAGTAATATTCGCAAACTTCTCACGAGCACAGCATTCGTGAACCGTTCGCCGATGAATACGCACCTTTATGTTTCCTTGGCGAGGAACGCGGAGGAAAGCTGGTCGGTATTCGAGAAGCGAGTAAATGGGATTCATCGAAAACGGACGCGAAGATAGGATTACAGCGAAGGGAAAACGTAAAACTTGATATTCCAATTGAAAAGGCGCCGCGCCGCGTGAAAAGGGGGAAAAATATATCGGTAGATCGATCCGGATGAAATTTTTCTATACGGGTTAGTTTGTTCGGCTGCTTCGTATTCGTCCCGAAATCAGCTTGTTGTTTCCCTCTGTCGCAGCGAATCCACCGGAATTCTAGACGCGTTGCGACATTGCCTCGGGAGTTGTGTGTTATGCAGATAGAGGCCTGGCAATTACGCTTGTCCGCCATCTGCTTTCTCTTTCTTATGAAAATGTCAAAGGTCCGATATGTATCTCTCGCTCGTTCCCTCAGCCGCTACTTTTTCTTCTCTCATCTCTTGAACCAACCTCGTTGACCCGAATAAGCTGTACGATACTCGTGTCTATTAGACGCGTCGGTGTGTTTCGCACTTTGATCACTCTAAAGTAATCTTATACACACTCCCCGCCCGTGGTTCTTGCCGCTTTTATATCGTTCCCGCGACTCCAACGAGTCCTGGACCAGGCTCGTAATAATTTAATCACGCTCCACGCTGTCGTTACCGCGACAATAATTACGCACTAATGGCTCGCGGCCGGAACGACGTAATGCATCCTCCCGGCGCTCGAAACCGTGGCTGCTTTGACGCTTTGGCTTCTCATTAGTGATTGATATCGAGGTCTATACGACTACGCCCTAGATTCACGAACGGACGAGCTTCCACACACAGATATCGCTCGTACATCGGCTGTCGAAAGTTTGGAAACACTTTGCTGTCGGCACAAGGAAAGCATGCATTTAAACAAAGAAAGGAATCTCTCGTTCTAAATTGACAAAGAAGTAGCAACTGATTAGATAGTATACATAAATACTGCACACACTTCAATTTATACAATCAAGTTTGTAATCGATTCGAAATTAATTTTGTGATCACCAACGAAAGGTTTCTATGCTTTAAGATTCTTGACGAAAGAGTTTTCAAAGGTAACATAATTCTAAGTTCTCTCTTTCTTAAAATTGTTACATTCTTTGTAACACGTGGGAAGCCCAAACTTTTGCCTGCTAGTGCACACGCATACGTACATTCGAATCTACCACGATCCATTCTCGTTCCTTTTCTCAAGCAGCTTTCGAAAACAAGAGAAAAAAGGGAATCGCTCGAGTCAGCTATCAATGTAGCAGCGTATCAAGATAAAGATCTCTGTATCTAACGCCACTGTCCCGTTAGAGGTCTCCTGGATACCAGTTTCAAATGTAACGAGCCAGTGCGCGAAGCTAATTAAAAGTTGCGGAACGAAGGAATTAAGCGGTGCGCACTTGCCTGCACATCGGACGGGAGACACGCGAAAGCAAATAATAAGGGCAAAACGGAGAACAGCGCTGTTGAAAGCACCATTGATCAGCCGACAGCTTGATTAGAGGAGCCAGCAGCAATAACCGTGTTCTCCATAGAGATTCAGCGTGCTTCGCGCGTAATTCTCGTTACGCGTGTTTACGTCGACAGCTCGGCCTGTTCGATCAATGACAAGACTCTGCTCGAAGATTACAAGCCGCGACTTAATGACCAGCTGTACCTTCGGTATCCGTTGATGGAAAGCGGGTTTTCACCGGTCGCCAGGAAAAAAATGCAAGGCTGCGAAGGAAAACGCCGAAGCGCGATAAACATGTTTCCGGTATCGGCATCAGGCAAAGGCGAACGAAGGATGACGCTATTGTTACGAGTGCAGCGTGATTGCCGTTCATCAGGCGCTACATATTCGACCTTTCTGTGTTTTCAAGCGCTATAGCGATCATAGGAATCGCAATAAATTAAAAGTATCAGTGTTTTTGACGTAAACTACCAACACGAGCTGCAATCGTCTGTTACTAAGCATACCTATGTATCGCATAAAATTACGCGAAATTATTAACAACCGTTACGTACTGTCGACAACTGAAAAGCTGTCGATATTTTAATGACCGGGCGAGTAAGACCTCCTATACGCTAATATACATAACGGTCGTCGACAACTGGTCTCTATTTTTTTCAGAAATAGTGCAATTTGCATGATATACACTACAACGTATCGACAACGTTTCAGCTGAATTTCAACCAAACGCTAACTCGACCGAACATACTTAAGAACAGAAGAACGATATCAACGGCATTCCTCGATCCGCTACTGTTAACGTCCCGCGTCAAACACGAGCTGTAAACAAAGTTTGATCGCTCGCAATAAAAGAAAACCGCGGCACGACGCGGCGTCGAGACGTCTACCCTGTCCAGATGCATAAACGAGCCACGGCCAATCCGGTTACAGGAGCGTAACAACGTATTTCTGTCCAATTATCAAATACCAGGCGGCGGAACAAAGTGGCACGGCGGGCATACCGCTCCTGCATCCCATACGTTACATCACCGATTACCAGCGACAGTTAACGGCACCACGAAACGTCGCACACGGATCATTCCCGAGACGTATCTAATTTTCCACCCGGATCGCGTCGATTTTTCCCCCTGTTTTCGAGACCCGTCCACGCTCGCGCGCCACGGTAACGTTTACAACGTTTTCTCAGCCGTGAACGTCGCGATCCACGATTTATGCCCCGGCATACGTCAATCTCGTCGGATGGACGATATCCTGTCTCCGGCCTAGGTAGCATGGTAACGGTACGCGCTCGATCAAAGGGTTAGACGAGAGAGAGACTGATCGTCGACCGGTTCCGCGATTCGTTAGCATCTAACGAATGATCCTCGAGCTACCGGGATTGGCCTTGACGTTCGGTCGCCGCAGCCGTGCGCTCCTCGCATATTTATGCGAGCACTAACCTTGATTTCCTGCCGGACAGCCAACTTTTCGCCAGCTTGTTTACCCGTCACTGCCTTCGCGTTCGTTCACGGTTAGGCTGAACGAGCGATTTTTTGACGCACGATCGTACGTCTTTCTTTGCTTTTCTTTTCCCCCTTAAAAGCAACGAAGACAGATGTACGATCGTGCGGCGAAACGTCGCCCGTCTGCATCCGGCCTTAATCGGGACGGATGAACGAATTGGCGAGCGGTCGAACGCCGGACAGGTGTCGAAACGATTCGTTCCCCCTGCTCCTGTACGAGTGTATACTGCGTGTCGATCCCGGGGAAGGTGTTACGTATCCGTCCTGAGGACGATCGATCTTGGGACGCGGAGGTATTTCAGACGGGGCCCCGGGAACCGGCAAATTGTCGGGAGCAAGTTAGAATCACGGGATCCGAACAGATGACTAACATTCCGCGATCCCGTGCGACACGCTCCGCTCCGCATGCCTCGCCGCTGCCGATGCCCAGGAAGCATCCGAGGAACTCGCTTTTGCATACCCCCGCGATTCGTAACGATCTGCCCCTGCCTGCCTCGACCGAGCAGCATCGATCGAGGATCGACGCACCGTTAACTCGTCGATCGAACCCAGGGATCGGTAGGCCGCAGCCTTGCGGAATCTCTTATTCGGGCTACAACAACGCGATTCGCGATTAGTTATGCATGCGACCGGTTCTCGATATTAAGGCCCCCTTCTAAGAAACGGCGCGTTGCTTAATTATTCGAGAAGCGATTCGACGGTCAAGCTAAGTCGAACGAATGGCCGTTTAGAGCCGGCTGAGAAATGTTCGGGTTATCCTTCTTTTCAAGTTATCCCCGTAGACGTTAAGCTGCATGACCCCTATCCACTGGCTACTCGTCATTAATCCATGGTAATTAATTAAACTCCATTATGTTCGCAGAGGTATGCAGCGCAGCTTATTACGGGAAGCTTATTGGCAAGCTGTCGGAACTTCATCACGGCGTCAGCGGTGAAGTTTACGCGGTGGACGAGCGAACTCTGTTCATCAAGGACTTCACGTACGACGGCGAGGCACCAAGTTCGTAACCAAGAAGTATCGTGGAAGCCACGGGCTCGCTCGCCCCCGAGAACTTCCCTGTTTCTGTGCACCCGTTCGTCGATCAAGCCGGCTTGCCGGTTTTTCCGCTCGGGAAAGAGTGAGGGTACGCGTCGAACGGAACGACTCTTGACATTTCACGATTCCCAAGTCGGTGGCACGACTGTATCGCTTGGAAACACACCTACTGTTTCTGACCGACGACGCAGGATACGCGTTTCGTGGCATTGGCTGTTGTTTTACATCGACGATTCGACAGCCGAGAATAAACGCGAATCTCCTTTGCACATACGTTTCCGTTTCTTGCCGCGATCGCGCTCGGCGAATTCGCTCTCCTAAAGTAGCCAATATAAACGAAGTGGTGCACTTATAGAAATTGTCAGGTGTCGATCAAGATAGCAGCTTGAACGGCGAGTAAGAAGCTCGAATTGTACATTCGAAACTGAGCGATACCGATTTGAGACGATTTCTATTGTTGCAACGGATTTAAAAAATTGTTCACAGGTTTAGAGATTAGCAGAGAAATTAAGTTGTAATTATAGGGAGAGCAATAAGATTCTTGTGTAACACTGAATACAATATTTAAATGAAAGTTATTGGAAATTAACTTCGAGCGTATAAAGAATACGAAAAATGAAAGCACGAAAAGATTCGCACCTGTTTATCAAATCCGATCGCTTGTGAGCTTTGAACAAAATGCTCGTCGTGTTAAGCTTCTGGTATGATTTTAAGTGAGTGTACTTTAATGTCCATAACATAAATAACATTTCGTTATGTAATTGTAACGGGCGACAAAATTATTGCACACGTATATGATTGTAAAATCGATTTTAATTTTATTGGGAACCGTTAATACTAGCACGATACTGTTCACAAAAGTATTAGCAAAAAATTACTATCATTGGAATACTTTCATAAGCGCATCAAAAATCGCAGAATATCGAATTTGCGGAGAAAAAATGTAATCCATAGTTAATCTTCATTTATATTATCAAACAAGAGATATTTTAGTTAGATAGGTGTCCGATGAGTTATGAGCGGGAGTGTGTCTTAAAGATAAATTAACTACGATAGTAGGTGGCTGTCCCGCTTCTCCCTTTCGACTCGTACGTTACTCTCACTTCCCTACAGCACGCTGCAGCTCAATAAAATCGAAAGCGTACGCTCGCGAAGGTCGCCGCTCTATGCACGACGCGTACTCGCTGCTGAAGTATTCAACGAACCGGGAAACTACCCGGTGAACGATTAACGTCGCCGTCCAAGACGTAGACGCTTTCGATTGAAGTATCGGTGACCGCTGCCGGATGATCGATCGAGTGCCAGAAATTGAAAGCAATTATCAATGTCTATCAGCGAGAGCTGCAATTATAACTATCTCCTTTCAGCCGCCTACTTTTACGTCGGCACCTCCAAGAACCCCGATGGAAATGGGATCAGGCTACGGGATGAGCTCGAATCGTGAGTACTTTTTACACTTTTTCTTTCTTTATATTATATATGCTGTGTTTCTTAATGCTTCTCTTTCTCGTCTGCTTCTTTACTAGTTTACATTTTTTCGTTCACCTTATTTAATATTTATACCATTTTGTACTCTCGTGTCTGCCTGCATGTGATTATGAAAAATATTTGCAATTAAACGGTATTGGTGACTATGAAAAATATTTGCGCAGTCTTGCGTGTTTGTGTTTGCACTTTGAAAGTTCAGGATTAAAAAGAGAAGGAATTTACAGTGGTGGTATCTTAGAAAATTTTCGAATAAAATTTATTCTATCATGGCAGATGAAACTACCATTAATTACTTCCGCGAACAGTAAGCAGCTCTGACGAGTGACCAATGTTCGCGGTTCGCTGAATGTTGTTTTACTGGGTCCACGCTGATCAGAACTGTTTACAAAATGTTCGCAAAACGTTCGTTAACCAAAGCAACATGGTATCCACGTTGCAGCTCGCAAACAGTTCGCGAATTGTTGCAGAACCTGTTCACTTAAATATTTACAGACATTTCGCTATCCAGACACGTTCTGAGCTTGTGTACGAATCTGAAGAGCTTGTTGTCGATGTTCGTAACCTGTTCGCGAGCTGTTCCGCATTAGATGTATCGCTTTGTGAACGAACGGTGTTCGCGAAAGTGTCCACACTGCAACGTGTATAATGCACTGGATGCAGTCTTCTCTTCAGGGCAATAGAATAAGGATCGGTAGCCTTGATCTATAGAGTACGATCTATAGAATTTTCATTGGTTTGCGGTAGAACGGAGAAACTGAAGCGGTATCGGAAAAAGGACATCACGCTCACGTTGCCTGGTGGCAAGTATCTGACCGACATGAAGTGGTTCGCTGTCTGGTGTGACGAATTCGCCGTGAGTATAACAAATGTAGGGAAAGCTAAGACAAGTTGATACATTTCTCAGTTGCCAATCTTTGTAACTTCTGTTCGAATTCATCGCGTAGCTACAAATATGTATATTTCAATACTAAAACGTACTTTTATTGTCTTAACCTCGGTTATCCGAATGATTGAATATCTGAATACAAGCTTGAACATGTACATATATACGTATGTAAGCTTTTGTATCTAAGAATGAATTATTTTTCTTATTCGATACATATTCTCTCACGTACAGGACATCCATGATTAAAAATTGTTTAATTTCTGTTTGAATTATGACATGAATTATGGCAAAAATTGGTACCTTTAAATATGTAACGTGGAGTCAAACCAGCTCAAAGTGAATTCATACACTTCTCAGACTCTTTCAAAAATCGATACAAAAATTTATATACGGTGTAGTATTCGGGTTACAAATCGGTACAATGATTTTATCATACGCATACCTGGTTACGTCGAAGCTTTGAACAAGTCGTTCTCTTATGCACGTTCCATTCTGATTCTGTTCTACGCAGAAGCAGCGTCTAAAAAATGTCTCTGTATCAACTTGTCTCCCCTGTCATGCTCGTGACCTTCGGTGCAACTTCGATTCCACTTGCTCGGCACAGAAACCGGTATCGTTTCCTTGCCGTGCAACTTTCACGCTCGTAAGTTTGTTGCTATGCATGCTTGTATGACCAACGGATAGAAAGTAATTGCTATGGCTGGCTCCGAGCCATGCAAGCGACACCGAACCGCCCCGCAAATTGCACCCGATTGCGTCTCCCCAGCGATGTTTTCGAATGCAAACGAGAAACGGAAAATCTGATTACGACCTCGCGAATTGCGAGTCAGGAGGCACGATTCTGGTCACGACAGAGACCGACCTATGGGATTACCTCAAGAACGTCATCGATTAATCCTTTTGTATACTAAGGTGAGGTCGTTGAAGAATCCAAGCTTTTAAACGTAATCCTGGCGCCTGCGACGAATAATGATCTTATAAATTCCTCTGAATTCTTAGAAAAATTCACAATTAAGATTCCAACTTTTCATTTAAGACGATACAACTTTCTCCAAATAATACCACACAATTTTGCATACCACTCAGGTATCAATAGAATGATCATTAATGTTAACCATACCTACCCTACCCTAGATCTATTCAGCCAATCTCTTCACTGTATAAAACAGTTACTACACCACTTTTCTCTGTAAAATTTTCTCATCTTCACAAACTTCTCTTCCATTCTATATTTCTACTTTTCTTTGTTACCATTGTTATATTTTCATACCTCATTGTAATAAACTCCTTGTAATTCTCTAATGGCTTAATCCCGTATAAATAAAATAAATAAATAAATAATTGATAATGATGCAGCAGCTTTTCCGTGTGCTTCATTGTACCAATTTTGATAAACAAAAATAGGAAAAGAAGGAAATGAAGTAAAATGATTTTTGACGAAGTCCCACGAGAATTCAAATTTTTCGCACTTAACTATCTTTATTATTTTTTTCTCTTATTGGCTACAGCTTATTGAAGTTTGTTAAAGTTAATTAATATTAACACTGCGAATGTTATTATTATGAAATAATAATAAAGAAGGTTACATTAATAATAAAACATCTTTAGTAAATGAGCCTTACGATTCTTAGAGGTGATCCCAATATCACGACAACAATGCGACAATAAAAATTAAGGAAATAATAAGATATCTTAATGACTTTCAGATACTAGTTCTGACGAAGTACGTCAACGATTTCACCTTAATATATTAAAGGTTGTGCTATCGAAACAACGATGAAATTTCAATCAACCTTTCTACCGCGGTAATCTCAAATCGAGAGATTTAGCTAAAAGCACCCGGTTCCGTGGTGCCGTTTATCCGCGATAGTCCGTGCACATCGTCGATTTACATCCTTGATATTGCCAACGGGACGAAAATTTATTCCGCGAGCCATAGTGTCCGACACACGATACCAGATACCGTCTATGTGTGTGTAAATGTGTATGTGCACGCGCTCATGTAGCTCCGAAATGATAAAGCTCGATCATGATGGAACGAGAGCGAAACGGCCGGATTTCCATTACGCGGACGAGCTTGAAGAACGATAAAATGGAATCTATTCGCGGCATCATTTCCGAAGCTACCGAATTTCCCACTCCTCGCAGAAAGTTGTTTCGAGACATTTTTTCCTACCTGACCGCATCCTGTGAGTCCAGAGCTGGCGATCCATTGAGCTTTCCTCAAAACATATACTATTGCGAGCCAGTGAGTTGGCCCCGGGGGAGTACAGGAAAAAGGGGGGTTATTCGTTCGCTTTGCCAGTCTCAAACTACTGATATTCAAACTTACACTATACAATCACACGTTGACACAATAGTAAGACCCTCCCTGACCAATAACAGGAGGGACTTAGGGCAAGGTTGCTCAAGTCGTACCACTTGAATCTTGAACGAACTACAGCGACAACAGCGCATACAACCACAAGCAAATATACATTTGAGTCAATCAGATATTCTACCAATTTCGTTATAATAAATAACAACAATATTAACACAAGTTTTGAATAACACGTTTAATTTCTATTTATTTGATAAATCCTAAGTTTTATACGGATTTTTCCTTAAGGGGTACGACTTGAGCAACTTTACTCTACCGACTACCTTTCTCACAAGTGCTCGAGCCCGGCCACGATTTCTTTATATACCTATCGCTTCCTATCCCTGTGTCTAAAACATGGGCCTGCTAGGTAGCCTTACCGATGAGTCCACTGGCAGGCCCCGGACAAAACACCGCTTTCCCATTCCTTTTCCTTCTTTCTCTCTTTCTTTTTCCTTCTCTCCGTAATAGCCATATTCGCAACGATTTAGAATGCGTGTAGAATGAGACGAGCTTCCATGACTCTAACAACCAATCATACCTGAATTCCTTCCAAGGGTCATTTCACCAGCACCCTACGGTACGCGTATGTACTCTCTGCGCAGGTGAACTTCGGGGACGTCAGGATACCGCGAGGATTCGATTTCCCGAAACCGCAGAAATTGGCAGGCCTGAGCGGAGTACATGGGGTCAGTTCCGAGCCAATCGTCGTCGTCGATGCCCAGACCCTTTTGATACCTGGCTTCAGCTACGACGGCGAAGCGCCCGGTAAGTATCTTGTCCTTTGAGGAGGAATGGTTCAATCAAATTGTCCAGAACGACGTTGGAAATAATAATCTTTTTATTTATTTACTGACAACACCTTTCGATACATAATATAGATTGTAGTAGACTCTCGATTATCCAGCCCCATTTTAACCATCGACATTTTTCTTGACGTGAAAACTATTGACCACAGGAAAAATGATTGACATGTTCCATAATTATTCACTTTCTTGTCTAATTTTTGTCGCATGTGATTATATACATGTACCGTATTTATTATAACTAATAAACATTATAAACATATCTAATACTATCTTCTTTTGGTACATACATAACAACCTATAAAACATACTGTCGGATTAACCGATTATTCGTTTATTCGACCCAGGTCTGGACCCGCAGTAGCCAGTTAATCGAGAGTCTACTGTAGTTTAGTTCACAAGCTAGTTGTAGGTTGACAAGGTGCTCTATAAACGACATCTCAAAATAGACGTAGAGCCAAATAAATCAATCGAAGCGCATGATCTACCATGCGCGTCATCTCACGACCAACTTTTTCCTCAGACGCGAAGTTCTGGGTGGGATCCGGGCCGACACCGTCGCCGCAGGGTATACGCGTGCCCGACGAGAACGGAAAGGTGGTGCCACTGCGTCGATACGATCGCAAGACCATCGTGCTGACGTTGCCCGGGGACCTGACGATCCACCAGATCGGCCACTTCGGCGTCTGGTGCGAGGCGTTCACCGTGGACTTCGGCCACACGCAAATTCCGCAGGGTCTTAACGTGCCGCCCTCTCTGAAGATGCTCGGAATTTCGCCGCAGGTAAGCTGGAAAGGCTTGTAGCGGGGCGGCAACTGGGCTGCAAGAAGGGACGAGACACCCCCCGGCTTGGATCTTTTAAACGCGACGCCCTCCCCCCATTATATACCCTTTTGCTAATCCGACCGAGCTGTGACGAACTTTCGGTTCGAGTTACCGAGCTAATTAAAACGTGCGCGAAGTTTCGAAGGGTGACAGGACGGTGTAGTTTTTCGCTGGCCTGTCCCGATGTTAGAGGTTAACTCCTGAACCGAGCCTTTGTGCAAGCTGCGAAATTTCCATGCCAATCACGTTCACGAACTGGCTGACGGGAGGAGCGGGATTCCCTCGAACTAGCTTTTACCCGCTCTCGATCGAGTCACCGTCGTTTTTCGGTCGACTGCGACGTCTTTGTGTCTCTTCCTGTAAGTTTCTCCGAGCTTGAGACACCGCCGACCTCTTCGTGTAGGCACTTACTTTTATATTTTGTCGATATTTCGCTGCAAATTACGTCCGAATGTTTTGCAATCGCGAATACACGCTGCCCTCCTTTCACGCCCACCATCTTTTTTCCGTCGAAGTTATCGCAATCAAGTTTTGTCACCACCACTAGCTTGAAATACGTAGAGCAACGAAGGAAAGAGTCGACGTCTTTATCGCGTGTGCGTGACTTCGCGCCCTATTTTCACGATTTCGGACAATGAAGCGCAATGCGTTGAGCGCCATTGTCGGAACGAGTGTGTTTCGTGCACGGTCGATCGCGTAAACGCAGTCGAATGTGCAGAAGCAAACAAGCTTTTCTACCGGGGACGGTATTGCACACTAACCCGGCGGCATTGTTCTACGGCGCGAATTTGTCTCTGTCAATGTTGAGTAAATATCTCGCTGTCGACGAACGTCGCCCGCTCGTCAATCCACAGATTTTCCAAGCATCCAGCTTATCTCCCGCATCCCCTTCGCCTACGTCAACGATTCCACGCGTCCCCTCCTCCGTGCGTTTCTCATATTCTTTCAGCGACTAGAAGTCGTGGCAAGTGTCCTAGCAAAATAAAAGAAGAAAAAGTCATGGTGTTCGCTCGCGCCATACGTATCCGGACGCGAACATGGTGCCTCAACGATACTTATCGCGGATGGATTCGAGTCTCTCTCGTGAACACACAACGAAACGAAAGGCCGAAGATGGTCGAGGCACCGGTACACCCGGTAGAATTGAAATTTGTTCGCTTTTGCAAGGCCCACGCATAACATCCTGTCTCTGTCCTTGTGTTGCAGAACGTGCATCGCCGAGGGCAGGGACAGACGCTCGGGACGATACTTCGGTCCAAGCCGTCTACTTCGTCGTCGTCGTCGTCGTCACCAGCTTCCCCCTCCTCCTCCTTCGCAGGCGAGTTGCTTGCTCAGCAGCAATACCGGCGCGCCACAACCTACCGACCGATCCTCCGTCGAGAAGATCAGATCCAAGTGATCCAGGCGGTCGACTATCGAATACCAAAGAGCCTGCAGAGCCAGGAACCTCTCGTGCAGCAGCTTCATCGGCAACAGCCCGCCTCTCGTCCGGCACAGACCGGAAGATCGGCAGCGGCCTTCCAGTACAGCGACAACGTCTTCGCTCTAGACGATGCCGCATCCTATCAGGGACAATTTAGACCCAGAGCCGGCTCGTCCGCTCTCGAGGCGGCCGATGTTTCGTCACAGGCCGGACGATCGAGATCTCGCGGTCAACTGGCCGGCGAGCCGCAACAGAACTTGTACGGAAGACAGTTGCGGTTCCACGGCGACACAAGGCCAGACTCCTCTTTCGTTCGTTATTGATGTAGGGGAGCGACGGGCAACTCTTCTTCGGCAACGTCCGCTGCTTTCAGACAGCTCGAGGATTCCTTCTACGATACCGCGCGGCCTGTGTGTAGCGCGAGGAATTTTTAAGCGTTTCGTTTTCTTTGACATGCTTCGGTTAGGTTGGACGCAGACGAGCAACTTTTTGACTCACGATCGTTTTTCCAATTAAAAACAACGGAGACAGGTGTACTGTCGTGCGGCAAAATGTCGCTCGTCTGCATTGGGCCTTACAGGACTCGTTTTCGTCGCTTAAACTTTCGGTATTGCTTGTTCGGGAAAGTGTCGTGCGATGTCAACTTGTGATGTGTGCGCGTACCTTAACATTCGAAACGTTCTGTTGTACTGCAATCGGTGATTTCGTAGAAAGCCTCATTTTCTTCGGATAACGATGGTATCATTGTTATCTATTATTTATGAATTGGAATATAGTCCCATAGAACTCAGTTCGGATTGAAATGATTCTTAATATACTAAACTACATCGTGATAAAGTGACTGTAGATATCTAGAAAGTGTTGTAAGCCTTAGAATGCAAATATGAATGAAACGCATCATAAGTGAGACAATGTTCTGTCCTGACTACCGATCAGCCGATCCTTTTTCTTGAAAATTATAGAAATATCGTTATACCCGTGCGGAACATGGAATTCCGTATAAATAGGAATCCTCGAATTGTCCTCCCTTCTTTAATCGATTGTCAATCGTTCACTTGAATAACATTCGATCAACGACATTCCGTCCTGCGTCCCCCCACATTCCGGATTCCAAGACGCGAAAAAATACTGAAAACTCATCGTAAATCGGATTAGCAGTTTGACAAACCGGCGAAAATTTTACAAACCAACCCCTTCGCTAACCGAATCGTTCGTTCGTTCGACTTCGTCGTAGAGAATTCACGAAGAAAACTTACTTTGGGGATCAGGCACGGGAGAAGAGACGCGAGACAACGAATTCGGTTTCCCCTTTATTTATTAAACACCGTGCACCAGTCACCTACTAGACAGGGAACCTCTGAATATCAATTCACGCCCACGGCTATCCGTACACAATGCACGCGCTTGCAGGACACTGTTGCACAACCGGAAACGCCTCGCGTGTCATCGAAACTCCCATATACAGGGTGGCTCATCTCGAAGAAGAATTAAAAGCGCACTTTTATCTGTCCCGCTTAGGAAACGTATCTCCGACCCCTTTGTCCCGAGAGAAAAAATTTACGTTGCCCCGGTTACGCGTTACCTGTTACGGCTTTCCATTCAAGGGAAGACGCGTTCCAACGTTTTTCACGATCCAAATAAAACATTGAACGGAGACGATGAGAATGAACGAGAGAAAGAGAGAAAGAGAGTTATGTCTTAGTTTTACGCGAAGCGTTATTTGGTCGAAAATAAATTCAGCCTGTATAGGGAGCAGCATAAAGTAGACGCAATCTAGGCAAGTCGCAGACCGTCCCACGTACACATACCTGCGAGACACGCCTTTAATCTGTCGAATCCCCTCTAGAATTCTATTCCAAGAGACGTACACGTACACAATCTCGCCCCCTAAGCGGAAGTGGATGCGTCGCATTCTCCTCGAACAATACGAGTCGCCATAATTCACGTTCACTTAGCCGTCTCTGTCCGCCGAGTCCGCATGAAATATGTGTCGATATTAGTGACGCTCGGATATCGACTTTACCTTCCAGGCTCATCCGCGTGCGCTTCGTTATACGAACACGTTATACGACGCAGCCGGAACCACCGGAAGAACATCGACTGCTCCCTGATGTGTGCCACCTTTCGAGTATGCACCGGGCAGCGAAACATTGCCGCCAAAAAAAAAACACCCTTTTAACCCTTTCGTGCATCGCAAAGATGAACAACGTCGTGAGAGGAAAAACGAGAGCGAGAAGAGATTGCGAGGGTTGCGCGTTCCCAAACGCCAATGGGGAAAATGTATGGTGTGCGACGATAAGGTGTTGTAAGGTTGCGAGAGAATGCGTGATGCGCGATTGTAAGTTCGCCCGTTTCGATGTTAAGCACAAACACCATCTGTCGTCGATTTAAAATGTAAGTGTAAAGATAAAAAGGGGAAGAGGAAGATGAAGATGAAGAGGAGGAAGCGTTAGTTTTATGAAAGTCAAGTGTGTGAGAGAGCGATACTTTTTTCGACTGTGATACAAGAGGGTTAATTAATCTTATCTTCCCGAGAGGAGGCGCGCGTTACTTCAAGAGACGGAGGACTTACCGGAAGCTCGAGAATAAAGCTATAAAGAGGAAATCCCCGTCCGACCTAGGCCAGTTCTCTTCCTTCTAAGTGCAGACGCTTCGTTCATACCGAATATTACGTGTACCTATACTCTACCAGATTTGTAGATCATAATATATTCACACGCACCGATCACATTATTTTTTCTATCAACCTTTTGTACGTTTCTTTACCTTGAGATTAATGCGAATAAACGTATTTTTTTTTCTTTCACGTTTAAACGACTTCCTTGCCTCTCACCCTGCCGCCAGTTGTTCTCGATTCGTTTAAGAAAGCAACGTCTACTCCGATCAGTTCGCTTCGTTTCTACAAACTGACACCGTATCCTGGTCCTTCTGTTCCATTTCAAGTTCGAGCCACGGGAGTAAGAGGGATCGTTTCGCTTAGCACAGCGACATGGTTCGCGATACAGTTGTCGGTTGTAAATGTCGCGAGATTTGGCCCGGCGAGTCCGCCGCGTCGGCGAGAGAAATCGATGTTGCTGTTGTGAACGATGGTGGTAAACGGTTTGTCGTTTGATTTCAGTCGAAACTGAACTGCGAAGTTCTGGAGGACAGGCTGGCTTTTGAGGTGCGGTGGGCCGTAGCCGGAAACAGCATAGTCGCCCAACTCGTCGGAAAACTTGGTGAGTATATATTTTCGAGCTGTCCGCGTGCAAGCCCCTCGCAAAAGGACAAAACTTCTATCGCATTTATTGAAAGCGGAGTGAGTTTACGTATAACTGCCGCAATAGACGCGAATCGAAGATCCGGCTTGACTTTTAATTAACAATACTCATTGCTTTGTCCCGCCGCGTCGCCGCCCGTCGCCATTTTGTCCCGTTCAACGGATAATTTTTATATTTTCATTTTATTCTTTACTTTATTTGTTTGGAATCAACGGGCCAATGGACCTCTAATTACGCGTTTTGATTACAAAAATTATAAGTAGAAATAAATTCAGAATCGATAGAAGACGAGTAGATTATTCTTAACACTTAGCCGACCGAATGGGGCGATCTCCCATTTTGTCCTTAGCAGAGCGCTGCAATCGATTCTATTTGCTTTTGTTGTTAGTTAGTCTTGAACTAGTGCTGTTCATAAATTTTTCAAAATATAATTTTTGATAAATTCAACATCAGCTTAGGACCAACTAGTAACAAAAGTAAATAGAATCAATGGCACTACTTTATCAAGGAAAAATGGGAGATCTCCCCATTCGGTCGGCTAAGTGTTAAAGCGTTACTTTAACATATTCACTGCATCGCGAAAATCGTGAATGTTCATTGAAAATGACAAGTTCTATGATTGAAACAGAATTTGATATGAAGATAAAAGATAAAAATGATATAGTAGTTTCTAAATGACCTGAACCTACTTATTCTATGTCCCAAACGTTGAATAAACATCCAGATTCGTTGTATAGCTATTTACAGTTTTCCGACTCGCCATTGCTACGCCTAATAGGTTATGACGCGGATCCGCGGTGAACGTGTTAGTAAGGGAGTAAAGTAAAGCGATAGAGTGAAAAAATGAAAATGAACACACAGAAAGCAAAAAAATAATGTGCAGCCTATTTTTAGGAGTCGAACCGCGATTATTTTTTCGTAAACGACAAGCAACGCGTGTCCATGCGCCGATCAAAGTGCGGGACCATTAAAACGCGATCTTCCTTTCTACCTGCGGTCGTGCACCGCCAATCACGCGCCCTATTTGCGCCCTCCGCCGGATGTAATCGCTGTTGCGGAAAAAGAGCCGAAGAAAAATTGCGTTTCACATTCTAATTAACGCTCCTCCGCGCTTTAAACCGGGCGACCGCTCGGCAAATTAGGAACCCCCGCACAGAACTGATCCTTCCTTATGTTTTTGCTGCGGACACAATCCAGCAAGGGATGAAATTTTCCGATAATTGCGAGCATGTGTACGTTCTGCCGCCAGATGACGGACAGTACATGGCGTTTGGATTATCTGCGAACCCCGAGAGGAGCGTGATGATAGGAGGAGACGTCGTGGTCGCCTGGGTCGACAAGAAAACCCTTCAGGGCTACGCCGTGGATTACTTCCTGGACGCCAAGTCTCAGTGTTCCGGTGGACGGGGCAGCTGTCCGGATACCCGCATACAGGTACGCGTATGTGTGTGTCACTTTTACTTTCACGTTCTTTCGATCATCTATCTTTATGTAGCATTAAGCAATCGAGGTAGGGTAGGTATGATTTCGACACGCTAGGTTTTAAAGTTAATTTTCACAGTTGAATAATCTTGAGATTATAAGCAGCAAAATATGAAGATACGAACGTTTAGAGTTGCATAATATTTTTAAGCATCCACTTACTGAATTTTTCAAGTGCCTCCTAGGATAGATGTACTCCAAAAAATATTGGAATATGCTTTTCAGACACTATTTATTTTTTGTCAACAGAGGAAATAAAATATATATTTCCAATCTGTTTCAAATATCAATTTTTCCCAGCCCTGTCAAAAACACAAGGATACCCTGTATATAAAAAAATCCTTTATACGATTTCGTCGCGATATAATGAATTTGCATAGAAGGTTTACTACAGATCTATTTATATTTATATATATATATATTATTTATCCCCTGTACGTTCAAAATTTTTTTCAGTAAAATATAACGACATATTAACATTAACATGATTCCTAAATTATAAAACGTGCTCGCCAAATATCTCGAAAATAAAGAAACAGAACGTCTATTTTACGTACAACAAATTTGGAATCACGTACAACTATCTTAGTTTGGTTCTCAAATCGTTCGTATCGAATACAACTCGGTCTTCGCAGGAGAACACGAATTCCATCCGATTGTTGAACGCGGCACTGGTGGACGGATACAGCATTGTCACGTATCAGAGACCGTTGAAGGCGAACGACGAGCTGGACCATCAAATCCTGACAAACGGCTCGCAGGCGATCATCTGGGCCATCGGGCCTCTGAACGAGAGGCAAGAGGTCAGCTTTCACTCGGACTATCTGAAAACCGACCGCTTCATTGATTTCGGCAGACCACCGGTTTGGAATTGCCCCGTTCCGGATCACGAGCCTTCTCAGATATTCGTGGACAGCAACGACAAAGCCAGCAATAGTCAGGTATCCCATCGCTTATCGAATGTCTTCCGATATGAAAAACAGACACTGTTGAACTACATTTATTAAGCGCGCAGCAACAGTACCAGTCCTTTCCTGTAGATTTCTGCTATAATTATTTTAAATTGAAATAATTTTCCGCCTTTTTAAGCGCTTAAAAAATTAACTTTACACTACCTGAAAGTCGGTATCGAAACGAAGGAAGATGTTTCAAAGATTAGTTTGCAATACTTGTATTATTATAAAGTAGGCAGATTAGTCGCATAGTATGATTCCTCGTATATACATATAAAAGGAGTACGCATTCATATCGATAAATTTCAACATTTGCTTTGCTAAATTTTCGTTGATCAATATCATACAAATAGAATTCCATTGCACTGTAAAATCACGAGTTGAAGTTGCGCGTAAATTAGCACGATTTTCCGTTTCTTTTTGAAACAGCCATTAGTTGCGGTCACGAGAAGACCTCAACGTACCCCAGCAACACCCGCACCAGCGTCTAAGGCCCACGCCTGGGAAATCCCTCCTATTCCATGCAACGAACCCGACGACGGAGTGTTCTATGCTCAAATGGGACCTACCGGAGGAAAACACGGCTATCCCGCTATTACCGGTATAAAAAAGAGCTCCGTGAAAAATTATGATACCTGTTAAACGTTTTACTCGATGATTGCGATCGAAAGCATACTTTTTTAAATAATGGAATGCATTCGGTGAAACTGACGACCAAATTCACAGAAGCAATACAAAGTTGGGATCGATCGTAGCCGATCCACATGTCGATGTGCGTTCTCATTATTGACTGAAAAGATTGAATCAGTTCAGTCATTGAATAGAGATCCTTTTGTTCTTCTACCATTCCCGACTGACATCTTTTCAGCTCGCAACAGTACACGTGTACCGCAATGTTCGCTTTCCTCAGGTCACGTTGGTTGGGGTATCTCGTGGTACATAAACGGCTTGCTGATTCCGGAGATCAACGTCGTTCGCGGTATGAATTACACGTTCGTGGTGGAAGGTGGTGAGAATTCCGACATTCCGGCTCGTTATCATCCCTTCTACATCACCGATGACCCCGTTGGCGGCTACCAGCACAAGACGCCCGAAGAGAAAGCTGTAAGTCGACTTTCTCTTTCCTCGTACGCGGAACCAATAACTTGGCCGCGCTAAGAACACCGACGTGAGAGGTATCTGTAATAATCTGGTGGTTCGGTGAGCAGAAAGTGAAAATATTCGCGGGCGCCCAACGCCACCGCGGCATGTATCAACCAACGGGCGTCGGCCGTTTGTGCAACTGGGTGCCCGATCCGAACCAACCCAGCGCGGACGAATTCATGACGTTCGGCGCTTATCAGCGCACGCTGACCTTGGAGTGCGACAATGGTGAGCCAGGTATCGTGCAATGGACCCCGGACAAGAACACGCCGGACACCGTGTACTATCAGGTAGGTTGGTATTCGCTAGAGGTGTTCAGGTATTCGAAATTACAAATACCCGCGTCTTGGATCGAGTAGGGCCCTGATCGAGTCGGGTATCCAAATTTTCGGGGTACCTGAAGCTAAAATCAGATCAGGATTCCAGCAGGTTCTGATTAGTTTCGAGTATCTAAATTTTCTAGGTACCCAAAGCTGAAATCGGCTCTTGAAAGTTTCAGTTACCAGAGATTCTGATATCGGGTCGTGGAAACCTATTTAAGTGTTTCATAACACTTTCCTGATGGTATATTATCTGTCTCAAGCAACGAAATTGTACTATGTTTTATAAAATTTATAGACTTAGGTATATGCACTATCCTCGTCGCTTTTGGGTTTTCAAATACCTAAAAGTTACGGGACCTGATTTTGAATTCAGGTACCCGAACCTTTCGGGTCCCGACCGAAATCCAAAAAAGATACCCGACCCGACTCAAACCCGAAACGTTAGGTACCCGCACATCTCTAGTATTCGCATGAACGACAAATTTACGAGATCTTAATTACTCATAACAACGAACGAACGTTCAGTGTTTCACGCATCGCTATCTGGGCTGGAAGATAAACGTTCACGACAGTTGCGAGGCCGCTGAACCCGCCGGCAGCGAGAACCACCAGGTGTACGTTGACCCGAAGATCCAGCGGCCCGCGGAGGATCTCGAGAGCAGTTCCAGCATCCGTGTGCCGAGCAAGGTAACGCCAACGGCGGAGTTCCTTCAGCAGCATCTTCATCATCCCCACGGTGAACCGGGGCTTCGTTACTCTTATCATCCAGCGACTAACCCCGGCAAGCTAAGCACATCATACACCCAGCTACTAACGACCGCTAATAACAACAATTACGTGCGCTTGAAATCATCGCCGCCGTACAAGGAGACACCGTTCGCCGCGAAACCTCCGTACAGTATGCCGGGCCTGGGCGGCGCGCCGCATCGTCACGAGGTACGCGTGAAGGAAACGCATCATCACGCGCACCTCGATGAGGATCTCGTGCAGCTGCACAACAACCATCAGCATCTTCATCATCCGCATCATCACCATCACGAACAGCTCGTACCGATTTATCGCGAGCAGCCGATGGGAACCACCAGGCTGACCTCTCCCTACCCTGGCCGGCAGCAGATCATGGAGCTCGAGCCGGAGATCGTTAGACAAGCCTCTTCTAACCAGCAATTGTCTAACCTCGTTGCAGATAATCCACGACCAATGAGCCACGGGACGAAATACGCTTATCCGGCTGCCGCGAGCCCGCAGATCCTATATCCCAGGCCGGTGTCTCATCATTACGCGAACAATTATCACCACCTCTATCACGTACCCTTTCTCCATCATTATCACCACCATCAACCGGAGCAACAGAGGACCCAACTGATGATCATCAAGAGGCCGGTGCTGACGCGTCGTCCGATGTTGCAGACCACCCACGCGATGCCCCAGCCCAATCACATGATGCCCCAGCCTAACCACATGATGCCCCAGCCCAACCACATGATGCCCCAGCCCACCCACATGATGCCTCAGCCCACCATTCCCTTACCTTCGCGACCGGTCTTCATGGAACGGAAGAAGGCCGTTCACAGACCGCCCCCTTCCGCTTACGTTAGAAGAACAGCAGAGAAACCGTCCCCGGGAAACGATAACTTTCAGCTCGCGAAGCTGAAGAAGATCGATTCGAAGCAACGAGCGAAGCTAGACGCGAAAGCGTCGCCGAGCTTAGACGCGCCCGATATCTTCGTGACCCCGATGAAGCCGGCCAAGAACACGGGATTTAATCCGGACTCGATAGTGATCGAAAGCGGCTTCAAACCGATCATCAGAAACGTCGAGAACGTGGCCCAAAAGAGGATCTCTGAAACGGCCGAGCAGGAAAAGGAGGAGGAGGACGTCCGCGTGCAAGAATCCTCGAATCGCAAGCCGATCGACAACTTCGAGCCGGTGTTCATACCGTCTCCGCCTGTTCCAACGGTGGACACCGTCAAGAAATCGAAGAAGAAGACCACGAACGCGAAATCGCGCCCCAGCGAAGCGGAAGAGATGGAGATGGCCGCCGACAGAGTAAACGCCTATTATCTACCGCCGATTCCCAGCACAAGCTCGAACGATCCGCCGTCCTCCTCGTCCTCAGCCGAGGTGTTGATCACCTTCGACGGGAAGAGGTTGAAGGACTCCAGCTTGGCCAGGTCTATCTCCGAAATCGGGGACCACCACGATGGCAAGCTGACCTCGGACGTTCTCAGCAGAACGCCGCAGTTCGGAAGATTCAAAGGCGAGTTACCGCCCCTGATTCCCGGGGAGGTTCGATCGGATCACTCTCAGCTGGAGAAACGGCGTCTTCCGTCGGGGGATCTGTCGTTTCCGGAAGTGAGAGTGAACAAGAACACGAAGCTGACGCTCATAGGGAGATCGAAGAGGTCCCCGCACGAGGGACACGTCCACGTGATGGATCCTCGGGCGAACAACGCCACGACGAGTCATCGCGATCGTCAGGATCATCGGGAACATCGTGGAAATTCGACGCGTGCGCTGGTCAATGCTGGTCGAACGACCGTATCCAGCTTAGGGTATGTCCTTTTGGCTGCGATCGTTTATTACGTGATTTGATGAGATCGCTTCACCGATTACGAGCGCGCAAGCTCGCTAAGATTGCTCGCGGTCATTCGGAATTCGTTGGGAACAGGACTGAAGGATGCTGACCGGAAACAGCAAGTTGGATAGTCCACCTTGGGACGATCGTCGTCGTTCGCCGCGTTCTTACGATCGATGGTTGGATACAGACGAGCGAATTTTTGACGCACGATCGTATGTTTCTCCTTGTTTTTTCAATTGAAACTAACAAAGACGGATATAGAGTCGTGCGGCAAAATGTCGCTCGTCTGCATCAGACCTTAGGGAATGAATTGAATGTACACGACTTCGCAGGTAGTAGACGATGTAATCGACACGATAACACGGGAGAGGAATATAACTAACCATGGAATAATGATTCTTTGTTTATTCAGTTATTTATTAACGGATTATTGCCCCTTATTGTACGAGAAAAAAAAGATGTCTTAACAATTGATTTTGCAGTACCGAACTATTTGCGTCAGTTATGAAACAGGTTAGCCTGACGGCTAATTACACGTTGCCGGATCTCCAATTTTTATTGCCCAGGAGCGTGTAATATCTTTATTATGCAAAACGAAGCAACCGTCCAAACTTTCAGTACCTCGAGGTGCGAGAAGGAATAACCGAAGGATTCTTATTATTCTACGTGCTATGGCGGCAGTCTGTTGAATTGTAGGGTATTACATACTTGTACATAAGTTAAATTAATTGTTAATAAAGATTGTATAACGGACCAACTTCTTCCTTTCCCCTTTTCGATCGTAGACGATATCGAAAGTATTAGAATAATGAAATTCTAAGTGATTTGCAAGTACAAATACACTTTCGTTTAGAAACATTAGGACACCGATGTACACTGGGTGTCATTTAAAACGTGACGATCAGACTGCGGATTTTTGTGCAAATTCAAATCTTTATAAGGGTAAATAAAAAAATGTAATTTACAGGATGTTCCGTAGGAAGTTGCTGAAATTAATTAGGCATGCGGTTACTTGAAAAATTTACACATTTTTCAACAAATAAAGAATTGCAGTTTTAAACGAGCATGTTCTATTCGTTATATGAAAATGCTTTTTAATTCGTTCGTTTTACTAATTCAACAGAATGATAAAGATCGACTGGAAAAATTTACGTAGCACGCGAGTATATGTTAATAACGAATTCTTACTTTTCTTGTAACAAAGAAACTCTCGATAAGATATATTCATTTTAACTCGCGCACGTTTTTACTTCCACCAAATTCAGGATAAAACATTCACTTATTTTCAACAGTTTCCTATACAACATCCTGTGCATAGCGATTCGTTTCACCCCCTAAATTTTATAACTTGCAAGATATTTCATACATTTTTGCACATCGTTTTGCATTCTGGGCTATCTCGCACATTTGAATTTCATATGTGTGAATTTCGCATGCATAAAATATTCATATTGAAATACATGTATTTATTTGCCATTTGTATACTTGATCTGCCCATTTATCATACTTAAATTACTAAAAACCTGTACCGTTAGGGTCCTTATACAATATTATAACGTTTTCAATTAAAACGAACACCAGTGTGTAAGTATAATTACGTAATCGGTGAGATTTGTATCGTGACATCGATTGTGTGAATTCTTTCTTGTCCAAAGTTACAAACCGCATGGTTATTCTTCAAGATTTCAACCCTTTGCACTCGAGAGGTGACCTTTAGTCGTACAATAATACTAACTTCACTGATTTTGAAGTGCAGAATATTTATTAAGATTCCTTTATGTTAAACTTTATTCAGTTTAGTCAAGTACTACAACTTAAGTTTAACCCTTTTCGTTTAAAAAATTTGCAAAATTATCACTTGGTGATCGACGATCGCCTTTCAAGCGCAGAGAGTTAATAATTTTCCAACGACCCTTCACAGTTACTTAACTTTTTCGTAAACGTGCTAATACTTTGGGTGCACGCGTGCTCGTGATCTTTTCTTGTTCTCGCGATCGAGGACAAAGACAACAAGAGAATCGTGTTGTCTGCATCGAGCCTGGAGACGGACGAAGGAGATTCGAATCCAGACAAACGATAGATATCAAGCAATATTTTATTGTATAGAAAAAGAAAACAAACAAATCTTACAAAACAATCAGCACACTAACTACTGTACATGATCGGTATAGTTATAATATCAAGAGCATACGGGCGACAATCGGCCGGTCGCTAATTACTTCGAAAACAATCGTCGACTGGAACGCGGTAAGCAATGAGACGCTGTTCTCCGTGGACGTTCGAGCGTTCTTCGGGATGTTAAAATTAGAACTAATAAAATAATCCGCCCACTGAATACCTGTGTACTCGTAGAAAACCCGGGAGAGCCGAGAAACGCCCGGGTTACCCATAATACACCCGGCTGGAAAATACTTTCGCGACTACCCGAATAATAGTTTCGAAATCGAAATTACCGCGTATTCGGTGTATCGCCAAAGACTCCGTTCACACGAAGATACTTGTATCGCGATACGCGTATGTTGAATACCTATCGTATATGTGATTTAATCCAACTTCGTTCCTCAAACTTTACTCCAATCAGTCGTCTTTTAGTTTCGTTAAAAGAATTCCTAATTTGTAAAAAGTTGGTACTCCAACATAAACTTGAAAGGACAAACCAGGCTATTAGTAGCGGTTTGTTTATTTGTCGCTTAAAGGTTCGAGATAAAAATGTTGAGATGACTGCGGCATAATTAATGGGAGCGTTCACACGATAATTCAGTACCGCGATACTGATTTTCGTCGATCGCTCGAATGCGATACAAGTATCTTTGTGTGAAAGGAGTCGCAACGTCGTAAAAGTTAAAAGTTATAAAAATTAGCCGAAATATTAGTTTGGATGATACAGTATACGTATAAACGAGAATGTTAATTTCAAAACTATTATCCGCATATCATGATAATATCTTCTACCCAGGTACAGTAGCGGACAAAAGTTTAAAACGAGAGGACAATGTAAAACATAATTTTTTATGGTTTGCATTTTCATTTTTATTGTTCTCACGGTAGAACACTATTTATTCAGTAACATGCAATACGAATTTTGCTTATCTTGCCATTTTTCATAAATATATTTATTTATTTTCGTTGACCCTTCGATCTTAAACTTTTGTCCGCTAGTGTAATCTCAAATATCCGACTCCATCGTTTACCTCCAGTTAAAATAGATAACCCGCATTCACAGTCAGCCATTAAAAAAGAGTCCCGCAATTGGATGCCTTTAAGTAATCATTGATAGCACGCGACGCGAGCGCTATCCGTTAACGGGATACATTCGTTAAAATTGCTTGGCGGGCAAAACTCGCGCCGAGAGTCTTGCAATACTTGGCTGTCGGTGACTCATACGTACAATTAGCGTCACGAGCTTATTAGCGATCCGTAATTGGCGATATTTGAACACCGTTCAGCGGCACGACCTTCTGACAGTGCATACTCGTTTCCTTCGATTTGCAGACTGCAACACTTAACTTCCTTCAAACAGATCGCGCGTTCTACATCGAGTCGAGATGCCGATATTGTCGCAATAAGGCTCGACGTAGACGAGCGACATTTTGTCGCGCGATTCTACATCTTTCTTCGTTAGTTTTCACTGTTTGAAGTTAGGTGGACTAAAACTGGTCCCACCATTCGCTTAGCTTCTTATGCATGTTGAGATACATTTGAAGCCACCGCGAAAAGTTGAAGTTACTCGATCGTACAATTTAATATTTTAACAGTTGGAATGAATGTTCTTTTCCATTCTTTTTATATTAAAAAAAGTTCCATGCAGCTTGGGTGTTTATTCCCCTTAAAATCGTGTGCCTCAAAGGGTTAATTGAAAAAAAAAAAAAAAAAAAAAAAACGAGAATTGACGTACGATCGTGCGTCAAAAAGTCGTTCGTTTGCGACTAGCCTAACAATGCAATAACTGCAGCTTTTAAGTGGTTTGACAGAGATGCAACAGGGGTTTCGACAAAAAATGGAAAAATTTACCATCGATTTTTGTAAAAGTCGTAGCTTGACTCGCTTGTACCTTGAAAGTGCACAGCAAACTGGTCAACCTGGTCGTGCCTGTTATTACATTTATACTGTTGTTCGCCGGACTGCAGATTTTCATGCGAATACACGCAGTTTTATAAGCATACACGAAGAAACGGAAACCGAACAAAAATTTGCATCGCCCTTCTGAACGTTACAACGAACACGCTCTGTATGTATTTTGGATACCCTTTCGATATTTATATACATTGTGTGGCGTTTTGCACGTTTCCCTTAAACGCATCGAAATCCACAGTCCGGAGCCATTACATATATCTAAGCTGACGACGTATTTACATATGTTACAGGATTTCTCTTCCCTACCTATCGATATAATTTTTTATAGTCCGCTGAATCTGAGGTGTTGCGTCGAAGAGCATGCTCGTTCGCGAGCGTTCCTTCGATTTCACGATCGTTCAAACGAACACGCTTGATCCTTATAAATCGGAGAAACTCGGATTCGTACGAATACAAACAACAAATCGCTCGTTATTCCGTGTAGCGCGTTCGATCTATGAACAACGTTTTCTTAGGTCGCTTAACTTCAAGACCGATGAAAAATGGCTCGCTACAGCGAATCCAAATCGGACTCGCGATTCTAATTTTTGTCGCGAGTAGAAGAGCCAACGCAACACGATTTTCGGTAACACACTTAAATAATCGCCTCTGTAGTTACTTGAAATTTTGAATACTTATATCACTAGTCACGCGATACGTAGCTAACAAATTTAATACTAACGATAACGCCAAGGATACGTTCTTCAGCGAGGTTGTGATTTTATTTTGCACGGTTATTTGATTCTATGGTATTTATTCCCCCCCCAACAACCCCTATCCGATATAAATTTGTGTTTGCAAATGATACACAGGGACAGAAGGTTTTTGATCTGTAGTTGCAGGCTAACATTTAACGTTAGCTTCCAGCATAAGGATCGGTCGTGGAATAATCGATCGTTGGTTTCGATGTTTGCCAAACAAAACGTACGAATAATGTAAAACGTGTAATCAGTCGAAATGTAGGTTACGGCTCGTGGTCACTGTACAACTGCATCCGGTAAGAAATGCAAAGTGTTATTGTGACGATCGTTATTGTTTCATACGAGGATATATACACGAGTTCTGTCGGCGGAATGTTTTAATCGGTAACAAGTTCTTGCTCCTTCGTGTTCCATGGCGATACGAAAGAAAAAAAGTACTTAGCCGTGAGCCTATCGAGACGTTTTTGCGTTGAAATAATATCTCGAATAACGAGCCTATCGCTAATAGAAATACTATGCTGTCGTAGAAATAATTATTCATTCTCTTAAACGATACTTAAAATAGCGTCATGATTGTTTTACTTTGCTTTTTTTTCCCCCTTCAAATCGCTACTGAAACATAATGTATAAAATACCTCCTCACCCATCAATACCAGTCACGCGTCTCTCGCGTTTAAAATAAAAACAACGGCACGTGGCACATGATATTCCGACGAAAAGTATCTATCTAGCTTAAGATAAAACATCAGACTCTTAACGAATCATACTTTTAACAAGATACACTGAAAAAGATTAGACTTATCAAAAGGTGTATACCTAGAAAAAAAAGATCGGACTGCGCGTCCTGACTTTATTTGTAAAAAAAAAAGGAGGAAAAAAGAAAGGAAGAAAGAAGAAAAATCAAAAGAGAAAAACAAAAGGGAAATTGGCAAATATGTTTGTGTATGTGTGTGTTTGTATATATCAACAAGACATTTCCAAGAAACCAGACTTTACAATGAAAAGGGGAACCGATCTTACTAAACCACAGGCTGATGCCAGACAATTTTTCCGCTGAGACAGCCCGACACAAGCAGACAATGCCTCGGCGAAAATTTTGTACTGACTACGATGCCAGAATGACTAACGTTCGTCGCCAGCTCATGCAACTGTACAGACTCGTTGTAAGGAGGAACACAGTTCGACAATTCCGAGCAGTCACCAGAGAACGCCAACAATCGTACACCGTAGCCGAACGGCGAGCATATTAATCGGCCATCGGCAGAGAAGCACAGTTCCTTTATGTAACCGGAGCCAACGTTAGGCTCTTCTATGTAATGTGTCAACCTGGGTGTGTTCTGGTGAATCATACGATTCCTTGGAATAGCGTACAACATTTGCTGACCTTGTCTATTCCGATTCTGAACCCTGATCCGATCGCCGATTATAACAACGGTATTGTTACTAGATCTAGAAAGCCAGTCCCTCTCTCGTCTCAGTCTGGCTTCCCTGATCGCCACGTGCGCCTCCCACACATCACTTGTACTTACGTGTAATTCTATGTTACCAGTGGAAAAGTTGTCGATCATATTGCGGGGTCTTAAGTAGTTCAGGTGAGAATTCGGCCTTGGTGACCGGTAATCCTGCCCGGATTGCCGGTCCAAGTCGCCAGAGCCCTCCTCTAGCAGATTCTCATCGGCCGAGTACACATCGGCGGCGTACACGTATCTATCCCCTTGCCTATCATCCGCGTCGGTGCTTAGTCGTGAATCGGACGAGCTCGAACTGGAACTAACCTCAATCCCGCCGAAGTTCGCCCTTGCCGAGTTTCTGTCCGGGCGCAAAGCTCTCGGATGCGACCGCGACACTCTACGGGACGCTGACTGCCAGTTGGCTCTCGTAGACCTACCGGACTGCGCGGTATCCGAGGACGCGGCCGGGTTCGATCTCGTGTCAGACGTGGTATGAAGTACCCTGACATGATTGTTCGGACTTTCTATTAAAAACGAGGACGTTATGCCGGAACGAGAAGGCTGAGGCTGTTGAAAATCTTCGAATTCCTCCTCGGGTATTTCGTTCAATTGAGGCGCCGTTTCCTCCCCTTCTTTCGTCTGGTCCGGTGTACTAGACACATCACGCTCTTGTATATCGTGGATACAAGTCCACTGCAGCAAAGAATCAACATTGAAATGAAATAAGACGGATGTACATACGAACGAAGCGAATCGCAGTTATTTGGTCATACTAACCTCAGATTTCTCCCCGTTACTAACATTCCTAGACAAAGCACACCACCCCTGAGGATGCACCTGCAAACTCGATATTATCTCAGCGTCGTCTCCAACAGGGAAATCGGTTAAAAATTCTACCCTGTTATGCGTACGAGAATGAGAAAAAAGATGCGTGAAATTTGCCACGTTTGGTATTGTAGTTTGAGAAGATTGCATTAACCTGTACATATTTGGCTGGAACAAAAATTAACTGTTATTAAGATACATCATAAAATACGCGATACGAACGTAACATACTAAAAGTCGAACATACTCTAAATCCTGCTAAGTCTTGAGTTAACGTGCTTAACTTAAGGTTGTGTATAATAATGAGATATCCAGAAGTGGTGCTTATCAACATTTTACTGGCATCTGGACTAAGTCTAGTACGCATCAGTCCATTTGTATGAAATACACGTGTATACAGAATACTATTCTCTGTAAAGCTATTAATATCCCAAGTATATATACTACCATCAAAACCACTGGTCAATAATAAACTATCTTTGGGACTATATTCTATATTTTTCACCCAATTCGAATGACCTTGAAGCGTTCTTATCCTTTGTTTTAAATTTCTAGCATCCCAAAGAGCAACTGTACTATCATCTGAACACGTTGCGAACATACGTTGGTCCAAAAACCTATTGTCAAACAAATGTATTATTATCAGCTAACTGTGGTAGATACCATAAGAATCAAGAAAACACCGTACATACCTAACACAATTGACACAATCATTGTGAGCATTATCAATCGCATGAATCAATCTTCTTCTTAAAGGATCAAACATTAAAATACTTTTCTTCTCGCATGCCGCCAACAAAAGAGAACTTTTATACGAAAGGAAGCACAATGCCATTAAAGTGATCAGTGTTTTAAATAAACTTGAAGACCTTGAAATATATGTATACTAACCCATCTGGAGAATACTCAAGATTAAAAACCCCTCCATGGGCAGCAGCTGCAGATAATGCATGATCCCAAGAAGTTACCGGTTGTATAGAGGAATAAAGGGTTTTATGAAAACGATCTGCATGTCCCAAAGGGAACTTTATACCCAATTCACGCTGCCTTAACCAGAGGCTATTTGCTTGCCTGGTTTTTATTTTAGGCATTTCAGCCAGGTGTGAATTTCACCAGCATTCAACTAAATATATTTGACGACTCGTAAAAGATGTAACACTTCGTAAACAATACGTAAAAGCATATAATTGAAACTAAAAGTCCGCGAAAACTTTAAACCTTCCTTTTATTTCACAATGTAAGTGATCACCATTGATATCGTCTCCAAATTAATCGATACAAATTCTATGTTACTTCTCTGACAAAAGAAATAATATCGACGTCGTTTTCCCAAAATTTTTGCGAGATTCGAAGATGATCATATAGCATCGAGAAAGGCTAAGGTTAAGTGCGAGATGCCACTAACGGGCAATATTACACGTGACTCTTGACAGGCGCGTCCCTATTTTTTCAGTTTATAATCTTCTACAAAGCTGAGTATAACGAGATAAACTGGCCGAAGCGTCACGACTAAGTGCAATGTCACACTTCGACGGAATTTAAAGAAACTTTAAACACCTGACACAACACGAATCAACGCCATCTTTGCTTTGACATATAACGTCGCGCATTGAGAGTCGACAAAATCTTAGGCGCCAGTCTCGAATAAAATTTCTATCGATGGAGCTATGTCTGGTAAGCTGAACGAACGAACACCGTGTTTTATTGAAAATCCGTCATTCTTACCTTCTTATACCTCTACGTTGAATCGGTGTTGATTTCCATTAAGAAAAACTCGATTTTGCTGCAACTTTAAACAATGGCATCTAATACATTAAGTAACGAATTAGGAACACTGATTTATACTAAACGTACGTATAAACACAGCTGTTATTCCCTTTTATGGTGTATACTTTTTTGCTAACAATGTATGTGTACAACTTCATTCGAGCGTAAATTTGTAATACATTTACTTAAAGACACGTATATGTAGGTACACTTGCAACAAACAATACTATATTATAACAGTACAATGAATAAAAAATATAATTATTTACATGTCGTTTCCTTATAACATCTATATTTAGATTATACGCGTTTCTACGGGCTGTGTTCATTCCTCGTCGTACGTAACGACTTCCTTGTCAAAGTCAAGACCACTTCCGCGTAAATTCTTCTCGGTCCAATCATCGAATCGTTGAGATAGTTCCTCGGACATGTAGTTTCTCCAGTCACCAACTTTTCCCTTTCTTATAAATTTATCGTTGTCCGGTACATCCTTCTGCGGCAAAATGTGCTCCAAGTTTATGGCGGGATTGGTTGCCATCTTTGAAAACTTCAAGTGCTCGTTGAGATTAGCGATTTGTTCGTCCGTCACGTTTTTCCCCAAAAATTTTGCAGTTTTCCTGATTGCTTCCACTTGGTCCTAATTAATACCGTTTAAGATAATTCATTCTTCGAGAAATACAAATAAATTATTATTTTACCTTCTTCATCTCTTCGTAGGTTAAAAACAACACGTTCTCTTGGTCCCTCATCGACCAAAATTTCAACACGTGTTTCCAAAACGGACCCATCGGTGCTTAAACGACGAACAATATTCGTTAATAAATACGCGCATGATTCGATTTAAGTAATACGTTTTCAACTGCAAGTACCATTATCCTCCAAGAATAATTCAGCGAATTCCTCGAAGGTCCCCGTTATGTTGTGAAATTTCCGGCAGTAATGGTAAAAGCTGACACAGGTATCCTTCGAATTTCTAGCGACGTAAATAATCTGAAACACGTTCACGAAATGTGCAATAATACATAAATCGTCATTCGCTGGCGATGTATGATACAGTGGTGGATAAAAGTTTAAGACGACAGCACAATGTAAAACATAATTTTATAGTTAGCAAATATAGTTTATCTATTCGTTTGTCATCATTCATTTCAATTATCATTATTATCATTATGGTAGAATACCGTTTATCGATTAGCATAGAATACAATTTTCATTTATACTGTTATTTCTAATCGATTAATTTATTTATTCCCTTTTGGTCCTAAAATTTTGTCCGTTACTGTACTTATTTCTTCTGTGTTCCCTTGTATGGACCCAACGTAACGTAGCATCGAACGATAAACACCTTCGGTTTCTTTTCGTGGATTTGCTGCGGCAGTAGTTCCAAAGGAAGATGAGACTTTATGTATCTGGCTCGCGGCATCTTAATAACATTCTCAACGGAATCGCCCAACTTCGCGAACCACTCCACGTAGTCCCCGGTGACCATCAACGACGAGGCTCTAAACCGAAAATCATGTTTATGGAATTCCACGAAACTTTTCGCAAAGATTCCTTCTCGTTCCGAACGCTAAAACTTACTCGAGCAACGGATTACGTATGACCAATAAAGTTTGAGCATTTTCATAGTCGAAGTTGTTCCCAATACACCACACCATTTCTTGCGCCCAGTGGCTGCCTGTAATTTAAAACGATTACGGTACAAGTTCTGGGGAATCAAAGTTGCGGTAAACCGAGGGAAGCCCCGATAAAAATTTACCAGTTCGCGGATACGACACCATCCATACGTCATCTTCGTAGACCTCCATGTCCCGGATCTTTGTCCCGTAAAACACGAATTGCGGCGGCAGCAAACAATCGCCTGGTTGCACTCTCAAGAAACTGGATTTCACGCCGAACATTTTGTCCAATCGTTGCCCCTCGTCCCCCTCGATCGTGGTGAAGCTAATGGATTTCTTGTCCACCACTGGAAGCATTGTGCTCGTTACAATAACAACGTCATACGATCGAACGTTACGTCTGAGTTCGTATAAACGGATAAACAACTAACTTGTTACGTAATATCGTTGAAACAACCCTTGTGAACACCGTGAAACACGATCCAAGATGTTATTGCGCTCACGGCCGACAACGAAATGAGAATGCCTACAAGCTTGTTCGCATCTCTTCGCCACGCTCGTGGTCCAGTTTTTACTTTTCCACGATTAAAACAACTTTCGACTCTTGGAAACTTCCGCGTGAACAAGCGTACACTACTAAGAACTTAAACGACGAACGCTTATTACGAACAAATCGGTGAAAAGAACGTTTATTTCACGGTCGAACGATATTTTTCAACAAATTTGGTAAGAAAGAAAGAAAATTTTGTTCGAACTGCAAACAACGCTGCACTTGAACAAGAAACTAATGTAAATAGCGTTTTCGCTAAAACGTGAACTGTGATGTTTCCGTAATTGCCTGTATACGTGTTTGCTAGTTACAATATCAAAAGCAACCACTCTCGCGCGCAGAATGATATCGATGGTATTAACTTTCTCGTTGTAACAGATTTCACTTTCGGAGAAAGTCGATGCATTCTAACCAAACGCGTCGCCCAATGTATCTAGAATTGAGATGATATTCCGATTTCTGTCCTCTTTAACCCCTGTGTTATTGTTCTAGACAATGAGACATAAACACAGGTTCTCTCTGTCGTAATTTGTTTAGGACTTGTAACGAAGAAAGCGAATTCAACAGAGATTACAAGTTTGAAATTCAATCCAGTTGCATTCGCGCATATGCAAAACTGCTCGCGTGATTTATCGATTGTCATTTGGAATAGGCAGATGCTTAACAATGCAGTTTTGTTATCACATTTATCAGTTGAACATTCATTCTGTCGGAATCAAGTTCGCTTTCACTGCGTCGAAACTCAAGGCACCTGACTGGTTCTGTCTGATTTCTACGCTCTTTATTTCACTTCATTCTCGATTCAGAAAATAATGATAGGCTACAGATACGAAGAAAACACAAGGCTTCTCTTTTATTCGTATCTTGCCACTATGCAATACAGCTATGCCTAGCACTTTAACGCATTTTGTACCTATTGCATTGTTACGTAATGTTGATTCGTATTATTATGCATATAGGATGTTTAAAATCGATCGGAATAAATTATACATAATCAATGTTGTTTTTTTTTTTTTTAGAAAGAAGGGTTAGATTTTTCACATAATTCCCTCAATCAGGAAGATAAATTACACGATTTATTTCAACGAAGCTGCCCATAGCAGCGCACATAAAAGACATATCCTTTTGCCATTTTATTATTGGACTTTAAAAAGGACTAAAATAGGACTAAAAAAATTATTTTTATATCACCAAGAATGAGACAGGAATAAATAAATCGTTTTACGGATTTCCCTTGTCCAATGTGACTGTCATACCGTTTCTAACACTCCAAACTGTTCAGAAAGCTAACTTCTCTTAGGTATCATTTCCCGATATTTGAGCTTGACAATTGACCTTGGAAGTTTAAGTTAAAATTGAAAATTTAGTTTTCGTGTCGAATTCAATGCAGTGTTTGACTTAAACAGAAAATAACAGAAACCTTAAACCATTACCTATCCGCATCTACCTGATATAGGAACGCACGGCTAAGTTGGCCGTTTTCGGTCAAGACCCGTGGGTAATTTATGGGGTATTACTACACAGGGTGGTCCAACTAAATCTGGTCACTAAAATATTTTCCTTATTAGTTGTTATACAGAAAAATTCCTCAGGATAAAGTTGTACAGTTTTAAAAGATATATTTAATGAAAGAAGAGAAGAACTTTACCTTAGTTTCTCTTTTGTACGAATTCCTTTAGTTTTCTGTTTTCAGAATCATCGATATCTTTTCAAATGGAATCCTATATTTTTTTCGTACATTCTTATAGAGCATAAAAACAAATTCAGTGACCGCCTAAGGTCAGCTTGATCTTATAACTTCAAAAGAAATAGTTTATCAGAATAGACCAACAACATCGTAAGACATGAAGTAAAAAAAGTCATTACTGCATGTGCATTAATAATATCGCAGAAAATAGAAAACATATGTGAAGAGATTATTGAAAGATTCTAGCTATGTATTGCAGCAAATTGTGACCATTTTGAGGATATTTGGTTAAAGAAAATTACCAATGAAATGGAAAAATATCAAGTACCCTTCCAACAAGGTCTAATATTATTAAACCTAACGTCGCGTAAATTTTTAAGAATCTTTAATTTTTAAATATCTGTTTTTTTATGCTGTAACAGAATTTAAAATAAAAGTATAGGATTCCATTTAAATAAATTTTGATGATCTAGTCCTGAGAAAGTTTTTTGTTCAACAATTAATAAAGAAGATATTTCAGGGATCACATTTAGCTGGATCATTCTGTATATAAAAGGAGTAACGCTGGAATTCTCAAATATATAAGTTTATCGCCGTTTCTGATAGATGTCGCTTACTGTATAATCTAAAAATCAATTGATTTGACCTATAGGGGAATAAGATTACTAGCCGAGGAGTTGGTAAAATGTTTTTCGAACATTGGACTTGTGGAAGAAGTAAATTGAACACGTTCTTTTACTAGTGCGACCACAGAAATGTTTGTTGAGCATTACCAATTATATAATCACTGAATAACGTACACTTCTATCGTAAATTTTGATGTTTAATTTCCCAATTTGATCTGCACTGCAGCCAATTATTCTAGTACCTTTTAGATAGACAAATTATTTTGACTAAGGAAACATACCCCTTCTAAGTACAATCGGTATACCTCAGCCCGTGAAATGGTCACGTGCCTTAGTTTGTACTACACTAATATAGCAACATTGTTGGATATACGCATACTGTATAAATGTACTACTTTAAATCACACTATCACTTTTAACTTTGTTTTAGCTATTCGAGCACATCGGAAAAACGATAAAATGTTGCTTGTGTATATTATTTTGTGCCATAATATTTAAAATGATATTCTCTAGCGTTTTGCCGATAAAGTAACGAAAATCCCTATACCAATCTACAAGGGTAGGTTTGTTGCATAGAGATTTATGGTTCTTACTGTACAATTCTTAACAGAGGACGCTCTCTGCAGTAAAGTGTTTACAAATTTTATATGAAATTGTCAGACAATTGTCAAAAATGGGAGTGAAAGATCTTTGGAATATTTTGTCGCCTTTGTGCGATAGAAGGCCAATGTTTGAGCTTCAAGGCAAAACGATAGCTATTGACTTGAGTTGTTGGGTTGTAGGTAGTCAAACAATTACCGATAGTTTTGCGCAGCCGAAAATGTACCTTAGGTGTGTGTATATTCTTTGGTTTTGGTTACTAATTTTTTAAAATTAAATATAAATAAAATTGAATAATTATTACAGGAATCTATATTTTCGTACAGCATTTCTTCTTATGCAAGGAATATCACCAGTATTTGTGTTAGAGGGAAAAGCACCTACTCTGAAGCATAATACAATAGCTAAAAGAAATGATGTTCGTTGTGGATTTAGGGAAAGAAAAACTACTCGTAAAGGAGGGAGAACCCACTTTAATAGAATTCTCAATGAATGCAAACAAATGCTTGAGTATATGGGTTTATCATGTGTGCAAGGACATGGAGAAGCAGAAGCAATGTGTGCTTATTTAAATGAAGATGGGGTAATATTTCGTTTTCATAAATAGTAAAGGATATACATCTTGATTAATTTTTCCTTTATTAAATACTTGTTTAGCTTGTTGATGGATGTGTAAGCCAAGATAGTGACTGCTTTTTATATGGAGCACAAGTTGTTTATAGAAATTTTTGTGCAAGTGTTCAAGGAAATCATGGAGGTACAGGTGGTGCTGTGGATGAATATAGCTTAGAAAAAATTGAAAGAGTATTAGGAATAGGAAGAAATAAAATGATAGCATTAGCCTTATTATGTGGCTGTGATTATGATGATGGTATAAATGGAGTTGGTAAAGAAGCTGCTATGAAACTTTTTAGCATCGTAAATGATGAAGATATTCTTAAAAGGTATGAAGGTATATATTATAACATGTTTCATCAAAGGTTTATTAATATAAATATATAGTATATTGTTTTCTTTTTCAGAATTAAAAGTTGGAAGACAGACAATATGTTAGATTTCAAAGAAGAGGAACTATTGAAGTCAGATTTGTGTTCATCTTGTGGTCATAGTGGCAAATTGCAAAAACATACAAAATCAGGTTGCAAAGACTGTGGAACTGTCACAAAGTGCAATAATTCTTATAAGTATATATTTTATCACCTTATTTATTATATTGTTAACTTAACACATATGTAATTGTAGTACACTTTTTCAGACTAAAGAACACATTATTATTAAATGAGGTTGCTTTACGAAAGAAAGCACTTCTTATTGAAAATTTTCCAAATCAAGAACTAATAGATGAATTTCTCATTAGAAAAGGTCCAGTACCCACAAAAATAGATATTCAATGGAAACAACCACAATCGGATAAATTCATAGTGAGTTTTAATGTAAACCTTTGTATTCTCATTAAACTTATATTTATATTATAAATGGTCTTATTAGGATTTCATGGAACGACATTTATCTTGGGAGCCACAATATGCATTTGAAAAAATATTTCCTCTGGTAACACGTTGGCAAATCGTTAATCTTCCAAATATCTCTGTTGAAAATCGTTTAAGAATACGTGGTTTATTCATACCGGAAGCGATAAGAAAGATTCGAAATATTAGGACTGTTGCGAGTTATGAAATCATTTGGAAAACTGATCATAGTATAATAGAAAAATTAAAAGAATATATAGCACTAGACAAAGAAAATGAAGATAATGACGTAGATATTTTATCTGAATTAGTAAGTATTGAACCGCAGAATGATGTACAGAAATGTTATCCAGAGTTAGTTGAAGCATTTGAAAATGCAAGGGTAAAAAGAAAAAAACGACAGACTAAAAATAAAGGACAAAATAATGCTAATGCCGAAGATACCGAAAAACGTAAAGTAGGAAAGAGACGTATAAGAAAAGTTCCTTTAAATGTTGACAACAATAAGAAGATTGATGAGTTTGTTTTAAAAAATCCTCCTTCTTCATTGGAGGAAATTTTTGAGAGGATGAGCATTACACCAAAAAGATCTAGAATGCCAAGTGGTGTTCGAGAAAGTCAGAAAGGGAACAATAAAATAAAACGCGGCCCTCAATTCAATAAAGTATTTCAATCGGAAAATATCAATTCGAAATCAAATACTACATTGGATAGAATGTTTAATGAACTTACGCCGGATGATTTTATCAGTGATAATGATGATGATTTAAATATTTCAGAAATAATTGATAATATCTGTAGTAAAAGGGCCTTTGAATTTAATATTATAGAAAATGTACAGACATCTAAGGATGAAAAAACAATTTGTGAGAAAGATGATGAAAATTCGGAACCATTTGACAGCCTAGTTAGTAATCATGTGGAATCTAATCAACGTCAACAAATTAGTGCAATTGACGATCAATTCGTTGATGAATTTTGTGATATAAATGAATCTTATATTCCTCTTAATCAAAGAATATTACCTTCCAAAGAAGAGAAGGAATTTTTAAAGATTTCTACAGAAATAAATAGATTCAGTATCGGGATTGATGCTCTTATGAATGATACTGATCCAGAAACCAAACATGTTACGTAGCATATAGTATAAAGTAACACTTTTATAATACACTATTTCTGTAAATTATTATATTATTAATTTTAAATAATATTTTACACTTTTAAATAACTAAAATGGATGCTCTTTTAAATTTCTGTCTTGTTATTCCATACACAATCATCACATATGAATTTTGTTAAGGTATCGATTATAATATAAAAAAGTATCGCAAATAGTATTAGTCTGAACCAATAGATGGCGCCACATTCTAATTCTGTCGTAATTAGAAATAATCATTTTTATTTATTAAAGGAGGAACAAAATTCGGATAAAATTGAACAGAGATCATTGCTGAGATACTCTTCTTTAATTTGACACGCGAGTAGCTAGTAAACACTGTCTACAAACCGAGAAATTTAAATACACATATTTTCCTGTATAAGGTACACACGGCCGTTTAATACTATCTTTTCATAGCTAGATACCTATAGCGTTTATGTGTCCATGAATCGATCAAATTTTTAATTCGAAAAAAAAAACGCATTTACAGCACTAATTTCTGAGCGTTTTTGCATGTTTTAGTTTTGTGAGGGACATAATTTTTTTCTCATATTTATTTTGTTACGATACCAATTATAATAACAGAAATTGTAGCCCAAATAGTACTCCTTAGATTCGCTAGATGGCTGCGCAGAACGACTCAGCTCAAATTTGAAATAAGTAAAGGTACGGTATCGTCTTTAATGTAAAATAACGATTAATAAAAATTAATTGAACGATAACGCGTATGGAATATTATATTCATTTCCTATAAATTATCTTTATTTTTCCTATATAGAAGAGTGTGTTCATAAATAATGCTGCCATATTTAGTTTTATAATTCTATTTACTTGTCACTTCGTAATGAATTTTACAGGTTCAGTAACTTTTTACATTTAAAATAATAAATGAAAGTAATCGTGAATTTCTAATGCAGAAGGATTGTGTAGAATCGAAATTGTTCATTACTTTGCGCGGAATTATAAATTATGAATAGAAATGGTAAAAGTTGAGACACATTTCCTTTTACTGATTAGAATTGACAACTTAGCTTCATAGTAAGCATTAGAATTGTTTTATTAATAGAAATGTATTTTTCCAATCTTAAGTTTCTCACGATTTTACTAAAATCATAATCATAACAGAAAAAAGATATATAACGTTTTAGATTAACCAACAAATAACTAACCATCATTATTCAAATATTAAAAGTAAATATTCTTTAATCAATAAAACTTTACACGATATTTTTCTTATTTACTATCGAAATATTAAAGATATTACATGAACTATAGTATATAGGTTTGATAGTTTAAAAACTATTAAAACTTCAAATAATTTAATTACAATACATTGAATACAAGGAAATTTAGAAGTGCTTTCTGTTTAGTGTTAATAATCTTTTACATTTGCAAAATTAAAAATAATTAAATAATACCGGACAATGGGCACTGCAAAAATTTATTGTACAAACAATTATTACGTTCAGAAAATTATTTGTTTTTAAAGGACATCACCGATTTATCATCCAAAAAATTGATTAATCGTTAAAAGAACACATTTTACGCAATATTATTCAGATTTGTTATACAAATTTTAATAAAATATTAAAGCTCTTACCTAAGTCATCGCAAATATTGGCTATATGTATAAAATTATTAAAAATTGTAGACAATTTAATTGTAATTCATTAAATACCATGAAACTAAAAGAAATTCTATTTTGCGCCAAAAGTTGACTATATTTACCAATCAAAAAATAACTAAACAATGAAGGCTAATTGGTAATGCAATAAATTATTGCATAAACAATTAAAATTCAAGAAATTATGATGAATAAAGAGAAATAACGAAATTATATATTTCATGGAATAGTAAACAAGGCGAAAACAAAGGTAGTTCACGCTTCAATACTTGCAATGAATTGAAAAATATGTTATACAGTTGCAAAGAAAATTGAGCAAATTCTTTATAATAAATTCATTTTCAAAAGACCCCACCTCTTAATAGAAAATTCACAAAAGCCTTGAAAAATAATATAACGAAAGTATTCTATAAATATTTGTCAAATTACAAACTATACAGTGACAATAACATTTCTAGATTAATAAAGTAGTATCACCATGTAAGCATTAAGAGGTAAATGCAGCTGGAAATATGTTTTAATCGTAAAACAGCATTGTCTTCTAGATATCTTTTAAATGTTTCCTATAAATAATTTAATAAAATATTAAAGGAATCGCATAAAATTTTAAAATAAGATAAATAGTCTAAAAACCATACAAAACTTTTGATAATGTAATTACAATCCATTGAATACAAGGTATTATAGTAATGCGTTTATTTAGCGTTAAGAATCATTCGTATTTGCATAATTAAAGATGATTAAACAATACCAGGTAATCGATATTACAATTATTTATTGCAAAAGCAATCAAAATTACATAAATTATTTAATATAAAGGGTATTAGAGAATCTATCATCCAAAGAGATTGAATAATTATTAAAAGAACACACTGTACGCAATATTGTTTTCATTTATTATTAAAATTCTAATGAAAGATTAAAATTATTACAAAAGCAACTGCAAGTATTGACTAGTTGTTTAAAAATTATAAGAAATTCTTAATTATTCAATTGTATTTCATTAAGTACCATGAAATCTAAAAGAATTCTATTTTTTACCAGCAATTTGCTATATTTGCTTATTAAAAAATGAAAAAAACGATGAAGACTAATAGGTACTATAATAATTTATTGCATAAACAATTAATATTTAATAAATTATTATTAATAAAGAGAAATAAGGAAATATTGTATTTAAATGAATAGTAAACAAGTCCATAAGAACGGTTGTTTATGCTTCAGTGCACTTTGCGCTAAAGTACACTGCGCAACTTGGAGAAGACGTCCCAGGAGATCAGTTGTTGTCCGACCGTCTTACCGTGCACGTCAACATGTCAATATGTTATCGAACATATTTTGACACATCGCGCGTATAGTAACGGGTTCGCGCGCGTACCCGCGGGCTTCCGCGAGTGTTTTATCGTTCGGTAACGCGTGTGTTCGCGAGTGGATAGCAGTGTTCCGGCCGGTGTTACGTGCGTCCAGCAGTGGTTACGGTGGACATCATTCCGGGTTAGTAAATGTGTTCACGCTTGACTTACTGCATGTTCCGCGAGTGTTTCCGTATTAATTAGTGCGCGTTCCGCGAGTGTTCCCGTATTAATTAGTGCACGTTCCGCGAGTGTTTCCGTATTAATTAGTGCACGTTCCGCGAATGTTTTTTTTCGATTACCGCGTACTTTTGCAAATGTTCTTTTCAATTGATGGTTGTTTTCGCGAATGTTTTTCTACCGATTACCGCGTACGTTTGCGAATATTTTTTTTCGATTACCGCGTACTTTTGCAAATGTTTCTTTTAATTAATAGTTGTTTTCGCGAATGTTTTTCTACCGATTACCGCGTACGTTTGCGAATGTTTTTTTCGATTAATGCATGTTTCCGCGAATGCTTTTCTACCGATTACCGCGTACGTTTGCGAATGTTTTTTTTCGATTACCGCGTACTTTTGCAAATGTTTTTTTTAATTAATAGTTGTTTTCGCGAATGTTTTTCTACCGATTACCGCGTACGTTTGCGAATGTTTTTTTCGATTAATGCATGTTTCCGCGAATGCTTTTCTACCGATTACCGCGTACGTTTGCGAATGTTTTTTTTCGATTACCGCGTACTTTTGCAAATGTTTTTTTTAATTAATAGTTGTTTTCGCGAATGTTTTTCTACCGATTACCGCGTACGTTTGCGAATGTTTTTTTCGATTAATGCATGTTTCCGCGAATGCTTTTCTACCGATTACCGCGTACGTTTGCGAATATTTTTTTTCGATTACCGCGTACTTTTGCAAATGTTTTTTTTTAATTAATAGTTGTTTTCGCGAATGTTTTTCTACCGATTACCGCGAACATTTGCGAATGTTTTTTTCGATTAATGCATGTTTCCGCGAATGCTTTTCTACCGATTACCGCGTACGTTTGCGAATGTTTTTTTTCGATTACCGCGTACTTTTGCAAATGTTTTTTTTAATTAATAGTTGTTTCCGCGAATGTTTTTCTACCGATTACCGTGTACGTTCGCAAACGTTTTTATTTTGATAAATGTACGTTTTACGGGCTATCTTTTAAACATTTTTGTGCGCATTATATTTCATTTTTTCTAATTAGTTTTCAAATCTCCGCGTGCTATTCTGTATACATATTCGCGTACATTTTCCGTATTCATGCCTGTAATATCTTTTGAATTTTCGTATACGTCTGCATGATTGTTTGTGACTTCATTTGCATGATTTCACATATCCTCTTTTAAAACTAGCTCGACTAAAATTCTGATTAAATGTTCACAGGGTGCTGCCACTCCATCTCCAAAGGCTGCCTGGTCAATTCGAACGGGGTGCTATACCTTGAGCAGTTCTACGGTACCATAAGATGTTCTGCGATCGGTGAGTCGCATGCTTTACCTATTTTTTATTGCGAACGTACTGTTCACAAATTTTATTGTACATCGATACAATAGCAATCATATATGTTACATCTCCCATGGCGCGTTTCTTAGCTTTGGATAGAGATTTCTTGTACTTCTCGAGTTAGGGTCCTTTAAAAAATGTGAAATCAAATTTATCAAATTTGTTCATAGGTATAATTTTACTCAGTTTTTAACATTGATTGTCGTTGTTAGTTTTGCGAATTTTAAAGCGCATTTGTGGCAGCTCGAAAATCGGTCGTCGTTGGTTTTGCGCACTTCAATGCGTCTTATGTGGTTGCTCGAAAATCTGTTGATATTGGTTTTGCGTATCTTAAAACGCTCTCAGGTGCACATCAAGCCTCTATGTTAAATAAATCTAAAGTTACCGGATATATACGTAATGTCCGGTACCCGTATAATATACTAATTGACCAGCACATTTTAATATGCTCTGTGCAAACAAGCATATTTTATAATGTTCGCAAATTTGACACAACTGTGTTGATGTCACACAGTCAATTCTATTTTATTTCTTCAATCGATCAATTGAACAAATCTGTTTTATCGTACCGTACAGTACGGTACCGTAGGTACCTATTTTGTTTTATTATAGCTTTTGTAAATTTATTTGTTATGGATGTCTGAAATTCGTTTTATTCTTTAGCAGGATCCTTCAATATTTTACATTTTTTGTATAATTATGTGTAGTTTGAATTTCAGGTGGGTCTCGTTTGCGTAGTCACCTCCTCGTGGTGAGACCTGGGAATTGATATCGCTTTTCAAAGATTGCATGTTCTATGTAAAGCGATATCAAGCTAAGAACTACGCGTAAATCCAAAAATTCATAAGTTTTAAAAAAACTCTTTTCGGTCTTTTGCAACAAATTAAATCTTCAAAATTTTTGAAGCCTTCCTAGCTTTACATATAGACATATATCATTGTAGAATAATACGGTAAATTCTCATCCACAATTCACTGGTCACTTAATAAATTTAGACTAATGATAAGTGTCTAATACATTTGCACAACATAGTTATTTAGCTTTATTAATTGTTCGCCTTATAGCTGATCAATAAACGGTATAAATAAAATATACGAGTGTCCAGTGACTTATGGATGAGAATATCAGTACCAAATTCATTTTAACGTTTTGTGTTGATCATTGTTGTAATTTCGTGTGAGCCGGAAATTCATTCTACATTTTACTAAAACATTTTCAAACTTTATTCGTAAATTGTATATTAAAATCATAAATGATACAAACGCAGAATGAATTTCAGACGAGTCTCGCTCGTTGCGTAGCCACCTCCCCTAGGTGAGACTCGGTAATTGACGTCGGTTTCCAAAGAATGCACGATCTTTGGAAATCTACGTCAAGCTAAGAGCTACGCATGGTTCGCGATTCAATATAGAGTTTGCACATTTTTGCTCCCGGTCTTAAACCGATTGGAGATTGATTAAATTATTAGAATTTATTTAACTTTTCCAAAATCTCTTATTTTTGTTCGCATACCGTCCGCCGCCGTTAATGATACGGTTAAATGACTTATTCACATAATTGGATTAATCCAATAAGTGCGAATAAGTTATCGCGTGATATACCAATTTTTGTGTTGCAGGTATTTAATTTACTATTTTAATTCGATCCTAATGCTAATATAATTTTACTTATCTAATGTATCCCGCTCGAAACCTCTACCCCTCGCCATTTTGTCGCGTTTCATTATATTCGTTTCTGAATTCGTATCGGGGCTCGTTCATCCATATGCTTCTCATTCTCTAATCTGATCCGAGGTTTCTTGTTCCTTCATCTCATTTCCTCTGCTTCGTTGTACATTGTGACCAACCGATATCAATGCATTGCCCTACGCCCACTACCTAACCCCCCCCCCTCCGCTCAAATGTCCCCCTGCCCAGCAATTCATGTTTCCACAGCCTAGCTTTTCAGCCCGTAATTCTATGTTAAAGCGTTTCCAGTACAACACACAGGACGACGAGGGATGCGTGCGAGTTAGGTTTACTTTTCCCTAAGTTAGCATAAGCATGTCAATTTTATTGTAGGCGCTTCTCCTCCAACGATACCTTGTCCAACTTAAAGCGAAGCAGTTCGCTTTCCCTATAAATCCGCCGCCGTATCGTTTGGAACAATTCAATGTTCTCGCCCGTACATAGTTTCGCAATCGTTCGGTGTCGGAGGGCTTTGCATGGCGCACTCGCTCGTCGTCGCGCGACATGCGCTTATTAATTCCATGCTTCTGTCAGACGCTCTCGCGAGTCTTCACCAATCTCGCTCGTGGCACGATACTCCATGTTCGCGCCGCGATTGTTGGGGCGGCGACATGTCGATGCGACTACCGGTGTTCAGCCGGGGAACTGCGGCTCTGTGTCGAAGGGAGCGGTGGTTGCTCCCGACCAGGGTTAGGTCCTGGAGGTGGACGGGTCTCGGCGCTACGCGTTGGAGACCGCGGCAGGCTCCTTCCACTTTGCCGCCGTTGTCGGGCGCGTCGCCCGTTGTTGGCGCGTTCCTTCATCCGTTAGTCGGCAGGGGTGGACGGTCGCATCCATCTACAGGGCCGTGCTCGAACCCTAGCTGGGCCCCGTGAGTTTTATCGCCATGACGTCGCCCCAGCGACCGCGTAAGTCGCGGCATGGATGCCGTGACACGGTCGAAGGCGGGGGCGGCTCTCGAGAGCGCATTTAGCATGGCGTTAATAAGTGCATGAGAGTGCGTTGCGCACTGCTCGACGATGTTGGCCAGCGATTGCGAACTCGGTAGTTTCGGTCGCGTCGCGATTCTTAGTTGCTCGCGTTTTCTACCGAACACCCACTCTGGGTGTTTTTCGGATCATTCTCTAATGATCAATCGATCATTGCATACAGTTTAGTGTTGCGAAATTAGAGTCACACCTTAGTTTTTCGTATCGAAATCCCTTTGCAATGCACGACAATTTTCAAGTGCATTTTAGCTTCATGTTATTCCATTCGCTTTAAGTTGAGCAAGCGTATCCTTGAATAGGATATCCGCCGCTTGGGATTGAAAATCATTGTAATCTCATGTGAATCCGAAATTCATTCTACACTTTATCAAACGCTTTCAAACTTTTATCTTTTTTGCAACGTTAGAGTCCTAAGTTATAGAAACGTAGAATGAATTTCAGACGAGTCTCGCTCGCTGCGTAGCCACCTCCCCTAGGTGAGACTCGGTAATTGACGTCGGTTTCCAAAGAATGCACGATCTTTGGAAATCTACGTCAAGCTAAGAGCTACGCATGGTTCGCGATTCAATTTAGAGTTTGCATATATTTGCTCCCGGTCTTAAACCGATTGGAGATTGACTGACGTATTAGAATCTTTTAACTTTTGTAGAATCACTAGCTTTTGTTCGTACTCCGTCCGTCGCGTTCAATGGTACCGTCAAATAACTTATTCGCACTATTGGATTGATCCATTAGTGCGAATGAGTTATCGCGTAATATACTAACTTTCATGTTGCAGGTATTTAACTAACTAACTAATTTAATTTCATCCTAATGCTAATCCAATTTTATTTCTCCGATATACCCCGCTCGAAACTTATGCCGTTCGCCATTTTGTCGCATTTCATTATATTCCATTCTGATTTCGCATCGGGGCTCGCTCGTCAGTATGCTTCTTGTTCTAATCCGTTCCGAGGGTTCTTGTTCCTTCACCTCTTTTCCTATGCGTTTTTGCATTTCGAGATCAACCCAAATCAATGCATTGCCCACAACCCCTTCCCCCTAACCCCCATTTATTGTTCACATCCAGCTTTCCAGCCCTTAATTCTACGTATAAGCGTTTCCAGTACACCACACAGGACAACGAGGGACGCGTGCGACTCGGTTTAAGTTAGCTATAAGGTAGTATAAGCATGTACATTTTAGTGTAGGCGATTTTGGCACAAGGAAATCTTGTCCAACTTAAAGCGGAAACATTCACTTTCATTCGATCCCCGTCGTCGTATCGCAAAGAACAATTCAGTGTTCTCGCGCGTATATAGTTTCGCAATCGTTCGGTGTCGGAGGGCTTTGCATGGCGCACTCGTTCGCCGCCGTGGTGCGACATGTGCTTTTTAATTGCATGCTTCTGTAAGACGCTCTCGCGAGTCTTCTCCAATCTCAATCGTTGCACGATATTCCATGTTCGCGCCGCGGTTGTTGGGGCGGCGTCATGGCGATGCGACTACCGGTGTCCAGGCGGGGAACTGCGGCGCTGTGTCGGATGGAGCGGTGGTTGCTCTCGACCAGGGTTAGGCCCTGCAGGTGGACGGGTCTCGGCGCTACGCGTTGGGGACAGCGGCATGCTCCTTCCACTGGTCGCCGTTGCGAGGCGCGCCACCAGTTTGTGGCCCGTTCTTTCATCCGTTAGTCGGCAGGGGTGGACTGCTGCATCCATTTGTAGGTCCGTGCTCGAACCCTGGCTGAGCCCCGTGAGTTTTATCGCCATGGCGTCGCCCCAGCGACCGCGTAAGTCGCGGCATGGATATCGTGCCACGGTCGAAGGCGGGGGCGGCTCTCGAGAGCGCATTTAGCAAGGCGTTGTTAAGTGCATGAGAGTGCGTTGTGCACTGCTCGACGATGTTGGCCAGCGATTGCGAACTCGATAGTTTCGGTCGCGTCGCGATTCTTAATTGCTCGCGTTTTCTACCGAACACCCACTTTGAGTGTTTTTCGGATCATTTTTGAATGATCAATCGATCATTGCTATGTAGTTTAGCGTTGCGAAATTAGAGTCACACCTTAGTTTTTCGTATCGAAATCCCTTTGCAATGCACGGCAGTTTTCAAGTGCATTTTAGCGTCATTTTATTCCATTCGCTTTAAGTTGAGCAAGCGCATCCTTGAATAGGATATCCGCCGCTTAGGATTGTACGTCATTGTAATTTCATGTGAATCCGAAATTCATTCTACACTTTATTAAACGCTTTCAATCCTTTATCTTTTGTCTAACGTTAGAATCGTAAAGTATAGAAACGTAGAATGAATTTCTGACGAGTCTCGCTCGTTGCGTAGCCACCTCCCCTAGGTGAGACTCGGTAATTGACGTCGGTTTCCAAAGAATACATGATCTTTGGAAGTCTACGTCAAGCTAAGAGCTACGCATGGTTCGCGATTCAAT